>VXBO01014820.1:272-126477 GCA_013400135.1 Rhinoptilus africanus
AGAAAGGCAAAAAAGTTCCGCTCTTCACATGCTCTTGCGGTTCCGTGGACACGTGTGTAACCGTGCTGTCGTGGGAAGCTTCATCCATCCATCTAGCGTTGTAGTAACGTAATACTCACTGATTTTAATGAGGTTTTCACTAGAGAGAGGGACTGCGATTACCGGATTCACATTTGGCATTTCCATGGTGTAAATGATATATATATGAATGAAATATATATATATATATGTATGTATATGTGTGTAGTGAAACACTTCAGGGAGAAATTTTTCACTGTGAGGGTGGAGGTTGCCCAGAGAAGCTGTGGATGCCCCATCCCTGGAAGTGTTCAAGGACAGGCTGGATGGGGCTTTGAGCAGCCTGGGCTGGTGGGAGGTGTCCCTGCCTAGGGCAGGGGGGCTGGGACTGGATGATCATTAAGGTCCCTTCCAACCCGAACCATTCTATGATACAGAAATAGCTGTATATTTCTGCTTCTCTGTCTGAAACATTGGTCTTTGGGCAGATTACTTACAGGAGGAAAGCACGGGCAGCATGAGCGGTTGTTTGTGGTGTGGCTGTGAGCGTTTATACAGGAGCACAGTGTGTTCCATGGCTCCCAGCTCCAGCAGGCTGTGGGGTGCTCCAGTTTTCTGGGGACTCAGCAGCTGCCCTCCTCCCCCCTGTGCGGAGAGGGAGTTTGACCTGCTGTGGGTATTCCAGTTGTTGCTGTAAACTTCTCAATATCAGCTGCTGCAGAAAAGAAAAAAAAGACAGTTTAGGGTTATCGTTTGAAAATTGGGCATGGACGCGACACTGACATGTCGCACCACGCCATGCTCTTAAAAGGTATAGTACTCTCCTGACTTCTGACAGCTTACTGAAGAATCACAGTGCTCACCTGGTTATAACTCAGAACAAATGTTAGTGTTTGCCTCAATAAAGGAAAACAACTGATATACTTCTGCTGTTTTTATCTATACGTAAATATTGTTTGCATATTACTGAAGGGCAGGTTGAAGAATATAATTATTACCCTCTTCTAGCTCTTTTCATCTCTTGTCCTGTCATCTTAACTCATGCTGTTCATTTTCTTCTCTTTTCTCTTGACCTAGTCCTTTTTCTTTCCTCATTACATTATCTACTTACATGACTTAATCATTTTATTCACCCCTTCTTTGCATATGAGCACCTAATATAGTTCCTAGTGAAGTCAGTGAAGCGAGTCCCATTAATTTGAAGAACTGTAGAACTTAATGTGATTTTTCCTCTCCTTCTTCACACCTGTGGCTTTTCTTAGTCCTTCACGTTTTTTTTTTTCCTCTTGTAACTAACTGCAAATGCCCTTGTGCCAAAGAAACTGGCTGGTTTTTTTTTTTTTCTATCACATCGAAAAGATTTCTCTCTGTAAAAGGAACAAGGAATACTTTTCATGCACTATTGATATATTGTAGAGATATTAGTCTATATTGTAGAGATAATAGTGATACCGTGGAATAGCTTTTAAAGGTCATCTCCAGGAGCAGTGTATTTAAATGCTGCTTGGTTCTCCATGCAGCCTTCTTCCATGGAGTACTGGAGGAGCACAGTGATCAAGAAATACATTGAATGCAGTGCCATAGCAGTTACAGTGGGGTAGTCTGAAACCTATTTCACACCAGGGTGATGAGGTTCCACTAAAAGGATGATATCTCAGTGATGTAACTTGATCTGCCAGTGCTCAGAAATGCGTTTTTGTGTCTGTGCGCCATTGCATTAGGGCTGAATTAGCACATACTAGGTTCTGAACCGTGCTGCTTGAACTTGCAGAGAGTTTTAGGAGGAAGGTTGTGAGCTCAGCACTAGCCTTGGGAAGAGAAACTTTGCTAAGTGGTCCTAAAACTGTTGTAGTAAAATGGTCAGAATGAGACTAGAATGTTGTACTTGCATCTGATAGTACTTATTACTTTAAATACACAGCTGTGCTTGAGGTACATACTGTCAGCAAGCAGAGTTGTGATGTTAGCCTGACTCACTCACCTTGTACCTTCTGCTTTGCAAGAACAATCGGAGGATATCAAGACTTGCCACTCTTTATGGACTCTGAATGCCAGTGACCTCTGAAGTGTTGTACACTATCATATTGTACGAGGACGCTCACCCTTGTTTTACTCCAATGAACTTACCTCGGTTTGAGACAATTTTTGGGCACTTATACTGGGGAGGGTGTGTAGACATTTTAAAGTATTCAGCACTGCTGAGAGATCCCTATTGCTGTCACACTAAAATGTCACGTGTTGGGTAACACATGCTCTATTTTTGTCGAGATCTGCTATAACACATGCACCTTGAAGCAGAAAAGGACCTTCCTTTTGGCAGTTCCCTGTGTTGGGAAATATACAAATATAAAAAGAGGAGAGTGCAAGCCTTAGGTCGCCTTAAAATACACAGATACTGCAGCAGATGTTAGCGGGACAGTAAGAAACTATGTGGTGACGGGAGATCAAACAGCATATTTGATAATTTCTAGGTGTTTGGGGGCAGTTACTCAAGAAACAACGGTCATGCTTTCTGTAATCAGACAGAGAAGGAATGAAACTGCAATTATAGAGAGCAATTGGGAAGTTTGGAGAACAAGGAAAAGTTGCAGATGCATCATATAGATGCAAAAAATGATGCTGTCTGTCAAACGGCATAGAATAATGTGTTTCTAAACCCAGCAATTTATCAGGACCACAGAGTACTTTTGCATAATAACATCTGTTAGGAAAAACTTGCTTTTGAAACTAAACAAATAAAAATAGTGTCTGCTGTCAGAAGATTGGGTTCAAGCTATAGTTGTAGTGTTCTGAAGAAAATACAGTTTTCATTGTGAAACGCAAAATATTGTGCAAATAGTGATACAGGATACATTCATATTTCATTCAGATTTGTATAATAGAATAACTTCTCTTTTGTTTTTAAGGAAAGAAGGATTGTCCAAGTGTGGAAGATGTAAACAGGCCTTTTACTGCAATGTGGAATGTCAGGTATGGTAATGCAATTTGTGAGGATGCAGGGGGAAGGAGGGTGGGGGTTTCTGAACTTTTTTTGTTTGTGGCATTGATGGTCTCTAATTGTAGCTGTGGTTAATAGTAGTCCAGTCAGTTTCAGCATCCTGCAGATGCTGACCGTGGAGTTGTGCATTGAACAATTAGAGGATTTGGACATGGTCTGCATGAGTCTTTCAAGATCAGTAGCTCCAGGGCTTGGTACCACTGAGACTTTGATTAGAGCTGCCTGTCAGCCCACTAATTATGTCTATATTACTTCATTCTTTAAGCACAAACCAGATAATTTAACATTATCTCGCTAAACTGGTAAGACAGTCTGGGTCTAATGGAAAAATCAAATGACTAAATAGCTATCTTAAGGGGGTTTTATTGGGGTTTTGTTTTGTTGGTTTTTTTTTTTTTTTTTAGAATCTTTGCAAATGTGTTGGGTGGCCACAGCTAGCAGTAGTGATAACTGTTTGAAACCTGCCATGCTTTCTTCCTAACTCACTCATTCTGGCAACTTTTGTTCTTTTTGTATGCTTTGTCTCTTAAAAGTCCCTGAAAATAGAATAGAAGCGTACAGTAAAGTACAATATGAAACATATTGCATGCAGTTTAAATTTCATTTTACTTTAAACTAGAATAAACACCTTTCAAAGAAAAATCTTTGCCAGAACTAGTATCTAGCCTCTGTGGGCTGTCAGCTTGATATGGAAGAATTAACCAGTTTACATGTGAAAAACTCAACTGGATTGCTAGCTGAATAATGTAAGCTATGTAAGATCTGTGGTGCTGGGCACAGAGTATGGAACAGTGCTCGTGAAGGATTTGAGTCACCAAAGGTCTGGCATGCAACTATGTGTTAGCTATAAATAATCCAAACATTCTCCTACATAGTAGCGTGCTGTTGAGCACCTGGATTGCATGCAAAGCATTCTCCATTATCATTATCTGGACGGAGATGTTGCAGTTTGTGCTGTTGAGTTCCCAAGTGCTTTGGAGACGGCTACCGCTTTTATTTCAAAGTTGTATCTTACTCTCCTGTTGTGCAAGTTGCAAAGTGAGCCTGGCCTCCCCTTAGTTTTCCTTCTGTTGCCTCCCCAGATTCCTGCTTTCCCACAGTGTCTTAGTGAATTGTGGGTGAATGAAATGGCCTTTTGGTTTTGAAGCACCAGGAGGACTCAAAATGCTTAAAAGACATGTCTTTTACAAAATTTGCAAATTTGTTCACAGAATATTGAAAGACTGACAGCCAGCAGTTGCTGGGAAGAAAGAGAACGTTTCCTACATGAGCATCCGTAAGGCTCTTGAGAGAAATCTGGATGAGTTTTAAAGGCAGTGGAGAGAAGAGCCATGATTCATTCATGAGAAATACCTGTTTGTAACAAATGTTTCCATATGACATTATTTCTTAGGCAGCTTTTAACTACGTAAGGGAAGGAAGTACTTGAACAAATAGCGCTTTTTATCTGTGATTATGAGCTTCTTCTCTTAGCATATAAAATTCACAATGGTTTATTAAGCGGGTAAGCAAGACTGATTGAAGTAGGAAATCTCAGTGATTTGTGCCAGGAAAAATAGCAAGTAGATATCACGATGCAAGGAGTAGAACTTACTTCTGCTGATCCATGGTCCTTTGCTTTTACCTTCAAGTCCTTTCTTCAGTCCCTCCCTCAGTGTCCTGACTTCTAGCCTTGACAAAGTTTATACTTTTATATTTAAATACAAGGAGGGTTTTTTTTCTCTCTTTCCCCTGGATAATATCTTGTACGTGTATTACTTTCTTAATTTGGGTTTGGTTTTTTTTGGGTGGTCAGAATACTCTAGGAATATGGGGCATATCCCAAGAACAAAAAGTGGGCTGCTCAAATTGAGCGTCCTTAAGACTGCAACAGGCGATGCTCAGCAGAAGCCTGCATGTCTAATAAGCTAATGAATTAAAATCTTTTCTACATGTTGGTATGTAGTATGATGCTTTAGATATAAAGGCATTTTTTAGATGTTGTGATGTCTAGACAATAGTATGACAAGGACAGGTACTAGTACTTCACTCTTAGTGGTGATATACATGTGGCTTTTGACTCCCTGGTTGATATAATGTTATCTTCCATGTTTTGGGCCCTTATGAGTTAGTCTGATGAAATTTATGAATGTTGCTGAGATTGAATTCTTTGACATTCTTTCAAAGTTACCTTCAAGTGTAATATTCTCTAGAAACCGGTCTCCACTGACTGTACGTGCTGCACAGACAATCTGCACTGCATCTTCATCTCTGTCTTGTTCAAAGGCACTTTTCAGCAGTTCAGCAATTCTTTGTCAAAGCCAAAAAGGACATCTGTGCCTTGATACTGAACTTGTAACACCAGGATGTATAGTAAATGTGTCCCTTTTGCTTCCATGCATGTGAGACTTCTTCATGCAACATTGAGAAAAGGGTAGGGCTGTTCTTGAGAATTCTGATGGCATTGTTCATTAGATTTTTATTTTAAGTTAATTTTCTCTGTAAATCCATGTTTTCTTTGCTTAGTTCAGCTAAAAATTACATGTACTGAGCAAGGACACGGTATATTTTCATACGTTGGCCGGTACCTTGTTACTCGATATAGTTCAGTTTGATGACTGTTTATCACATGAAGATAAACAGGGATTGAAAACCAAATTTTTTGTGTTTACTCTTATCTTACTAAAGACCTGCTATACCACACTTCGTAGGAATTCTTTCTAGTGGTGGGGAGAGATGGCTCAGAAGGAGACAAGAGAAAGGTGCCAAAGTGTGCAGCAGGAAACAAATTTTTTGGATGTCTTTCAGAATTATGGATTTTATAAGCGTGGACATTTTCCTCTCTCTAGTGCATTTCTGTTGTATGCGATTTTTTTTCTTTCAGAATAATGTGGTTATTGAAAGTAAGGTTAGTTACGCTGCGTGTATTTCCCACTCTATTGAGCCATATAGTATCCTTTTTTTGAGGTTCTTAAAATAACTTTCCAGGCACTTAATGAATGAAGCTTCACAGCAGCCTTTGTGGCATAGGTACACCAAGATACATTGACTTGCTGAAGATCCCCCAGGTGGTAAAAGAGTGCATCTCCTGCCATACGGCCAGGTGTTTGATGCCTTGACCAAGCCCTGCTTTGCAGTATAATCCCTTTGCACTGGTCGCCGGGAAAGGTGGTGTCACGCTGTCGTGTGAGGAACTGAGCCCAGGGGAAGGCAAAGTCTTGCAGTGATATAGTGGCTGATTTGTTCAGGGCTCTCTCTATACGCACACATATGCATGCACGCTGGCCCTGGCACAGTTCCCATAGTGCTAACATGTGCCTTTTGCCTGTTTAGGTCTATTATTTTGCTTTCAAGCTAGGTAACCTTAAGTTTGACCTGTATTAAGCTGGATGTTTGCGTAGGCATAGATTCAGTCTCAGATGTGGGGCATGTGAGAGTGGAAGTTGTCTTTGCTGCCTGTCCTTGCTGCCTTGAATGTTTTGTGAGTTGGTAGGATATAGCCTGGGTTTGCTCTGTCTGTCTTTTCCCAGACCCTAATCCAGTTCTCCTTTTAAAAGGGTTTGTGCTTTCCAGATGATTCGTACTGTTCTGCTCTCCACTATTGCCTCCTGGAAGCACAGGCCTGTTGTTATAGTGGTGGCTTTCAGACCCCATCTGCAGCTGTTCGGGTCTTGACTTCTTAAATTATAATAATTTTAGTCAAACAGCGGGAGACCTGTGCTCATTTTGTTCTCCTCAGAAATTAGCTGCTGAAACACTCTGAAGAGAAATGTTTTAAGAGGGTTACGCGGTTGCAATTGTGGCACTGGTGAACTTGAACCAGCTACTGGAGCTCTTCTTTCTGTTATTACACATAGCTATTATTTATCCCAGACAGAGGGGAGATCAGCTAGCCAAAGTGCAGAAAGAGATGTTTTTGTCATGACTTTCCCTATTTGAAATATATTTTGAACAAAATATTTATGGGTTTTTCTTAATGTGTCAAATTAAAGAGTGCTGTATTTAATAGTTATAGAGTAAGGGAAACATGCATTTTGAACCAGCTAGTCAGCCTCAAAATGTATTTGTAGACCTGGAATTAGCATCAAGCAGATGTGTTTTAAATGGGACCTCATAGAAATTGCCCACTCTTTGGTGAGCTGTAGAAAAACTATTAAATTCTTGCTGTAATGATTCTGTGCAAGAGGAACTTGACACTGCCAGACCCTGCTTAAGATTGCCTTGGGGACATGTCTGTCCCCCTATTCAAAAACTTTCTCCATGTAATTTTCCTTGATGAATGTCACCTGTGAAGCTTTTGAACATTAACCCATGGAAGTCAAATACGCGCCATGGCCCAGCATTTGGTAAATGGTGGGAGGGAAGGATGACTGTGAAGGTGTGTGAAACTCTTACAGTCCTTCACCAAGCAGTGAAGGTATTGTAGAACTTGACTGGATATATCAGACGTCAGAAGTTGCCTCAATGAAATTTGATTAAAGAGTTGGATGTCATTTGACCATAATTGAGCCTTAAGCATCTGAAGAAGTGGGCTTAACCCCTACACTGGTTTACCCAGCATTTCTGTCTGGTATTTGTGTGTGTGTGTCTTTTCGATCATGTGAAATACAACAGAAATTTTACATCCTGTTGAAAAAGTCCATGTGAGGAAGGGGGTGCAAGGACATTTGTTTGGACTTGAGTCTTATTTTTTTGAGTTTGTTGGGTTTTTTTTTATGCTGAGCTATTTGACTCTGTTCCGGGAATTAATCCATTAGTCCTGGACAGTGGAATCATTTTGAAGAACTTGGTGGAGAAGATTGTTTCCATGCTTTGATGTGAAAAGCTTATGCTTTAAAGAACTTCCCTTCCAAAAGTGTTGTCACTCAGTCCTTAATGAAGGGAAAAATACTGCGGATGTAATGAAAATAGGAAGAAAATATCATTAATGTAGCATTAGGGATTCAACTAGAACAATGCTACCTGTTATAATTCAAACTACTTAGAGAAAAACGTGGAAAAGAATGCAAAATACAGTCCTGCTGTGATCTCAGGGAAAGCTGCTGTCACAGTGTTTCCATCCCAGGTATTACTCAGTCATCAGTACTCTCCCTTCTTGTGGTGTTTCAGGCTTTTATCTCGTTTCACACAATTCAGCCGTATCTTGTCCCTTTAACCTCCCTCTAGTTCATATAACTCAGCGTGATTCTGCCTGGGGAAAGATTTTAATTAACAATGGGTAAAGAACGAAGGTAACAAACGGATTTTTAAAAACACTGCTTTGAGACAGGCATGTGATTTTGCATTTTGATTTTTTTTGTTTTATCAGGTAATCTCTCCTGTTTATTTAGCCGTTGTGTAAGAATGCTTGTCCTACAGAACTTCAGGTTCTGTGCCTTCATGCATTGTACACCCTGAAGTCGTGCTGAAGTTGGTGGGCGTCGTGGATGCGTAAGAAGGGGTGAGAGATGGGGTCCCGCTCTGTGTCTCTTAGCCTTTAGCCTGTGGAACCCTAAACAAAGGCTATCAGGAGTTTTCCAGAAAAAGGTCTTGGGGCATACATGGGAAACAGGCCCCTTGGGGAATATATTTTGTAGTGTGACAGCTGTAGGAGAGTTGGGAGTGTAATTGCACATGACACGGTTACAGTGTAATGTACTATTTTGGTTATCCTGGTCTGTATTGACGCATCCTCTTAGAACGCTTACACTGGAGCGTATTTCAAGCAGCCCGTACTTAGGTCTTTTTGGAAGGACTGTACTGAGATATCAAGGACAATGAAGTTGACATTGTGAGGGACTGAATACCCTTGCACTGTTGCACTGCTTCAAATCCTACTTAAGGCTGGGGCAGGTGTGCACCTTTCTTTTCCTAATGAAATAAACTCCTAAAGCTGTCCGTGCCCAGGGCAATTAAAATGGCCATTTTCGGTGGAAGAATTTTTGGTGTTCTAACTCTGAAATTAGTGATAATAGAATCATAGAATTGTCAGGGTTGGAAGGGACCTTAAAGATCATCTAGTTCCAACCCCCCTGCCGTGGGCAGGGACATCTCCCACTAGATCAAGTTGCTCAGAGGCCCATCCAGCCTGGCCTTAAAAACTTCCAGGGATGGGGCTTCCATCACCTCTCTGGGCAACCTGTTCCAGTGTCTCACCACCCTCATGGTGAAGAACTTCTTCCTAACGTCCATTCTGAATCGACCCATCTCTAGTTTTAATCCATTCCTCTAGATCTCAGCTTTTGTTTTGATCAGCAAAACCTGTAAATAAGTGGACCAGCCAAGGCAGGAGACACTAGGAATCCTGATTCATCTGGCTGTTTGAAGTGCCTTGGGTTGTCCTCTGTGGCCTCCAGCTGTAGCTCACACAAGGAATGCATCTCCCAGTAGACTTGTGTCATATCAACTGGTTCTAAGCAGATGTTTTAGATAGCCTAGGGTTTTTCAAATGGCTCTTGCCAACTGAGGGAAACTCCAGGTTTCTTCTGTTCCTGCCACTCAGTCACTCTTATCGGTTACATAGGGGTGGTTTTTTAATTATTATTTTAAATTTTTTTCTTTGAGAGGGCTAACTCAGAGTCTGTGATACTGAGTGAATCACAGTAAGGGGAATGAAGAACTTTCTGGAGGCTGCTAAAAGTTTTTTTTAAGTTTTCACTTTGAATTGGTTACACACTTGTGGGATTTGTTGTGATTTCTTTCCTCTGTTGCCATTTTCCACCGGTGCAAATCTGGTCTGAAAACAAAACTTGATGCAGAATACTATATAATATGTCTGTTCTAACACAGTGCTCTAAATGTATGTCTGGGATGATATTTGGAAATAATTATCTGTGCATTGCTCAAATATGGAAATATCTCCGTGTTTGATTAAATAAAATGAAATTTGATGCAGTCGGAGTACAGCCTGTGCCAGGTTCTGTGTGCCAATGCGAAGTGTTAATCTGTCATTCTCTGCTCATCTTTGAAAGATTCTGTTGCTTTGGAGGAAATCTGTAGAGTGCCAGTGGCTTGTGCTGTCACACGCCAGGGGTTGTTGTATGTTGAGCTAGGAGTATGCGTTCTTAACTAAAATGCGTTTGTCTTTATTAGTGTGTTTTCATTGCTTAGCTATACTCTTATTCTACAACATTAAAGGAAAAAATCTGATGATTCTATCCAGTAGGTCTGGTTTTGACCTTACATACACGATTCTTACAGTGGTTTTGAATCCATTGACTTCAGACACATTACTCCTGATTACACCAGGGTCGGCTCATAATGAGGGGCCAAGATATTAAATGGAAATGAAGCCAATAAAGCCATCAAGCTCAGACCTACTCTGTCCTCACGTGCCTGATCTGAACAATAAGAACTGGTGATTTATAAATCATGTTGTCTGTTTGCTTCTTTGTCATTTAATTCTCTTTTTCCGTTGAATAAATGAAGATGTTCTGACCTTAGCTCATCCCTTCTGAATTTGTTTGAAAAAAGCAGGATAGCTGTACCCCTTAAATGTGACTCAAGCTTTTGTTCCGATTTAGTGAGCGTCATCTTATTTTTTTAAAGGAAACACATTTCACTTGACCTCTAGGATCTGGCAGGGCTTGCTGCATCCTCTTTTTCATCACTTTATCTTCATGGCTTATTTTTTTAAAAATATTTTTCTGCATTTTCAGAAGGAAGACTGGCCCATGCACAAACTAGAGTGTTCTGCCATGTGCGCTTTTGGGCAGAACTGGAATCCCTCGGAGACCGTGAGGCTGACGGCGAGGATCCTTGCCAAACAGGTGAGCAGGAGACTAGACTTGGGAGGTACATTCCTACTCTGGGTGCCAGGGAAGGCAGGAAAATGAAAATTGACCGACAGTAACTGTCCCTGCAAAGCACATGCATACTGGCTTCCTGTGTACAGATGAGTGTCATACAGAGCATGAACAGCTGAACAAACTGACCATCAGACCACAGTGTCAGGGCCACCCTAGTCCAGCTGGAGACATCTGGGGGAAGATGGCCAAAGGCTAGTAAGGTTTTAAGCTGTGTAGCTGTAACTTATGGCCAAGGTACTGTTGAACAGAGTCTGGAGAAGTTTACTGACGTTTCATAATGTGCCTGGTGTTTCAGCCTCTATTCCTAGTAGACTGGATCTCTTGTTTACAAGTGTGAGCTAGCACCAAAGCCGCGTTGATGAAGAGAAAGAGTAAGACTTGGTATACATGTTTAAATTCTGAGGAATGCTTCTGGTGTTACCTGTCTGCAGGCACTGACGTCTTTATGAAGCAGTTGCCTGTTGTATTATTTTTCAGCTATATCTGCGTAGTATTGTGTAGTATATAACTCCTAGTACATTTGTGAGTCAAGAACACCTCTGAGGTATTCAGGTACAAATGTTTACAATTACTGGAGTTAACTGGTGAAAAACAGAGACTGAGAGAGAAATCTCAGGCCCTTGGTCTTTGGTGAAAAAGAATATTATTAGTAACGAAATAAGATTGCAATGTCAACCTCCATTTCAGCGTTCCCTAACTATATGGATACTGAGGATAGCACAAGCGCTTACAGGGAGGGGATGGGATTCGTGAGTTTCAAGGTTATTATGCTGTGTATCTTTGTAGAGCTCTAAACTCTCTCCACAAAAACAAATCCTCTTTGAAGCATATTTATGTGATTAAGGTCTGCTTATGTGACAAGAGCAACCTGGATACTGTATGTAGTGAGGATTTTGGTGGCCTGCTGGGAAGGTAGCTGCATACTTGCTGTGTGTGTAGATGTCTGTGTGAATGTATGTGTCTGTGACTTAATTAAAGAGTGGTTTAGTGGTGATCCACAAACAAAATCTAATGTTTAATGACAAAAAGTCATTGGAATGAATTTGTGCTTTTATCGCTTACAGGGAGGGGGGAGAACCCTATATGTCATATAAAAGCTAAATATGCAAACCATAGTCCCTGAACCTCAGCTGCTGGGCCACCTGCAAAGCCATATTTAATGGCCAAGATTACAAAGAAGTGGCCTTAGGCCAACAATGGAGCATTGCTTTTGAACTCTGTCAACAGTCAGTTTATTCACTTTCCTCAAAGCAAAGCATGTCTCCTGCCTGCTTGCTATTGTTAGCAGCTTTCTGAATGTCTAGAACAAAGCAAATGACATATTTAAAATACTGTTCAGTTTATGTATATAAATTTGATAGGAGTTAATCTCTGGCTGCCTAATTTGGTGTGGAGAGAATATTTCTATGGCTTTACTAAGGGCAGTCAATTTAACTCGTTGCTGTTCATCAACTTCTGTAAGTTCCATACAGTGTGGATTTGGGTTTGTTCCTAGCTTATAAATGAGTAGACAAAACTGACAATTTAAAACATTAAAATATTTTCTTGTTGTTTTTTTCCCCTTATTGCTAGAAAACTCACCCTGAAA
Organism: Rhinoptilus africanus; assembly: GCA_013400135.1. NCBI lineage: Eukaryota > Metazoa > Chordata > Aves > Charadriiformes > Glareolidae > Rhinoptilus > Rhinoptilus africanus. The sequence continues at coordinate 12,643 of VXBO01014820.1, forward strand.
GAACACAGTCAGAGAAGCTGCTTGCTGTAAAAGAGTTTGAATCACGTAAGTAAAAAAGGCTTGCAGGTAAACAGAGGCAATTATCTATATTCATGATTTGCTTCCCCCTGGCCCCCTTCATCAAAACCTTTCAGAGCATCCTCCTGTTGGAGGAAAGGAGTAAACAAAGAGGATTGTGGTTCCTCTTTTTTTGAAAGTGCAGTGCTCTTCTTTCTTTCTTTCTTTTTTTTTCTTGGTCGCTTGTGAAACAAGGGTGAAAACCTAGACAGAATTAATTATGTAGCATACATCCCTCTCATGGCTTTTCTAGTACTCTAGTGTCTTTTGAGAATTGCAATGTTGTAAAATTAAAATAGCTGGTATTTGTTACCAGGAGGCATAAAATCAGAGATGGCACAGTTGCTTGTTGGTGACAGTGACTAAGGGGCTAATTGCAGAACCCTCTGGACTGTGCTTCAGTATCTGTCACTGCCAGTCAAATCTGACATGTTATATATGATTGTGTTGAAATTCCATGTCCTAAATGCTCCAAAATAATCCAAGGAAGGAGATGAGGCAATGGCTTGCTTTTAACTATAAGGCTACTGTTTACGTCCAGTGAGGCAGAGTTAGAAATTAAGCAACTAGGGGACTAGTAACCATCCTGGCATAGTTTTCACTGGTCTGTTGTTTCTCTTTCTTGGTGCTGGGGGTGGTATACAAAGAGGCAATCGGTTTATATATTCACATTTCTCATTCTGGTGGCTTCCAAAACCTTTTATAAAATGCTGAATAAATGCAATCATTGCTAGGACTTGAGGTAGCAGAGCAACCACACACAGCAAGAGTACGGTCTCATTTGCCTCCTGGACAAAAACTCCTGTCACAGCTGTTGGGGCAACTGGGGACATAAGGGGGGAAAAATGCCAACATTTGACTTTGCCTAAGGCAAGGATGATTTTTACATGTAGGTTAGTAGGACTGAGGTTGAGGAGGCTGAGTAGGTGCGGAAGTAATTCAATAATTTATTAATTTGGGAGCTAAAAGGCTGAATGTTTTTATTTTGCTATGTCCCCCTTGTCCTGTAGGAGCCTTTGTTTCATTTCTGGTTTTGTTTGTAAGAACCCCTTGTTCCTTCTGCCTTGCTAACTCTCCTCATCCCTCGGTGCACCTTTGCTGTATTCAGTAGTTGTCTTACTCTTTGCAGCACCCTGCACAGGAGAGGAAAAGGCACCTAGCTGTCAGTTGGAAGCTCAAAATTTCTGACTTGTTATAATTCTCATGAAATTGTCCTATTTCATTTTCTGCAGTGTTTTTTGTGACTGTCCTGTCATTCACATCTGCTCTTACGAATCATTTTCCCCCTTCTTCCACTGTTGTGCAGCCTTTTCTTTTCCTGCATGTTTCTCTCCACTATTATTTTGAGTTGGAGAGGGGAAACTGATGAGTTGCTGGCTCTCTTGGAGCAGAAATCAGTTGGTGACACTACCCTTTCAGAGAGAGGATTAGGAAAAATCTTTCCAAAACTCTGCTCTTGAGGAGAGAGAAGGGACCAGGAGTATATGGTCAGTCACCTAGCTTGCTCTACGTAGACCAGGCAGAAAAAGGTTCAGTGGCCACAGCTTTGGCTAGAACCTGTCATGGGCCTGAGGGTAAATCTCTGAAAAAACCCATAAGGGAATACACTTGGCAGGTATGCCAGGACACTTCCTCTGATGTTCCTGCTGTCTCCTGTTATCCACAGATATCTGTAGCTTAAACACACCTCTGTTGATGGTCAGTCTCCAGCCCATGGAGACAGGGACGTTCTCAGGTAGCTCATAAGGCCATGTTGGACAGCTGAGGAGAGCTACCCACAGCTGATAGACTTCTAGGGGGCCAGAGCTGGCTGGTCTGTTTGCCAGGGCTAGCAGATGCATTTTGAACACTGTAACCCTTCTCCCAAGAAAGGAAAATTTGTGTCCAGTTACCTGCTAATGTAAAGATGTTAGAAAATGCTTTTTAATCCTGCATGTTCTTGTAGCACACGCGTGGCTTTGGCTGAAGCAGCATTACATTTATGGAAGAACAAGCACTTCTTGCAGTACTTCCAAGTAGCTGTTTCTTCAGGGGTTTCTGTTCAAGTCCGGGCCTGTTCTAACCTAAGTCTAGCTGCAGTTCATGGGGGAGTGTTCCTGTTACTGAAATGGAATGTATTCTTTGTCCACAGACCTTGACAAACTAGACAATGAAAAGAGAGAGCTGATTCAGAACGACATTGCTGCTCTTCATCACTTTTACTCAAAGCACTTGGAGTACCCTGACAATGCTGCCCTTGTAGTTCTCTTTGCACAAGTAAGTTGGCTAGAACACAGCCTGCTTAGGTGGATGGTGCTGTAGGATTTTAGCCTTTGCGAAAGGGGAAAAATGTTAATGGCAATGGAAATGGTAGCTCTTCGCTTATCTTAGGAAGAGCTGAACGTGCTTGATGGAGAACATCCACTTCCTTATGCAGAAGTGTCTGGATGTGCCCCATTTCAGTGGTTAGGGGAGAGACTCTTGTTTGCAGACTTTCTATGAGGTGCTTCTCAAACACTGAAGGGGAAAATGCCTGTATTAGACCCTGTCAAAGTTAGGCTTCTTGTGGGCCAACAGTGCAGCTGCTGTTGGACTTACATGGAAGGCTGGTGGTCTAAGACCCTGCAGAGGCAAAATCCTTCATTCAGGCTTCAAACTTGTGGAAATCCTTGCTGGTCAGGTCATCGTTGTGTTTGACCCTAACAGGGAGTAAACTTCAGAGAAGTAGAAAGAGCAGTCTGAAACTTTTATCTGATGTGTGGCTTTTAAAATGCAGTCAGGTAGTGTGGTCATCTGGAGAGATGAAGGAAAGGCAGGATGTCTTGTTAAATAACTTCTGAAATGCGTCGCCTCTTTTTTCTCACCTGCTTTTCATATGCATCTAAATTGAATGTATTGTAGTGGATGGAATAACACACCAGTGGAATACCAAAAGATCCGTTTTCTTCTTTTTCTTCCTGTATTTCAAAATGAGCTGTTTGAAACTTAAACGTCTGAGTAAAAACTTTAATTTTTTTGAGGTGGGGACAAATGTTGACTGCTGTGATGAAGGCTAAGATGGCAATACACTGGTTGATGGAGCTAGGCATCTACCAACAAGGAAGCACAGTTACTATTACCTTAATACAAAGGTACTGTTATTCTGTAGGGGAATGATTCTTTAGCATGTTTAGCATCTGCTTGTCTTCCATTCTGTTGTTCCTAATTATACATTTCCCTTCAATGAGAAGTTTTTCCTGTTTTGAAGACTTCACAATTTTTGTTTGTCAGAGAGATACTTTAAAGATATTAGTACATCCAATTTCTTCTGGTGTTTCTGAATGTTTTTCTTAGAATGTAGCCAGAATCCCAAAATTTACATTATTTTTGGCTATAATGACATTCCCTTCATGTCCTGTCCTGGACCAGCTCCACCAGATCATGGTACTTTAATTGGCTTCTGTGAACTGCTGACTCACAGATCTGATATTCCATCCAATCTTCTCTGTACATGTATATTGTCACCTTTAGGTGTCACCTTAAGCACATTCTGATCATCTGACAACTGTCTGCCACTGTGGACATTGCAATTCTTTGAACTAAAATCTCCAAAGGTCCAGCATAAAACTTTCTAGAAGAAGGGGAGGTGTGTCTGTACTTATACGTACAAATGTGTTTCCTAATAATTAGTTCACTTGACCTAAAACCAGTAGTATGGGTATGCTGCTGCTCCTTTGTTTTGCTTCAACGCTTTCTGTGTCTACTTTACTCCTCCATTCGGCATTCTTTCTCCCTGTGGCTCAGGGCAGTCGTTTGTGACTCGAGTACCTCTGACTCCTCGCTCACTGCTTTTTGTGGACTTTGTCTGGTGCTTCTTACTCAACACAGCTAAGGTGTAATTGGTCCTTTTGAATGGAGCAAAGATTTTTGTCCAAACCATCCTTGCCATTTACCACTCTCTTCCCCAACTGTTGGCATCATTCTACTCTCTTTTGTCCCTGTGGAATGTAGCTCTTGAGTTTGGAGCTCTCAAACTCACTCAGTCTCACCTTGTCCCACTCTTCAAACAGTGTCTCTTGCCTCAAGTTCCAGCATCTCATCCTTTCCTTGAAGGCCTTGCATGATTTTGTGCCTCCCTTTGCACGTGTTTTCTTTTCTACCATTGGGAACAACCTCAAGCTCTAATTTTCTTGATTTTGTCTCTTTACTCCCTTCATGTTGCCTTTTTTAGTCGTGCATTCATCTGGTGAAACGAGTGGTATCTCATCCCTTCTAATTCTTCCTCTTGCGTCATTTCTGGTATGATGCATTCAAGAAGTGGGTTGTCTCTGGCTTAGTGGAGTTGATGATAACTCACCACATATTTTTAAATATTTCCCTGTGATTCAGAACCGTCAAGCTGTTCTTCATGTCAGCCTTTGTAGCCTTATGTTCTTACTTGCTGTTGATACAATCTTTCCCTTCTATTGTTTATGTATTCGGCAATTACATTTTGGGTTTGGTTCAGGTATGCTCATACATTGGCTAATGCAGTAGTCTTGAGAGACAGGCAGCCTTTGGATGCTCCCTTGCTAAAAATAGCAGGATAAAGATCAAGCAAAGATAGAAAGATACCAGTGAGTGAATCAGAGAAACAGGACACTTTCCCTTAATTGTTAACTCATCCTGAACAGTTCATACCTGAGGATTGGCTTTGGGAAGCGTTTGTAGATTTGTAAAATCCAGTCCAAGCTACATTCTGGCTTGCAGGGCATATCATTGTTGGTAGCGTTTGTCCTCAACTCTTACCCTTCCAGAACACATGCTTACACTGTACTTGATTGATACTTCCTGTGCCCGTTGTAGCTTCGGCTGGACTTGGCCATGTGACAGTAGTTGTGCTAGTGCTTTTCTGGCACTTCTGTCAACATTTTGATGATTGTAGGGAGATGTTGGTGGATGTGGAGAGGGTTCTCTTTTTGTTGGCTTCTATGTGACTGGCAGTGAAAGTGGAATAAAGTGCGTTTTGGTCACTTAAAGTCACACAAACCACATGAAACAAAGCTGAAACTCCTCTTAAGATTCCCTTGTTTAGTGGGAATGAAAGACGGAGAATGTTTTAAAACCTACTTGAATTTATTCTAGAAGAAAGATCTGTGAGCGCGCTCTTTTGATCCTGTGTCTGTTTAAATTAAGAATAGACTTCCTCTCCTACTCTGTCCTTTTTCTCTCCCCTCCTATTCTATGTCTTTATTAGGTTCAAGTCTTTCTCACTGCCTTTGTTGTTCTTTATATGTGCTTTAGCTCTAGCTGATACATGCAGCCCGTGATGACAGATGTCACTGTGGCAAGTGTCTGTAACACATGCTCCATTTAAGCTCTGTACTGCCCTAGCTCGGCTGTTCATTCTTACATTGCTTCTTGCATGTATGGATCTGCTTTGGCCCTTTACTTGTCACAGCCAAATGAAGTCTCTCTGCCCTGCCAGCGTCAGGCTTTGTTTTGTGTTTGCAGCATTCTTGCTTTGTCTGACACTTTCTGGTGCTGTTTTCAAGGCCCATTTCTCTCGGTTGGCCTTCCAAGGAGTAGTGTTGTGTCCTGAGCAGGAGTACGTTTGGGACTGTCAGTTCTTTAGTAGCCTGCACATTCCTTTGGATAGGGACTTTGTCCTCATTTTACTTTTTGAGATTTCGTGTAGCTCCCTGTGAGTGGAAAGAAAATTGTAAACAAACTAATGCAATTAACTTTGAAGTATGAGAATGTGACGTGTGAGCATGGGGTACTTGGCTGACCAGAAGCTGATCTAGTCTCCTGTTTTTTCCTTAGGTTAACTGTAATGGCTTCACAATTGAAGATGAAGAACTCTCTCATTTGGGATCAGCCATATTTCCTGAGTAGGTTGATTTTAATATTTTTAAAAGTAAAATTAACGTGTTTAAAACCAAACAAAGGTTCTTGCACATGTATGGAAGTAGATCTCTACTGAAAGAAATTTAATTAAACACTTAATTTGTCTTATTTTAAATATCTTTAATTAGCTAATAAAATGTGGCCAATGATTTGCAGCAGTTTTTTTTAAAAATCAGGTAATTTTGGTAAAATTGCACTTGTAAATTTTTTTTAAGCTTAGATTGTGACCTATATGCAGGTTGGTAGAGAACAATTACTTACTTGGCTAGCAGGTTCCGGACAGGGACATCATGTAATGATCAAAGCAAAATGAAAAGGATTGCAGGTGACTTGCTCTATTCACAATTTTCTGTTTTGGCTGGGTATAATCCTTCACCTGGTGTTCTCTGAACAACATCCCTTCTACCTTTGTTCCTTGGCAAACAGTAAATCCCTTTCATAACTTCTTTCAGCCTCCTCAGATGTTTTAAAAACTGCGATGCTTTTTGTTGCTATGACAGTGGAAAAAACATGTACAATCTTCTTAGCTTTGCAAATAAACTGCAGATGTTAAGTGCTAGCTGCAGTTTGTGGACAGGGGAGCACAGCTTTCTTTAAGGCTGAGGAACTTTTCTTCTTTTTAAGTCTGCCCTTCCCACTTAATGTTGTGGCAAAGGAGGATATTTTCTGCCCCTGTTCTTTGCAAACCCTGTATGGAAAGTATTATCACTGTCTGCTTAGGTTGACTTCCTTGTGAGGCATAGATTTCTAGTGGCTTATCTATGTCAAAGGAATCTGAAACTTGCAGATGCCCAATTAAAGCAGGACCTGATTTTGCTAAGTGCTGCATACAGACAATAGCATATAGTCCTTGCATCACAGATTCTCCTTCTTCAGGCAGGTTGGTCTGAAGTCTGTATCCCTGATCTACAGATTGGGAATTAAGGCCTTGAAATGCTCAGAATTGGAGTCATGGTGGGGAGAGGAGAGTATTAAACCAGGATGTTCTGGAAATACGTCCAACACTATCCTTTGTTTGTAAATGCTCAGCATGCAAGAGCCAGATCTTTCCTACTTAACAGTTATGCCTGTGAGCTAAAAAGGTTGAAGAGACAATTATTATTTTGCTAGATTGGGAGAGAAAGAATTAAAATTACAATTTTTTCCTCAAATAAGCAGCAAATTGCACTTTTTTGAAGCTTGGTAGTAAGGGGGAATACTTTTCTCTAGCAGTACAAGTTTTTGTGTAAGTCTTGTGCTGTTATAACAGCGAGAGATCTCTTCCCTTCCACTTCACACATGGAAGCTGTTTACATTTGCACAGAAACCAGCTAAAATTTTAACGCCCATCTTAAGCTGCAATGCAGCAAATGACTCTTATTTTCCTATACTTGTTTGTTTCCTTTGGGTTAAATGCGTTTCTCTCTTTCTCCCCTGAGGAAAATAGTCTGTCTCTCATAGGTGCCTGAATAGGACGTTGATAGTTAAGCTATGTGAACACCCCTGTCAGCTGTCTCTAGCATTATAAGAATGAGAAAATAATAACTTGCCTAGTCCTACAATAATAGGATTTAAAAATTGTAATGATTCATTAGCACAGCCGTTCTCCATATCATTAGAATAAATAACAGTACAACAGATTTTCCCAAGGGTTACCTTCATGTTAAGCCTCAGAATAAAAACAGCTTACGGAGAGAGACTGACTCAATCTTTCAGATTTACTTGTTTTGTGAAGTGGTGCTTAACTTTTTGCCTGTTGTTTTGGTGGTGGGGGGGGCAAGGACTTACTTTTCTACTTTTACAGTGTTGCATTGATGAACCATAGCTGTTGCCCAAATGTGATTGTAACTTACAAGGGGACCTTGGCTGAAGTCAGAGCTGTCAAAGAGATTGAGCCTGGAGAAGAGGTAAATGTGCTGTGTTTGATTGTATGCACGCATCCGAAAAGTAGGATCCATTCTGCTTTTTGGGATTAATTTAAATTAGATGACAATTTAATAATAGGGAGGAAGGATCTTGTCTTTCTCAGAGAAGTGTAAGATGTTGCTTTGGAAAAGTTGGTATGGCTCTGGAGGACGGCAGTGTTTCTCAGAGGCGGTATCCTAGTTTGTGCTAAAACAAGGGAAGGGCACCCGCAGCAGTCACGGCGTATCTGCTACCCTCCGTCTCCGTTTACCCATCTGTAAAATGAGGCTGAGTTTACTGATGTTTGACTGGTACTTTGAAATTCCAAGATCAAAGCAAATTATGACTGCTATAATAGTTCCCAGTATAATAGTAATGTATTGAAATTGAAGCCAGAATAAACAAGGTAAATGGGTACAGATAAGTCCTCTGACTTCTGTTTGGACAGAATATCCACAAAACATGGGACTCGGTCATATCACCTCAGCGGCGTTTGCTGGGAAGTCGCAGAAGAGCAAGAGTGTGTTTTAGGTAGAGTGAAGCTGAACAGTGATGGATAAAATTCTGTGAAATTGAGAAAAGCTCTGGGTTTCCTTGAAACTTTCTCAATCAAATAATGAACTTGGCAGGGAGTCTGCAGCAGCTGAGCTGCTTTTTGCTTTAAAAAAAACCCCAAAACCAACAGAAAAAAGATGTTAAACAGAGTTGAGGAGGATGTTCAAATATCTGCAGGGGATGAAGATATGGAACATTCTCTCTGGGGATGGATTTTGCTCAGAGTTTCAGTGGCTTGTTTATTAATGTTAATTTATCAGCCAAGGTTAATGCTGATCAAAGTAAGTTCAGGTTTGATTTTGATAACTCCTGCTGCTTTCTGAAGTATGTGATACCAGTTTTGAAGAAGGGGAGAGAGGTTATTTTTGTGGATTACAGCTGTTCACCATTGTGGACAAAGCGAGTTTAGTTGCTGGAGCCAAGGGTGAATGACTCAGGTGAGCAACTTCTTTTTATGCCATTTACTAATGACGATTTCTCTGTGATATTGGCAGTCACTGCAAGTGCATTGTGGTAATTGACAAGGACTGATCCTGGGTTTGGAATTTTACTGGGGAATCCTGGACATTTTGAGCATTTTGGGGGAGGGCTTACAGTGACAGGTAGAGATGTGGAGTATTTACCTTGCTTGGCATCTTCTTTTGATTAAGTTGTGTCTTAGCGGCTGCATCAGTTCTCCAGGATCTCATGACTTTGGCGCATTCGCTCTTCTGACACTTTCAAGAATTTTGTAAATGTGAGCTCGTGGTTTTGCTTGGACTCTATATGGTCTTATGGCCTGTGTCTCCATCTTCAGGTTCAGTGTAGCCATTGCATCGCAGTGTTTTTAGTTTTTGCTGTAAATGTGGTTTCTGCGTTTCGCGTGCTTTGAAAATAGGGAAGGGAGGAGAGGAGCGTGAGGGGAAAGTGTGAGATCACACAGAGTTAAGAAGAAGAAGAACATGTACTGTATTAAATTACATGTACGTTTTACTTTAAAGAAGAAAGAAACCTTAAGCATAAAGACCAAGCAAAACATTTCAAATAACTGTAAATGAGGAAATGGAACTAAAGCTGTTCCTTGGTCTGCGCTGTGCATAGAACATGTTTCTTGGGGGAGATCTCATTTTAAAAACAGAGCATTAAAGCTAGTTGCAGGGGTTCTTTTCTAAAGACCCTTGAAGTAGAGGAAAACTTAAGAATAGTCTATGTGAAGGGCCTTTAAAATGTTCAAAAGCGGGTTTTCTTTGCTTTAAAATATTGCTGCTGAGTAAATCTGATATTCATTCTCCTAGAACTCGAGCACTGGGCCTCTCTTCTTTTCAGAGATCTAAAGGTCTTGTCCTAAGTTTCTGAAGCTACTAGTGGCTGCTGTTGCCCCAATTTTTGTAGGTTTTCAGAAAGAAAAAAAATTGAGATTCCAGCCTCCAAAAAACCAGGCCACTGTAATTTATCCTAAGCTGAATACCTGAAATCATTATTTGACTTCTGAAAAGTAGGCATCTCTTTGTAGTCTGACAGGAGTCTGAGATTTACGCTGTGATAGTTTCCTTATCCACACCTGAATCTTGCTGTCCTGGGTTTAAGCCAGGGTAATGTTTGAGGGAAATTCCGTAATGAATCGGAAAGGAAACACTCTTCTGTCAGATTGCATTCACAAAATGGTAACTTCTGATGCTGCCCAGAGGCTTGGAATGTGAGGGAACAGGCAGGTGATGGGGCTGCGGGGATCCACAAGTTGCATGAATATGTAGTTGTCATACTACATATACCCAACTAGTCGTGATAAATATGTATGGTTACACTGTTGTACACTGACTGCTGTGTTTTTACCATATAGGTTTTTACCAGCTATATTGACCTGTTGTATCCCACAGAAGACAGAAATGACCGGTTAAGAGATTCCTATTTCTTTATTTGTGATTGCAGGGAGTGCACAACAAAAGAAAAGGTAATAAAATTGATGCGAAATATGCTTCTGACTGTCAACCCAGGTCCTTAGATGTAATATTCTGCCTGGTTTAATTACATTTTGGAAAGTTGGGTAATTGTGGGGGAGGGATGGCTTTATTTTTCTGTCTAGAAGATTTTCTGATACTTGTTCTTTTCACTGTAATCGTGACACATCAGTTTCCTGGTAGAGGCCTATTTAAAGTTGAGCTACAAAGCAAAGATGAAAACTTTGTTAAAAATGGATAATCACTGCGTCTATGCTACCTGGCCCAAAGGATTTACCTCAGAACCTATTTTTTTGTAACTGTATGTTTTCTACCAACTCCCAGCGAGTGAATCTTGCATGGGGCATTTCTGGGGTCCTGTTCTGGGATGGAGTCCTGCTGTAGTTCCCGGTTGGGACATCTCAGTCACTTCTAGGTGACGTTGTATGACATTGCTGGATGGTTTGGAGACCCATCAGAATCTGTGGAATGGGCTTTTCTGCAGTGTCATATCGGTCTTCTCACGGACAGGGTGGTCCTGGATCATAGACCCTTGTGATGTGCAGGCCAGATCAATGTTCATTAGACATCACCTCTTGCCCTTCAAAGGACAAAGGCAGACATCCAGACAGTGCTCCTTAAAACAAGGTATTAGTTATTTTGAAGAAAAGCACGTAGCGGGGGGGGAAAAGGTACTCAAACCAAACAGATACCGAAACTGTGCCAGTGCAACCATTTGAGCCTCCTTCACTGAGGTCCTAGGAGAATTGAGCTTTGCATGGCTCATCTGTCATTCCAGCCAAGATCGGTCTGGCTGGCATAATCTGATCCTTAAGTTCCAGATCATTTTTCCCCCCATTTTCATAAAGGTGTTCTTTTAAGAGCTGCTTCCCAAACTGACCAGACAATCAACTCCTTCCTTTAAATGGTGTCATCTTTTGTAACTTTTTTGCCAGACAGTACCCAATATTCTTATTTGAGGTCTTTCTGTTGGTACCATAGTTGTGTTTTTCCCCGCAGTTACCTTGATAATTTTGCCACTGAGTTTAACTAAACCAGGATTTCAGCTCTGATTTCCAACAATGTGCTGCTATTGGAATCACCTGTCACTCGGCCTCTTTCAGCTCTGGAAAGAGTCCCCTGTAGCCCTCTCCGCTGGCAGACGAAAGAATAAAGGAAAAAGATACCTAGCAACAGTGTGAGCAAAAGATTGTCTCCAGATTGCAGCTGACTCTTCATGAAGTAGTAAGTTAGATAGAAAGATAAGAGTAAGTGGGACTGTCCAGCAGAAATCACAAAATACGTGGGAATGGGCTTCTGTCTGTAGATACGAAGGAGCCTTTTCTGTATTTAGTATTGTCTCCTTTTCCACTGAGCTACCACTTGGTGATAGGCCTAAGGTATTTGGGCTTTTCTAGCCTTGAAATTAAATTTGTTTTAATCTCTAATCTCTCGGAAGCAGTGAGATTTCCTATGTAAAACTGCTTTCATCAAAAAATTGAAAAGCTCTTGGATCTTTCAAAAGAAAGAGACTTCATGGAAGTAGACAATGGCAGATGAACTGGAAGGCACAGAGGATTCTAGGAGTCCTAGCCAAGGCTTTAGAGAAAAATTGCAGGTGCACATGCTACCTTTGTTTTTCCATTCTTTGAAGAGCTTAAGTTCCCATCTGTGTCTTTATTTATTAGAGTAATTTTGTGTAGCAGGTGCACCTTTTTTTGTAGGGCTTGGAACCTACATTCATAAAGTCCATTGTGTTTCCTTCAGGATAAAGAGAAACTGGAAATCCGCAAGCTGAATGATCCTCCATCAGCAGAGACAGTGCGGGACATGATCAAATATGCCAGGAATGTGATTGAGGAATTCAGGCGAGCCAAACACTACAAATATATCCTTTGTCTCAACCCTGACTCCACTGGCTTGGTGTGTGACCTAAAAATCTTACCTGCTGCATTGCTCCAGAACTACCTGCTGGAGAAGTACGATGACCATTAGAAGTTAAACATCCCTCTGTCCTCTTTGTGTCTGAAGAGTAGTCCCTGGAGACAAGGGGCAGTTTAACCTTGCAGGTGTTGCGGGATTGCGAGACCCTGTGTTTGTTCCTGCCTGTGTGGTTCTGGGTTTCTAGGAGTGCAGCACCAGAAGGCAGAGGCTAGAGTGAGCATGGGTGTGTGCCCGTGTTAGTCTGCTCTAATACTGCAGGGTTTTGAGAGACTGCACGTGAGGCTGCATCTATTGCTGATGGCCACAAGCTTACCTGTGGTAACAGCGGTGCCATACGGACAAAGATGCACAATTCATTGGGCCAGAAGCAGACCAGGCTATCTCATGCCTGATTCAATACCTACTGTGTGGGGAATTCCACTCCCCCTTCTTCTGACACATTGCTGGTGCGGTGGTGATTCAGGAAAGCTGCTTTTTTGGTTGCTTTTTAAATCTGAAAGCTAGTTTTGTAGAGTATCTGAGGAGGAAGGGGAATAATCTCATGAGCAGAACACCTCTGAGTATAGAATATCTCTCGGAGTAGCTCTGAGGTTATGGCATAGATGCTTTGATGCCATTTGGGTGAAAAGAGGACTCCTCGGGACCATGGTGAACAGGTTTAAGTCAGTTCTTCTTCGGCATTACCAGGTAGTTTTCTAATCACAGACCATTTATTTATTGTGTTCCTTGACTTCTTCATACCTCCTAGTGAATTACTGGAGATCTGTGAACTCAGCCTGGACAAGATGGGTGCAGTGTTTGAGGACAGTAATGTTTATATGTTACATATGATGTACCAGGCCATGGGTGTCTGTCTCTACGTGCAGGACTGGGAAGGTGCACTGCGTTATGGACAAAAAATTATCAGACCATACAGGTAAATATGAGACTTTATTTTTATTTTTTTTTAGTGCTCTAATTCAGTAATCTGAGTAAGACAGACATGTTTGGGCAGAGATCACTTCTCTCGCTCAGTACGTATTGTATAAACACGCTGCCCATGACGTCACCACTCGAAAAGGAATGTTTAAATGCCGGGACAGATTTTGTTACTGTCAAAATGTGGCCTGCAATATGTAGCAGAAGGTGACTCTGAAATCCTTGCTTTGCCTTCACAAAATAAGTTGGTACCACCTTGGGTACTGTGCTAGTTCTGCTTAGCTCGATAAATTCCGTTGGGGTTTTTTTAATATCCTAATTCTTTACTAAAGCGGAGCTTCGGATTGCACCTGCAGTCGATATTTTGTATAGGGTAATGGAGGCAAAGCCGGCTGTTGCCCTCTCCCAGTCCTTTCTTTCCCCAGTAGCGCAGCGCTCCTGGTTGCAGGAGAGCAGGGCCCCGTCCCAGGGCTGGGGCCGAGCAGCAGAGGGAGCTGGAGCCCAGCTCGGCTCCTGCACTGGGAGGCCGTGAGTACCCTGGTGTCCCTGATCTCCGCAGCCCCAGAGCTGGAGGCGCGGGAGAACATGCAGGCTGAAGCCCCCCGTGTGGGGCAAGGCAACACACAGCCTCTGCAGGAAAAAATTAATACTCTCTCCCATAAATTTTTCCGTGTTTTTATAGTAGTGACCTCGTTTGTTAGAGCCGGCCAGTTACGCGCTGTGTCTGATCCTGCCATGAATCTCCCAAGCAGATTCTCATCTTGAGACGTGACTTTCTTGCCAGCTGGGGGGAGCACAAGTAAAGCTCTCCTTTGGAGCAGATGCCAACGTAAAGTCACAGATCACTTGGCAGAGAGCAGCGATACATAGAAGGAGCCAACATTCCCCCCCCTCCCTGGGGGCTTAGTACTATTTATCTTCCCTGGGACTTGCCCAGCTCCTCTGGCTCCAAGCCTGGCATTCCAGGTCAGCTCTGCTGAACCGGACTCCGCTAGCGCTCAGTGTGTGTGAGTTGAGAGTGGCGTGTGCGCCGAACGCGCTGCCGAGGGCCCCTCGCTTTCCATTAAAGACCAACTATTGTGGAGCAGGCGGAGTTACTTCTGTGGGTGTAGGGTGGCTCCAAAAACTCCTAACAATGCCGTCGCTTTCTGTCGCTGGCTAGATTAAAACTAGTGGCAGAAAGTCATTGCCATCTGACAGCTGTTCAGAGGCATATGGTAGTTTCAGTTCAATTCCCAATTGACAGGCGTCCCCATCCCAGACACAATTGGCACTGGCTCCTGGCAGTCACAGCGGAGGGGATGAGCGGTGAAGGGGCAGGGGCAACGAGAGGCAGCTTCTTGCCCCCTGAGAGGGAGCTGGGGGCTGGGAAAATGCTATGAAACTGCCAGGTTTGATAAAGACGAATTTCTTTCTCTCTTGCAGTAAACATTATCCTTCCTACTCGCTGAACGTGGCCTCCATGTGGCTGAAATTAGGGAGACTGCATATGGCACTGGAGAACAGACCAGCTGGAGTTAAAGCCCTGAAAAGGGTATTTATTTCCTGGTTTCTTCATTAATAATACCAGTTCAGGCATGGGATTGTTGAAACACTACATGCTTCTCTGTCAGTAAGCCTGGCTTGGTAGGAAACACGCCATGTGTTAACATGTTTGGTTACTAGGGTTTTGGCTCAGTTTTTTGATCTTTCCAAAGATGCGGTGTAGGTCTGGTCTCGCATACAAGGGGTCTTACCTTTTCCCAGTGGACTCTGCTGCAGCAGCTGGAGCGAGAATTGTGCGTAGCCATTTGCTGTACGTTCTTCACCCAGCTAGAGCTGTACTAGTGTAAACGGAGCAGCCCTCTGGCTGCTCCTCACTTGCTAGGTAAGGACAGAAAAAATGCTTGGCCCTTATAAAAGGCACATAGTGTTTCATTGAAGTCTCTGATTTCTATATCCAAGTTAAACTAGGCACGATTTTGGTGGTTATTTGTTCTGGAACCAAGCGGTTTTTAAATAGCTGAAGGGAATTCAATGCATCTGGTAATGCTGAAATTGGCAAACACAGCATTGGGTTTTACATTTTTCTTCACCCCTTTTTATTGGTCTGTTCCTTATTCTTTAGCTTTGTATTCTTCTATTTTTTTATTAGTTTGTGCCATGTTTCTTTTTTCCCCTGCTGTTGTTGGACAGAAGTTTATTTTAGTTTGTTAAGCATCAGTGACTACTGTGGCATACAATGACTTGGTGTGGAATGTCACAATTTATTTATTCTTTCCTTTTTAGATGCTGGCAATTTTCTAGCCAGCAATAACAGAGCCATCCCGCCATGGTGAAAGATACCGCGAGAATATACGCTCTAAAATTTAACCGTTACCTAGTTGAAAATGAGCATCTTTTCCTTCGCTGTGGTGTTAAAGCTTTGACTAACACTGGGATTTGTGCCAGCAGAACATGGGATGGGGGGTGGGTTGGGAACTGTAGGTAGATTTGTTGGCATAGCTGGCTTCCTAACGCAAACATTTTCTAATGACTCACTTCTAAAAGCTGCCTACAGGAACTGCCCAAAGTTATACCAGCCCCTGATGTTTGGGATTTAGTGGAAAAACAAAGCCATTGTTCCCTGTCAGTTTGCAAGCAGCTCTTCCAGAAGGCCTCCTTTCTTCTTTTGGGCAGGAGGGGGAGCAGAGTAATTTCTCACAGCTGCTGAGGTGGAACCAAAGCTGCTTCTTGTAGTGACTTAACAAATACAAAGATGTAATTCCATAAAAGTTTCCCAAGGACAAAATGACTAACTGCCCTGATGGCTATGATGCTGGAATTCCTTGCTTTATCTTAGCACTGTGGTCTTTAAATATTCTCAAATTTACTCCAAACTTGCTTCTTCCGGTTCTATCTACTGCTGCCTTTTATTACATCTGATGGCCACTGCTGTCCTTCGCTGGAGTGGCAGTCTGGCCTCTACACCCCCCTCTCCAGTGCAGGGGGAACAGTGGCAGGAAAGGGCATGGCTGAGGGTTTGGCTGCCTGTAACCTTTGCTTTTAGGCCCAGAGCAGGCTGGAGGTGAAGCAGCAGGAGTCGGGCACAGCAGCGTCTCTCTGAATCCGACCAGGGCTCGCTTTTGCCTCGGTGGTTGCCGGGGCGATTGCTTCCCTCGTAAAGCAGTGCTAGCCCCTGGAACCGGAGGAGGTTTTACAGAGTGAAGCCTGAAATGCCTTAACGTAACTTCTGCACTAGGCCTGCTCGTCCGTCTGCCAGCTGAAGGGTAAAGGGGTAGGATCCGAGTCTGGCAAAGTCCTCTGCCAGGATATTACCCACCCCATGTGCAGTTTTCGGTCCTGGAGCTGCTTGCATTCAAAGCAGTTTTGTTAGGAATCTCGTTTTGAAAGGTGCTTTGGGATCCTTTAAGATGAAAGATGTATTCTCTGAATGTAAAACCTTTATTACTTAGTTTTGAATTTCATTTTATTTCCTACTGGGTTTATGACTACAAGGGGACAAAAAGTAGCTAGAGGTGTCAGGCTGCTTCAAACCTCTAAAGAGAGTATTTATAGCCTGGTGTTATATAGGAATCAATTGTGTGAATATTTTTTTCTTTTCATAGGCAATTGCTATCATGGAAGTAGCACATGGGAAAGATCATCCATACATTTCAGAGATCAAAAAGGAATTAGAGGACCACTGAGCCTTTGAATCTATGCAATCCTTCAAACCTTTATTTAAAAAGCCTTGTTATGGAAACCTTCAGGAGCGCTTTGAAAAGCGGTAGAGTATGAACACAGTTCTGTCCTATAATTGGAATGACAAACACACCCAAGCCCTGTAAAACGTTCCTAGCTTCCACACATCTACAATTGCCTTTTTTCTTTTTTTTTTTTAAGGAAGCATCCATGGTTTCTTAAAGGTTATGCCTTTTGACAGCTCCTGTGCAAAAACAGCCATTTTTTCTTTATGGATTTTAATGCATATCTTATTTGTGTAAAATAAATAAAGCGGTCTTGACCCCTCTTGATTCCACTTATACACTTACATGAGTACAATACTTCTGTGACATCTACTTTTGCCTAAGTCATTTTATTTAACCTGACAAGTTAATTGTCAAACGCTGTGCTTTTTTTGTTTCGTTTAGTGCCCAATTCCTCTTTTCACAAATCATTCTTGTTTGCAGCAGCTTGGCTGAGAGAAAGGGGGAATGGGGGATGATGAACTCTGCACGTTGTGCAGGAAAGCCACAGCCGTGCCCTCAGGCGGGGAACCTGCAGGGCCATCACGGCTCCTGGCAGCTTGGCCTTCGCTGTAGGGAGAGCACCAGCCCCCGTCCCGGGAGACATGAACCCCACGAGACGTGAACCAGGCAGCTACTACTGTTTAAGCCAATTTACAAGTTAAGGTGAATTTATTGCAGGGGAGAGCTCCTATTTCCTTACAGCCATGCCTTTGCCTGCGGCAGATTAAAACTGTTCTACTATTCCTATGTTAGTGATTACTTTTAATAGAGGAACAAGCACATTTTCTGAGCAAAAAATCCAGGACTTTGCTTTATCTCTGCCCATATATGACTTGGGCCGTTTTACTCAATCTGGAGGCCATGTCAGGAGCTTGCTTTTAATGATGGGAGGAGGAAGAGGAAAGGAAAGCACGGCTGTGTACTTCCAGCCCCAAAGTTGAAATGCACTGCACAATAAAACTCCGTGAGCATTCCTTACTGCTCTCACAGCTTATAAAGTACGGTGAGAGTGAAACACATCACCATTGTTGAGTAACTCCGTCGTATTTTCTTTCTTGTAAGAGCTGCTCTGCAAATAAAACTGCTGGAGACAAGGGCTGGTCAGCTGGAGTTGTTCCTGGAGTATATAAGGCTGCACCACATCTCATGATTCCAGAACGCCAAGGCCACCTAGCTACAGCCAAGCCTAGGAAGAGGGCACCAGCTGACTATTTTTATCCTAACTTTATCTTGTTAAGTAAACCCTTGTCCAGGGGAAGAGCCCCTTCATTTCAGGAAGCCTGGCCAGAGCCCAGAGCCTACTTCAACACTAAGGACCTGGACTAGCCCGGCCCAGGAAACCTGGATTACGCTTCACAGGAGGGTCTTCAAAGCTCACTGTGGCTCTGGCTGCACCTCCAAGTTTAACATGGGAAACTAACCCAGATGGTAGGTGCAAATAGAGCACCTTAAGCTGGTACAGGAAAGAACAGGAGCATAGTTTTCCTTGGAAAAAAAAAAAGGTTTATTGTATACTGTGAATATGAAGGACAGGCTTACCAAAAAAACCTTAGTGACTGAAGACATTCTCATATTTGCAAAAGCATATAAGAAACTATTTACACAAAGGCAGTGAAAGGGGTAAAAAAATTATTGCAGTCAATTAATGCTGAATAGAACTTTATAAAAAGAGAAAGAAAAGAAACAGTGCAAAAATACTGTCAAAAGTAATCAGTTCTATACACAAGATAAAACTGACAAGCATAAGCTTATGTACTGATATGAATAATACATTAGAATATAAAATAGCATGCATAGATTTTTTTTTTTAAAGGCTTTCAATAGCATAGAACAGTTTTGCCATTCAGCCCTAACAGGAGGGAGTGGGGGCAGGAAGGGCCTGTAAGTGATGTCTCATTTCTCTACAAAATGTGTACATACAATGAGGTTGTGAGATTCAGGTCACGGTTCCGTGGTAAACTGCCATGTACAGAATTACAGAACAAATAAAACAGGAAGCATCAAAATACTGAAGTAAAACAGGACAGGAAAATCCAGTGACATAAAACTAACTTAAACACGTTATTTCATTTAACACACGTCCCACACAATTATATATGGGAATATTACAGTCATCTGCATATGTAAACTTTTTTCCTTTGTAAAATAGCCAAAGAAAGGTACTTGACTAATGAGGAAAACACGTTTTCCACGTGGAGCAATCTCAATAGGACAAACATGCTATGAACAATGTTTCTGGCACTAAAGATGTGTTTTCTTTTAAAGATCAAGTAGCAGCAAGAAAATACTTTTATTTAACATACACAAAAAAGGAAGGTCTTACAGACAGTAATGTATAATTAAGTTGTGGAACTCACCAACACAGGACATTGTGAAGGCCAGAGGAAGAAATGGGTTCTAAAGCAAAGGTAATGCGCTTCATGGAAGATGGATCCATCAGCAGTTATTAAACACAGTGAGCGGGTTGTAGCTTTCTCCTCAGGAAGCCCCTGAAGGACTGGTTGCCAGGTGTGCTGGAGGGGCTGAGCGCCCTCTTCTAGATGGGACACTTCCTTACGTGCCACATCACAGCCACCGTCCCAGACAGAGCGTGACCTCCAGCCTGCCGTGGCTCTATTTTGTAGGCAGCCTTCCTCCTTTATTCCTGCCTGCCTCATCAGGGAACACTGCCCCTGAAATACATGGAGCTGAGTGTCCAAAACACCGAGTCCTTACCCAGGTGATATGGAATAGTAAAAACTATCGAGCACTGTATTAGTCTTTCCCTTGCTGTGCAATAGTGCTGGGATTCTGCAGGGAAAGCTGCTCTTTCACTGCTGACTTCCAGTTCACTCTCTGAAGGCAAAGTCCTGCACATGGGAGACTCCAAGCGAGGGTGCACATAAAGCACAGGCATCAAAACTTCAAACACCAGCCAAAAAATTGGCTGAGAGGAACCAAGGGAATTATAGTCTAAGATACTCTAAATATGTACTTTAAATATTTATATAAGCATTGCTGTTTTTCACCTGTGCACCAAGTGCCTTGCTTCACAATCTAACAGTAGCTTATCTATGGTTAAGAGCTCCATCTTCTGTTGTTAGCCCAACAGCCGGAGCAGGCAGCTGCTCCCTTCCTCAGACCACAGTCCCCACAAGCCAAGGCTGCGTGCAGATGCATCTAATGTCCTCCTCTCTAAAGACTGGGATGGCATCTTTGCTTCCCATAGCAGCACGTTCTACAAGAAAACCTCTCTAGGAAGCTAAGAACGAGCTGGGGACAGTTGCCTTTGGGGTTTTGGACTTAAAACCTTTCGGTTGTTGGCATCAAAACCCATCTTCAAACTCCCTATGACTTGGACTATCCATCAGCAGTTTTATATCCATTTTTATAGAGGGGTGGCCAAATGATGTTCTCATGCGGCGCTTCCCTTTCAAGGCCAGTTCTGGGTATTTACTCTTTCAAGGTGATGCATCCTTTATTTCACGCAGCGGGCACCCCCCTCGCTCTCTGGATGTAAAGCATCCTTGTCCATAAAGACAAGCAGCAAAATTTAACTCTGGCCTCTCTCAGTGATGCACGAGAGCTGCCACAGCAGATACCAGCCATACTGATGCTTCTACTCTGAGCTCAGGGTTCACAAACCGTTAGCCAGACTGACAGCAGCTAATTCAGGCATCATCCCCTCCCGGGAGCCCGGTGGGACCTCAGCTGTTGAGAACGCAGCACAGTCAGTAGCTGCTGAATTTTCCCCATAGATTTGTGTGGTATATCCAAGTACGGGATGCCCATCAGCATTTTACTTCGGGGTCATTTGTGGGCTACCCAGACATAGCAGGTATTGGTTGGAAAAAAAAAAGGTATCAGCTTAAAATAACCACCTCTATTGAAGCACTGAGACTTAACTCATGCCTTTTCAACCTACGTTTTGCCATTTGCATTTCTGTCTGTTACAAGAAAATATTTTTTTTTAAAAAAAAGCTCTTAAAATAAAGCAAATATTTAAAAATATTTGTAGCTGAGACAAGTCATCTAAATAAAATAGACCAGAAATGTCCTTCAGTATACTTTTCATAAAGGACTGCATTTTAGCAGTAGGTTGAGCAAGTTCTCACAGATGTGTCTCCTGCCAGATGAAACTAGGAAGAAGGTATTTCCAATAAGGCTGAGCATTTAGGGTCCCTATATACCTACACAGGATAAAGTTTGTGGGAACAAGCTTCATCTTTACTTGGGTAGTCAAGGACAAGAGGTGCCACAGCAGGCCAGTGGAGGAGCTGGAACAAGCAGGACCTGAGCAGCTCATGTCCACCATCCTCCAGAGCAGCCTGCGGAGGACAGAAACGGGATGCCCACAGCACTGAGCAGCGTCAGAACTCAGCTGTCATCTCTCCCATCCCTGATCGGACAATGTTAGGCATGAAATGCTCAGACCGTAACTTTAACCAAAAATTTGATGCCAGAAACCTCGATACTATCATCGGTAAGAGTTTAAAGAAAGAAGGAAAAAAAAAAGGGTGTTAAATCTAGATGAAGAATGCACCAAAAGGAACACAGACACAGAATGGATTCCCAAGTCAGACTTGTCTGCTCCAAGTTCTCTCTTAGACAGAGTCAGGGAGCGTAAGCTAAACATGCCAGACCGCAACGTGGGCGCCTTGGAAGACAACAGCTTGTGTCAAGACTTTAAAGTGCAGCTCCATTCATTGACCCATGATGCATCTTTGCAAAATTTTCAATGCAAACTTTACTCCAAATGGATGAAACCCGTCTCTTAGAACCTACCTGCTGTCATGCTTTGATGTTAGAAAACACGCAACACAACAGAGAGCAACCCCAAACTGTCCTCCTTCGCTACTGAGGGACTCTGCCCTTAAAGCCTGCAGGACAAAAAGCAACAGTCCCATTTCATAAGTCTCACGCGTTCGTTCCTGCTATGACTAATGAAATTGGATGCAAAATGCATTTTCCTGTCACTCCCTAAAGGTTAGGAAATACTGCCCAAGCAATTCAGGACTGATAAAACGACAACAGGTTCAAAGTCAGAAGGTTCAGTTTTTCCCCTACAAAACTGTATCACATTTCAATCATAAAACATCGGCACACTGAGGTTTGGTTGTGAGCTGGGGTGGAAAGGAACCTCTGAAGACATGCACCAGCCCAATTCACTGATGATATTAGCAGATCTAGGCAAGATAAAATCTAGCAGGAAAAAATACATTGAAGTCAGATGAAAGGAAAAGTTTAAAATTGCCATTCTTTGACAATGAAAGGGAAAAAGTGAGTCACGTTGGCCTCTATTCTACCATACCAGCCGTGTTAGGAGTTAATTGGAAATGACTGTTTACTCTGTGGACACTTATTTGGCTCATTAATAGGCACTGACTTAATTTGGAAAGGATTTTTGGTGCCATTTCGTAATTAATTTTTTTTCAGACACCTATGATGCATCTTTGCATAAAAAAAATCATTTGCTTAATTTTCTTCCTTTCAAACACAGCTCTTTACATTCTTGTACGCAATAATTTCCCTGTGCCGACTGTAGAAAGAGAAGGATACGCTTTGGCCAAGAAGAGCCGAATAGTGAGACAGAGGAACAGATTCTTTTCCCTCCTGATTTTCTACTTCTCATGTCCAAGTGGAGCAATGGGACTTGACAGCTCTGAGTTCAAACTTAATTCATCATTAGGAAATTATTCAAAAAGCTATAACGAGATAACTAATTTAATACACTTTGCTTCAAGGTTTATTCCTTGGCTTGTTTCCCAGATATAAAGCATCTCTGTGTAATTATCATGCAGATGCCACTGAAAAGACTTTAAATGGTTGCTGCTAATTTAACGAGAGATATGTTGACATTGGCAGAAGAAATTAGAGGAAAACCAAAGTTGACTGAAAACTCAACTGATCCCTAAAAGGAAACCGGTCAAGATCTTACAACTGACTCCTCACCATTTCTTGGTAGCTAGAAGTCTCCACTAGAATCCTTGTCACCTCTTTAGGCCTGTACTGCAGAGTACCAAATAATCACGGTGCTGTTTTAAATACATTTAAGAAACATTCTGTTACGGAGCCTTAGATTAAGCTCCCACCAATTTTAGGGAAAGGTAGGTGCGTAGGTCCCTTTAGGGCTGAAGTTGGGAGTGCTACACAGGGTTCAGAGGTGGGGATGCAATGGAAAAGCAACGATGGGACTAAAAGATTAAATTTATCTGGGAAAGGGATACCGAGACAGATAACTTTACCGTGACAAGAGTAACTGCATTGCATCAGGTGCCCTGAGAGGCTGCGAGATCCCCACCCTTGGACATTGTTGAAACTGGACGTGACCCTGGGCAAGGCTGTCCAACTGTGAAGGGGAGAGAGACAGAGGGCCAGGGACCTCCAAGGCTCCTCTCCAGCCTGATCCATTCCCTAGCGATCCGACAGGACCACCGAGTCGAAGCAGGGCTGGGCTGTCCGTCCGAGGGCAAGAGGAGTGAGGAAGGGAGCAGCCTCAGGGCAGGCTTAACTTTCCATCTCTTACAGCAGAAATAACTGTGGGAGTCCCACCACAACCTGCTCAAGCTTTTTTTTTTTTTCCTTTTTATATTTTTTAAAAGTGGGGTTACTCCCATTTCTAAATAACTGTAAGTAAATGCTACCACGCACACACTGCAACGTAATCCATAACGTGATTTACTCCAGTGAAATGAACAGCTGGGAGAAAGGAATATACACTAAATTGTGCAAAACAGCTCGCCAACGTGAGGGACAGAGGATGAGGAAAAGAGAGGACAGGTCTAACTGCTGAGATACTTACAGGACATGTGGATTTCTTCTTAGCTCTGTCATTTTGGTCTAGGGCGAGCCAGTTAAGAATCCGCGCCCTAGTTAGGCAGTGGGGGAGGTTTGTTTCCCTTTCTGTTCCGATTGTAAACTTCAGGCAAGGATTGCTTCTCCTTTATGTATTTATACATCCTCCTCCTCATCCTAACTGGAACCCCTGAACACTACCAGCATAAAATAGTAATAATAAATAGGAGGGAGAATCCAAAGTGACCAGACAGAGAAGAGAGATGATCCGTTCAATTTAATGCACAAAAAAGGCCCTAACAAAGTGAGGTTTGCCAATACTGAAAGGAAGATTGCTCCATATGTTCATAAACCACAAGACAGCGATGGGGGAAGACTCAAGGCAGAGCCTGAGCTAAAGCTCTCAAGGGTCATTATTTGGAGAACTCGGATGTGGAGGAAAGATGGTATTGATCATTTTGACAAAGTTCAGATAACTAGAAAGTAAAACAATAACGCTGTTGAAGACAGTATCTCACAAGGGAAGCAAAGGCAACTGGAGATGCCTAACTTAAATGAGGTTCCCTTTCTACAGGAGGTGAGCCTCAAAGCAGTAAACTTCCAGGGTAATGCATGAGAAGGTGCTTGATTTGAGTTTTTTTTCAGCTGCATTTAGTTGAAATTCTGCCGTTCAACCCACAGCCCACCACAGTTACTAGAAAGACTCATTCACTGACTTCAGCCTGCTCTGGGTCACTGCACTTCACTCTGCACTGCATCAACTCTTGGGAATCCCTTCAAGGATTGCAGACAGAAGCAAAGGCCTCATTTAAAACATCCAATATTGCTTTTTTCAAGGACTAATCTAAAACTGCAATTCTTGTGGACTTTCAACAGTTTAGCACCCAAAACTTTCTGACCTCACAATGGCCTGTGTTTGAGCCCTGTGTTTGAGACCTGGAGCTCAGATCTCCCTCAGCTTCCACTCATACAGAGCCATAGCTGACATCTGGCAGGTCTTGTTTTTACCATGGAAGCCACATACCTGCGTCCAAAATGTTCTTACGTGAGAAAAAGCTCACTGCCAAGTAACTGTTCATTTCAAAAGCTGTGTAGCAAAATAGAAGCCAGTAAACTACCTTTACAAAGGATTGCTTTCCTTACCGACATGTTACAATGCAGACCAGTCACGTCAAATGTGGTTCAATTTCAAGGTTGCTATAAGTTTTACAAGTTATTAAAGTAATTCACAAGTTATTCCAAGAAAAATAAATTATATCTTGTATAAAATAATCCATGGGAGACTCTAGTAAAGAACAATCATTCCTTACTTTCAAGACAACTTTAAAAAGCGCGATATATGCACAGAGTGTTGTCAAGGCAGTTCCCCTTGTTCATCAGTAAGGTTCAGTCAGATCCATGAAGCTGGGTCTGGGATGTTTGAAAAGATTAAATAAGTCTGGAGTTTTGCAGGAACTGGATGAGCACTTGATAGACAAACTTGTACTGGGCTATGGTCTGGATCATAAACATTCTCTGCTCCCGCAGGTGTCTCAGCATCACAGGAACGTCCACTTTCTGTAAAGCAAAGGAAAAAGAAGCATAAGGATGTAGGTTCATTAAATCAAACAATTATTGTCTCAAATACCAGGTAGCTGACACAGGGAACTGTATTGTAGCTACACAATGTAATGAACTATAACTAACTGTAGTGAAATAACTGCAATCTTTTTACCAACTTTAATTTCAAGGAGTATTACAGTAGTATATACGGGTTACTGTGCATCCAATGCTTCCCCCACTAAAGCTTATGGGAATTTCTGGACTGACGTAAGCAGGCAGATGACCAAAGATTTGTCTTCCAGTTGCGTACCACTGATTACCTCTCAGCGGATCATCAACTGAATGCAGAATAAAGGGCTGCTTCTCTTTGGAGTTTTTTCCTGTTTCAGCATACCTGTTTTTCAATTCAGTAAAATAAACTCAATATATTGCATTATCTCAGGTTAAAGGCTACATATATCAGGAAGGACTAGTACAAAATTTAAACAGCCAAGATTATATAGCTCAGTTCAGACTTTACCACTAAATGCATCCACAGGCCCTGCAGCCACTTGGCATGCTGCGGGCTGGCCAAAATCATTCACGGAGGGAGGATCTGAGAGATTTTCCAAAGGGTGAGCAGGCATTAGGATCATTACAAAGGTTCTTTAGAGAAAACTAAAGTGCAGGCAAACATACCGACCCTTCCGCTAAGGGAGAAGGGAACTCACTGTCACCAAAAGATCCATAAACTCTGACACCTGACCTCCCACAGCCAAGTCTATACTAGTAAATAATGCTCCAGAAGAAATAAATTTGTGAAGTGAAACAAGGACCTAGTATCCACAGTACGTTTTGGAGCTTTCAGGCCAGCACTGATCAGTTACCATGTACTGAACATCCGCTGGCAGCTGGGACACATTCTCCAAGAAGGCATCTTCCAGCAGAGTTTCATCCAAAAGAAATTCACTCGTGTGCCCTGAAAACGCTCTGCAACAGGAACTAAAGCACAGTAAGTGGAGACAGATCAGGAGATCCGCTGTGAAAGAACATCCCTAAACTCACTGAGCACTCTGGGGCACAGGCACTCTATAACAATCCCAATCAAAACCCGAATGAGTTGTGTGAAATGGAGGCCCATGAGGTAAAGCGTTAAAAACACTGCAATTTTCATTAGGTGTTACCATCGTATCTCCGGCATTTATTGTGTTTTATCTGTTAAAACAGGTACACAAGGAGCTATTCAGAAGTCATTGAGCCGTGAAGCTCAGCCTGCCAGGCTCAAATTCAAAGAGTGTGTAATGTGACCCAAGACGAGGGATTCAAATTTTCTATGGCAGCAGCAAACGCAAGCACTAAGATACATACTATTTCTGAGGAAGGTCTTAAGCAGTTCAAGATGTAAAACTGAAGAGGAGTTACTCTGCCAGGCAACAAAAACTGCACCTTGTAATGCCAGTTTTGTCATTCTGGAAACAAAAAGGAACTTAACAAGTCTTGTGTCTGAGTTGAGAAATGTTACAAGTACAGTGCCTGGACAAACGGACAGAGAAATGAATTCAGATCGCTGCGACCCCTTGGAGGTGCAACTGAGCGTGGAGCCTGCTTCCATGCACACTGGAAGTTTTCTGGAAAGTTTAAAAGAAAATCACGCTGCCGTGATTTTATCATATCGATTTCTGTCAGTATATATAAACCTCAGAATCTCTGTTCTGTGTAAACAAGCCCTAACCCATAGGCGATCCCTTTCTAAAAACAAGGCTAAATATTCTGCCACGTACCCCAACAAGCTGTTATAAAAGGACACCTCGAGACAGTCAACAAGCGTAAAGATCTGTGATGAGTAATGGCATATTATTTTCAAACGGGTGCAAAGGAAAACGTAAGCGCCTTCCAGTTAACTTGGCTAACTGGGAGAAAGCCTCTCCATGGACTCGGACGCTTAAGAAAGCCACGCGGTCCTTGCCGAGTGGAGTCACGCGGAACCCAATCTCACCTGAACAACCCCAACAAAAATGCAGGCCAGTTCCGACCTGCACAACCGCGTTCCCCTCTCAGCAGGTCAGTGCTTGACAGCTCCATCATTTTTACTGAGCACACAGTGACCCCTGCACCTCCTCAACACGGATTAGGCCCTGACTTATCACAGAAATGAAAGAAAAGCCCATCCTGCCTATTCGACCTCATTATTTGTAGTCAACTTAGCACGTTACTCCAGGTAAGCAGAATCTTCAAACTTGCATTCATCACAACTCACGGGTCAAAGAGAGACACCTAATGCTTTGATACGGTGGCATTTGCAAAAAGAACAAACAAAAACGCTACTCGCTTCTGGCTCCCAAACTGAACGATCTCCCCTATGAAAACGCGCTGCAGCTGCAATCATGAGAGTCCCGGTGCCAAGTCCAAACTAGAAGTTGGTAGAGCAGGATCTGTTACCTTCTTGTTCTGTGCGTCTACATCAGTAAGGATGTAATGATGTGACATATTACTTACCATGCGGCAAGTTACTGAAACTGTACCCCTGCAGTGAGCTACACAGCTTTAGATTCGACCAGCAATTGCCCAGAAGCCACAGTGACAAAAGCTGTTTGATTTGATTTAACATGGCTTTTTACCTAAACCTGAAACATCAAACTCTAAAGTTCTGGGTTTAGTTCTAAGCACTGCTGCAGACTTTCCAAGATGGTCTTTAACAGGATTTTCAACCTCCCTCCCCTTTTTTTTTCTTCACCCCTGAAATGTTAACATTAATACACCTACTTACTAGGACACTTCTGAGGAAATCAACCAGTTCATAAAACTAAAGCATTTTAAGTAATAACTCATTTTATTTCAGAAAAAGACCCAATTAATCCTACTTCAAAATAAAGCAGTAAAATTGCTGCATGAAAAGGAACCCTCTCTGTGCAGAACACAGTATCTGTCACAAACTGAAAACATTGTGATTAGCTAATAACAAAATGTTAAGATTTTTAATCTTTTTTTAAATTAGGTTTTAACAAACCAAAAATATTAACTTAGTGCAATCCAGAGCAACAAAGCCCTTAAGGAAAGTGTGTGTCTTTAATATTAATGATGATTTCCACCATTAATCAAGACAAAAGAATGCTTTAATTAAGAGACATCAGAGAAATCCCTTATTATTGAGCGCTACCATCAGCTCCTTGCGAAGATGAGAATTCTTCCGGACGTCAAGGCTCACCCCCATGCTTAGATGTTGGTGTACCGCCTTTATCTTCACTTGCTACTTGGCTACTCTTTGACAAATAGATGACTTCTGTAAACTGGAGACAAACCGAGGTGGCAGAACGTGTTGCGCAACTGTTAGTGTTTGTTCCTGGCACACCATTAGCATATAGAGGCTACTATAAAGCAGCCACAGCTGCTTTACCCTGCTGCTCACAACCGATTCAGGTATGGCTCTGGTAACTATCCAGATTTCCTCCTGCATGCAGAGATCTCATGGCTGCTGTGCAAACAACAGAAGCCGTCACTTCCACATGCCGGTGCCTAAGGAAAGAAGTCGAGCAGACTCAAGAGTCAGAGCCATTGCCCCAGACAGGAGCAGTTGTTGAACAGCAGCCGGCACAGGAAGGCTGCAGGATTCCCACATCACATACCTGTGGGTCCTTTTCCGTCTGGGCTACCTCCTCCTTCCCCTTCCATGCCCAAATAAAAAGGAAAAAAGTGCAAATTATGACACACATGTACAGGCCAGCTTCACCTCTGGTGAGGCCCAACCAGAGTTGGAGGAGGTTCATCCCAGCTGAGTTCAGCCCAGGATCTCCAAGGGATCTTGTTAACTGCAGGATGACAAGGCGGTGGAGGGGGATAACAGAGTAGAGGACAAAAAAAAATACTTCTTGTATCAACTTTTTTAAAAATAGTGATGAAGAGGAAAGTGCACTGGTACTTGCCTGCTTTAGGACTCACATTTTCGAATGAGTCAGAAAGCTGCACTTCGCACAGTGCCTCTCACAGAAAGGCCCCAATCTATAACTCCTCTACGGTAACACGGGAAATAGGTGACCAATTCAGGTGCATACATCCAGTCTTCCCTGAATTTCAAGCAACTCATCCAGTACATGATTAATGGGAGGACAGATGATACATGTCTATTTGCCACTCTTGCTGCGTTCTTATCTCTACAAGAGGTTTTGAGCAGTTTCTTTGGCAACAGAAGTCCCCAGTTTCAATAGCTGCCATGTTGAAAGTGTGTGGCACATCGTTATTCAAGATGTGATGTTCTTCCCGGACAGTTAGTTCCCCAGCCACATGGGACACAGCCGAAAAGCAAGTTGCAACACATGGTAACTCTGCGGGTGCTCTTTTTCTGAACTCCAGACTGTATTACCAGTCTTGTTAACATTGGCTGCAGTTCCTAAAGCCCTGTTCCACAACATACACACACCTTTTTCTTAAGACACGGTTAAGTTTCGTTCCAGGTGAGATTAGAGACAATACAAAAGAGAGCAGGGAGTCCAAGGAGTGAATTTAGAGAGCAGAAAAATTTAGTTAAAAAAGCAAGGAAGCTGACTTTATTCTCTAGCCTCTCTCATGCAGCCTTTGTAAACGCGCTGTCTCTAGACTATTAATTAAGTACAGGTATGAGTGAGACTAAATTCTTAAAAGAGAGAAAAAAAAGCCCTAATTTTGAATGTATTAAAATAATACTAATAAAAAATGCGTAATATCAACTCAACAGAAAACTACAAGAAGTAACCTGCCTTGGGAAATCTCTGCCTGTTGCATTGAGAGCCCTTGTCTCAGAAAGGTAACAGAAAGAAAGCACTTCAAATGCCTTTTAATTTTAACCTCAGAAATGTAGCTGGTTAGTCCAGAAAGGAGTTCAGGGTTTGTCTTGAGAAGCTGACTTACTTCATTATGCTCCAAGCACCCAATCATGAGTTCTGTCAGGATAACCACTCCGGTCCGTCCTACCCCGGCGCTGCAGTGAACCACGATGGGAGGGTTGCAGTTGTTGCTGCTATCCAACACACTGTTGGTATGGCGACGCACCGACTGTATCTCCTCCAAGTAAGCTGCAAGGTAAAATGCAGACAAGGTTGCAAACATCTATATGTCTAAAATGTAAAAATTGTGGAAAAAAAGGATACGGAAAAGTAATTCTTTGTCAAAGTGGCAATAATTTACATTTTTTTTACAACATGCTAATTATCTGGGCTGAGGTGTGACAAGCAGCACCGAATCCAGCAAGTACCAGCTGGGTGTCAATTATTACTTGGGAGTCTACTCCTTTAAATTAAATAGTTCTTTTAAAAAATTAAATTCTGTTTTCCCCTCTGCAAATCTCTAGGTCCCCTAAGCAGATGATTCTAGACATTACTTACAGCAATGCCTGCTATTAACAGGCTGGGATCAAAACAACAGCTAAGTCCCATTGAAACTACTGCCTGTCAAAGCCAATATCAGATGGGAAGCGAGCATCCATCTGCCCCATTTCCCCCTCCCTCCCTTCTCCCTTCTCAAGTGAGACAAAATCTCACCCACCTCCCTGCTCAGGGCTGTTTCTCAACAGCTATGAGCCCTTCTGGGAGCTCACTGTCTTTGTTTTCCCTGAAGCCATTTCTAGAAAAAGTGCATGAATCGAGAACAGTTGTCTTGCGTGGCACATACACTAGTGTTGTTCAATGCACTCTACTGTCAAACTGCACAGAGAATGTGCAGACTGGAAGCTCATCTGGTCAGATAAACACACCACAGAACACAACGCTGACCCCTAAACATCATGTCAGCACGGTCCAGATGCATGACAAAGATGATGGACCTCACCTAGAAAGATATATCCAGATGCATAACTCTTAGACACTTAGCTTCCCACTCGACAGAGTGGGAAGCGAGACCTGAGCTGAACTCTCCTGCCCTGACGCTCAGTGTCATGGCACCGAAGCCTGAGCAGTCCTTTCCACACAGGCAGGCTGTGGCTGGAGGCCTACCAACATCAGGAAAGCTGCATTTTAATGCACACAGGGAAATGGGACTGTTCATGGTGGCAAACAATGGGACAGAGGAGATGGGGAGAATCAGGTTCCAACGACTCCCATGCCCAAACACAGCTACATGGGTTGGTAGGAGAAACAAAGCACGAAACAAACCAGGAACTGGGCAACAGCTTTGCCTTAAAGACAGATCCCATGGAGCTCCTTTGCCAAAGCTGAAATGTGTTTTTTATTTTCTGCCCTGATGACAGAACTGGGAGAAGAAGAACATGTTATTTACATCAAGCTTATATCACACAAAGAAGAGTGGATCGCTAAGGGACTGTAGCTGTGTCGAGACTGAAGTGGAACTAACGGCCCTTGCTAAGACGAGACTGAGGTGCAACACTGAGATATTCTACACTGCTGCAGCTGCAAAGCTGTCAGGAACTAAGAGGGCAGGCATCTCCAACGCATCAGTAAACCGCGTACAGACTCCTTCCGTGGTAACTTAATTAAGATCTCTGCATCACTACTGTAATGCCAGAGACGTGGCTTTAGTTAAATAATGGTTGAATTCTTATTACTTAATACAGCAGTGTTTATTACTTGGTAAGAAGCAGGAAGTCCTATTAACTAATTACAGGTTAATATAGTGGCTGTATTTTCAGAAATGCATGAACCAGGACCGTATTTAACTGGGAAGGCCCTTTGCATTGCCTGGGTGCATGTGGTTAGAAGAGTGGCAGTGAGTTCAGACTTACTGCATATGTGACGTAGCCCTCTGCTCTTTTGCAACAAGTCCAGTGCCTCTGGACTACTAAATGCTGGCTGTCAGCAGCAAGGGCTTCCTATGAAACTGGAGGAGTTGTGCCATATTTCACTAACGTCTGAACCTCTCTCACCCAGACCTCTCTAATCGCGTTTGTGTGCAGCCTAATATCTCCTACACTCATTAGGTAGGTGAGAAGTGGCAGTAACTTATACTGACAGATCAGCCAACAGAGCTATCCTACTATTTAAAATTTCTCAAGTCTTTACCACTGCTGCTGTCCCTGATTTTTGCTCCTGTTATGTCAGGTCTTTCAGGGACAGAATCTTCAATCACTAGTTTCTACCTCTTGAATCCCATTTTTTTTTTTAATCCAAGTCACAGCAAAGTACAACCTAGTTGAGGCCTTTGTATGTCACAGGATTAACCATTTAATATCAACACCAGCTCTAACTAGGTGCAGTGATCTGAACGCAGTGTAAGCAACCTTTTCCTGGATGTATTTTATCATGCAAGTTAAAGAAATCTTACATAAAAAGCCTTGGACTTCTTCTGGACAGCCATGGTCTGGCCAGTCAGTATACTGCAAATGCCACACTGTCCTCTCTTGTCCAGAGAGAAGATGCTTGACCTTCAGACCAGTAGTTGCATAGCAGCCAGAGTCTGTGCGGAACTTAGTTGTCACCTTGAACTTCCCATAAGTGGCTGAGCTGTGCTTAGAGCCCAGTTTAGGCCAATAACGATGACTCTTACTTCTTCCTCCCTCCTAAATAATCAAAAAACAATGAAAAAAAAAAAGCCATTAGTTCCTGCAATTATGATTCTCTATAAACAATGGACATAGAACTCAGCAGATAAGCCAAGTATTCTTATTCCAAATTACCGTAAGAGCAAGAAGCATCCCACAAAGTAAAGAGAATATCATTAAAACAGCCATATAATATTTCTAAGTGTAAAAGTGTTTGAAGAACTGATTCTTGTCTCATGGCAAAAGCCAGCTACTGCCTACAACACCCTGGTAAATATTCTCCTCCTGGATAAGCCTTTCCTCTAAATGGAAGGAGATTCTCTTCAGCAACTTCTAAGTATCTACTGTTGATCAGCCTTGGGGACTGGACAGTGACTTGATGTGCTATGGCACTCCCTGTGCTTGCTAAAAGCAACCAGGCATAAAGCAGAACACAGTGTTAGTTAGCAACGTGTGCCAGTTTTTATAACATAGCACACAGTTCTTGGATTACAATAGAAAAAAATTGTTTTACTTGGCATAAGAACAAAAAGATTGATTTTTTTTTTCTTTTTTCTTTTTAAATGGACACTTCTACAGAAACAACAGCTTCTGGTGTCTTTTCAGCCGATAAGAGTGACGGTATGCAGAACTGGCCTTGGATGGGGTGGAAGTCTGTGTCATTTTAACCAGGAGCAGTTCAGCACTCTCACATTCCAATGGAAACATCTTTGTTTGCTTTGGCAGAAGTGAAGTGAAGCAGAGGGAAGAGGGGGTTCTGCTTGTTTCGCTTTAATACTTGCCAAACCGAGTATCAGAAAGTTACGAAGTATGGCATTATAGCAGTACAAACATATGTTCAAACGGAGCAAGAGGAAAAAGGGTTGTTGATAGAAAAAACAGGTTACTGGAGTGGGAAGTGATGATAACAGGAGATTTGCTCACATCAGAAAGAACTGTATTCTGTGATTTTACGTACCTCTTCAGCTGTGACCATGGCTATAACATTCACTCCTTGTTCCCACACCATCTGCCAGAAGTCATGGCATGTGTGTGGCAGAGGCCCTTGGGTAGCAATGTAGTGCCACTCCTCTCCACCTACAGTAACCTGGGAGTAAGGAAAAAAAAAAAAGAAATACAGTCAGTGCCCAAATTCTCAGCAGCGTCTCTGCCAGAACTGCCCTTTAAACAAAAGAGACTATAATGAAACCTTTATTTCTTTGTTCTTCCACTTTTGTTCAAAATTCTGAACAAGAATCATCCTTTTGATAAGAGCAAATCTGACAAAACACAATCTTTGGTGCTTCCAAGTCCTTTCTTGATACCCATAAACATAAAGCTTTGAGCAAAATGTCATCTATTTTTCTTCCCACAGCATCTGGATCATGGAGATGAAAAAAAAATTATTTTTTTTTCTGATATGGCTTAAGTACAAACGAGCAGCTGACTGACTTCCCTGGGCTTGGTGACAGACCCATGATAAAAGAAAGACTGAGCACCAGAGGAAGTGTTAAAAAGGCATCACATTGCTGCAAATGAACACACAGTGGTGTAAAAAGCCTGAATGTAAATGACCTTTGCACGAGGAAAGCTAAAGGCCTCTGCTGTTTAGGACTTCCCTCCATCATTTTCCACTCAGGCAAAAAATAATTTCTTAAACAGACTCTTACTACACTGATCACTGTTGAAGACGGGACCAAGCTGCCCCAAGAGGATGCCATTGTGCCCCCACACCGTTCGTGACACAGAGGTCAGATAGGCCGGTTGCCAGCTAGTGATGAGATCAAGGAAGGCTTCATTTCAACTTACTCTTCCTCACTCGTCTCAGGTTTTTCAGTTCAGAAGCTCCAAACTATGGTAAAGTAAATCCAGCACATTAAATGGCTTTCAAATGCCATGTGAAATTTAAAATTATCTAAGTCATGTAAGTGTATGTTCCAGTACATAACTGGACTACCAACCACATCTTATAGAAATGTTTGCGTATTTGCATCACAACACGTAATTAAATTATTTTTAAGCACTAACACAGATTTACACACTATAAATTATGCAGTGTCCTGAATAGACCCAGCAGTATCTTGGAGTTAACCAATATAAAACACTACATCATTTACCTGACTCAGGCAGATCTTCATACTCAGGCAGTTAAAAAAAATCACTTGTGTGTAAAAAATTATTATTTTATGATAGATTATTTGCTAAACAGCAGGAAAGGCTATAAAAAAATTTTTTTAAACATTCTAGGTAAAAAGCCAAACCATTTCTAGAGCTACTGGATTTTATTTTAAAATGTGCTTACAAGCAAAAAGCAAACACAGATTAACTAATTATTTTGGAAAAGTAAAATATTTTTCCTTCTCCGGCTAAGACCTCTTAATTCCACATGTTAGCCCAGAGCCACTTCTCACAACAAAGATATAAATCCCAGAGGAGAAGATTTACAACAGAAATGCTGACACATCCATAAATATCAAGGTGCTGGTGGACAACGCTACAAGGAACAATCAATAACTCTGACAGGTTTAAGCATATACTACGTTTGAGGTCCATGTCTTTGAATACATTTTCAGAAACAGAATCAATTTATTTCTTATTCAAGCAGCTGTTCATTAAGCTGAGTTACTTGGGGTTTATACCTGTAACTAACATAGTGTTTATATGATAACGAGCGTTTCACTGCACTGAAAGTGGGTTTCACTGCTGTACACCAGCTCATTGTCTTCTTTCAAACTATGCAGCATTCTCCTCTGTGAATGATGGTTAAACTGCAAGACCAATGCAGGTAAACTCCCCAACTTCTTGTACTAGGGTGGGAATGAATATAAACTGCACAGCACCAGCTGGCATCTTGCACCGGGACTGGTCTTGTGCTTGCATGCTGGTCTGCAGTCCTGAGTGTCGGGAGAGTATTAACTCAGCTTTTTAAGTTAATGCTGACCTAACCCAAATAGTCAGATGAAGTGATCTTAAGAAATATTTTGCTTAAGCCATAAATTGAATAACAGTTTTTCTCTCTGGTATAGAGAACGATTTTAGTATCCTAACAGCAAAAGGTAAATGGTAAATAAGCAGAGAAATACTGTAAAACCATGGGGCTCACAGACTGAGCTGGAATGCTCCAGGCATGAATCTTATCAGGATGATATAGGAGTTTTCTTTGCCTACTGACTTCTGGTCCAAATATCCAGCCTCCTGGCACATGATATGAAAGGACCATAAATAGTCTGGAGGGAATGGGATGCCTGGAATGTTTACTGCATTCTAATGCCCTGACTGCAGGATATTAAAAATTGAATATAGGGCTGCAAATACACACATACACACACTGTCCTACTGAGGTAAATTTCGCAGATGCGATTCCACCTTCTAAGCAAAAGCACATCTGCTTGGCTTTCATATGCGCCGCTACGAGTGCGAGAGGAAAATACTGGCAAGGACCACTGTCATGTGCTAAAACATTTGTGTGTGTTCCTGGGTGCTCTACGAACGTGAGATGCACAAGCGTCCAACACTGACACAAAGGTAAAAAGTGGACTTAAAACTGGCCAGGGAAAATTCTTTTCTGGCTAGTATTGCTTTTTGGGCATAATTTATATTAGGAACCTCTTTTTTTTTGGCCTCCTAACAAAGTAGATGAAAAATTCTGGGCTCAGAAATCCATCATCATAGCAACGTCTGATTATGCAAAAACTCAGTATCCGCTACCTACCAGGCTATGTAGAAAAGTGATAACCTGCCAGGATCCCGGTTCACAAATTGTTTTGAATCAACAGGATTTAACACTGTAAATCACAATCAAGGTGGCCAGCACGTCCCTTTAAACTTTTAAATGGCTTTTACTCAAGCAAACTATTAATTTAACAAGATGTGCTTTGGTTTTGTTTTTTTGTTTTAATTCAGATTTTGACAATGAGAAAAAGCAGACAGGCCTCTCTGACAACAAGAGAATTTGTCATCTGAGAGAGATGAGTGCTGTCACTTTTCTCAGGGTAGAGTAAAAGCCAACAAAGGACATTGCAAATAAGCTTAAAGAAAAAAACAGCATCTGTAGCCACTGCAGTTCACTGTTAAAACTGGCCATGTTTGTAAGTAACAGAGTCAGATCGTATCTTAAGTTATTTCTACATTGAATTAAAAGAAGAAATTTGAAGTATCTTGATAAAAAAAACCCCCTATTTTGAAACACAGAAGTTGAATGCAGTATCCAATCAGAGACGCAGGGATCTCATCAGTAAGGTGTTCTCTTTATCAACGTATCCTTGGAAATTTTTTTTAAAAAGTCACTCAACTCTTATTATAAAAGGAAGAAATATGTTATTTATATATATATAGTTGCAGAATCTATGTGAACTTGCATTACTCAAACTAAATACTTTTTCTTTGGACATGAACTGCATACATGGAGCTACATCCTTTTCAAAAATCTTATCCTATATGCTGGTAAATGGAAAAATACATCAGTCAAACCTTGTGCAGTGTTTCTTTCAGGCTGTGCCAAGCATTTGCAGGGACTCATTCTGCATGGGGTGGTGTAGTTCTGCAGTGGCCTGCAAGGCTATTGGGACTGATAAATCAGAACACGTACTGACCAAACAAAGTTTGCCAGCAGCTGCTTGTGCCCCTCGAAAACTTCCAGTGTTGGAAACTCTGAATATATTCCTCTCTAGGAGTCACATCTCCTTGCCCTGCACTTAGCTGCTCTTTCTTTCAGATACAGGGTCACGACAACCATATTACATTGGAGGTACTGGGGCTGACCTAGTGCATTTTCATAGGATTTAAGAAACATGGCATCTCTTTCTACATTAACCAATAGAGACATTACACCGCCACCTGGCAGAGGTGGGTGTAAAAAAAGTAAGGATGCCTCTCTAAAATGACTTGCCAGTCTCTAGCAAATAAATCAACCCACACATGTGAGTTTATAGGGGTCTTCAGGGATGCCCATGCTGACACAAAGATAAAACGATGCATTTTGATTAGTCTACCTTTTCAGAATTGCCAGTTACAGAAAATGCTGCTGTGTATCCAGAAACACAAACAAAGCCTTAACATTCCTTCATTTGTAAAGTAAAGTTCAAGAAAGCTTTTACCTTTATGTGTGAAGCATTGATGTAGCCTGTATTATTTTCTTTGGTTGGCACCAGCTCTACTCTGTTCTCTTCATAAGGAACAACCTCCCTGATGCGATTGCGCTCAGTGTTTTCAGGCAAGGCAGCAGTGGTGAAGATCCCGTCTGCCTTTTTCTTTGGAATCTGCTCATATTCTGTAAACACCATCCCCTCTTCCAACTTCCTCTTCAAGATTTTGCACTAAGATTTAACAAAAAGGAACACCGATTCATTAATTCCTCCTGGAAGAACGTTTACGACTAGACCCATCCACCAGTTCTTTGAATTTCAACATATAGCCATAGCATTCTCTTGCTCACTTCTTATTTTGGTTGCAGTAATCTGAGGAAACATGACACACTTATTTCTACTGAATGAATCCACAAGCAAATTTCACATTTTCACATTCCACCTCCACATTTTTTAAGACTTATACCATAAAAAGCAAAGCCATATTAAAGACAATCCTGGTTCAGCGTGAATTTGCATGTGATTTCAACCACAACAGATACTTGTAAAACTATTTTAAATTTAGCATTTTAGGAAGAAGCTCATACTGCGAGAAACGTGATGTCGTCCACATTTTCAAAATACTCCCTAACTTGCACACATGCAATTGCTGTGGTTGAACAAAACCCCACATATTTAGAGGCGGAAGTTAATTTCTGTCGTCTGCATACCAGACAACGCAAGGCTGCAAATTTTGATCCAGAAAGACAATGTTTTTTTTGCAAATACGCCTCTCAAATCTTAACGGCAGCAACTGGTTTTAATTTCCGAAATTCCATATACATGCACACACCCGCACGTGCAAACATCAGGAGGCAAACAACCTTTTATTTTTTCTTTTAATTTAATCCTGTTAGAGACATTAACTGAACTCTTTAGTTGTATCAGAACATGCAAGATGGTATCTATGGATGATCACTGTAGAAAGGCTGCCTGATCAAGAGAAAAACGTGCAAAATGTTAAGATTTACAGCTTGATCTTGTACGACACTGTATGGCCACGTGAAATGGCGAACAGCCTCCATTTTCATCAACTTCAATAAACAGTTGAGACATATAACACTTTGTCACCATCCAAAGATGTACCAGTGTTAACCACAGACCTTTTTCATTAATGGCTCTGAAAATTTTTAAAAGAAAGTTTTGCACATTTTAATATTTTTAGAAACTTCATGCTGCTGGAAACAAAGGGAACAAGCAACATTTCATGAGCCTCCATCTTACCCTCTCATCCATTGGCACCTTGGCGACTTCATCCTGGCTGTCCTCCGGCACTGGAACCCTAGCAACTGAGAGTCCGTTCAGTGCTGCCAACATCAAGGGCCTCTTCTGGGCCTCCAGGCCTGCCATCTTCTGCTTTTCTAGATTCTTTTGGCAAGAAAAGGCACGTTTTCATCTCTGTGTGATTATTTATAATGCCAGTAAAATGCTGGAATGTTTTTTTAATCTCCAAAATCTGCAACTCTCTGGCCAAGGAATGCAGATGATCACCATTAGCATCGTAAATTCAAATACAACCTCTATTCTTCCTGTTATTCCTCAAAGGCCTGCTCCTACATGAGCACAGAATTTTAATTTCAAAGCAGCGATCCCAGCGTATAATACAGTTTACATGCCATCAAAAGACATACAAATACAATCTCAAGCATTTTTCTACAACCATTATTCTGAATGTAGGACAGACAAAGCATCTCCCTGTTACTCTAAAGGAGCACTATCGTAGTCAAGATACCTGGGGCATCTTTTAAAAAGCAGTAATTTCAATCTATTACAACAGTAAAACACAGAGCAGTTGTTTCTCTTCTGTGATGGTAATACTTAAAATGAGAAGTTTTCTGATGCACTCAGCTGTTATGGTGATTCAAGCAGCACCCATGCTATATTTCCCACTAAAACCTAAGCTCACAAATCCCAGAAACCGAAAATAACAGCAGCCGGGCGGGGCTATCATTTATCATATTCATACATCGTATTATGCTGCGACCCAGAGTATGACTTTCAAATTCATCCTGCTGCCCTCCTTATGCCACTGGGAGCTGAAATATCAAGCAAGACGACAGACCATCTCTAGAAGGAGCTGAATTGTGGATATTTTGTTGTATTTCCTTAACAGTTCTTTCTGTCAGATTTGGAAGGAGAGATGAGCACAGGGGAAGCCTGGTTCTCAGCATGCATATGGAAGCTGTGGTCACCACACAGGCCAAGCTCAGGTCCTGGAAACACACTACTGAACCTGAATGCCCTCAGACAGATGTAAATGGCTTGACTTTTCAAAAGCCTGTCAGCTTTTTCCTCACCACTGGGTTTCTCCAGAACACTAAATAAAAAATAAACAAAAAACCAAAACAAAACTCTCAAACCACTCTGCTTTCTTTTCTTACTTCCAGAAAGCAGGAAAATACAAATATTTTTTCTTTGTTTGGGGATTTTATTATTATTACTACTTGCCAAGTAAAATAGAAAAGTCTGTGTTTAAAAGATCAAGGTCATCAAATTACCATTAATATAACATGTGAATCCTGTGCAAAAGGAAGGTCTGCATGTGTTAAGACTGCTGATCTAGGCTGAAACCACCTTAAAAGCTTAATGCTAAGACCACCCCTTCACTTTCAAAACAACAGCAGCAGCACCTTTTGACCAAAGGCTGATAAGAGTGAAGAGTACTCAAACAGCATCTCCAAGCTCTCTTCTTACCTGCATTTCCATCCTAAAATCCTTTGGGTTTCTGCTTCTCAGTATGTTTTCTTTCCTCAGCAGATCAAAGGAGCGTATCTGTGCTTGTTCTTACACTGATGTCTACAGTATTCTTCCATGAAAGATTATGTTTTATAGTCAAGTATCTATTTTACATTTAAAGTTTAAGATTCTGCAAGGAGTAAATTCAGTCCTCATGATGCAACTTAATGGCCCAAGCTCAATTCCTGACCATAACATCAGTGTAAGGATCACCAACGAACAAGAAGCACTATTCATATGTTTAGATTTTTTTTAATATACACTAGTATTTAAATCTAACCAGTTACTGGTCTAGTACATTAAAAACTCTTTTCTGCACCGGACCATTTAGTTGCTACATTAACTAACTTGTTTCAGACCTCAGTTCTGAAAAAGAGAACCACGGCACACGCTTTGCTTTCTGTGACTGAGTTGCACTTCCCAGAGAGTCCATCAAGCACACACGTAAGTCACTGAATGGTAAGCACCCCCCGTATTTCCACCATTGCTTGCAGCAGCACTGAAGCCTTTAAATATCTTTTATTCTAAATTCACTGCAGGTTTCATAGTACCCTATTTCTCATACTCAAGTACATTAAAAATAAATAAGCAATCAATCCAGATTCTCAACTACCCAGCCCTTACATCTGTGGCTTCTGTAATTAGACATCCAGTCACTCATTCAGTTATTGGCAAAAGCAGCAATCCCTATTCTACAGCTACCAGTGTTTTATTCAGGTAACTGTTATAGAAAGTGGCAGGAAAAGCAAAGAGATAATTCGAAAAACTCAAGTGTTTCCATTATGTTATGTGTTACGTGACACTTAACATCCCTGCAAAGCAGAAATAAAACCCTAGTGCTGAAAACACTATCTCTTGCCCACCTCAGCAAACATATTTGACACTCATCCTGCCCTCAGACCCACGGGGTTTGGAGACCTGTGCAGGCAGACAGGGAGCAGTCACTGAGGGGGGGGGTTGCGGTCAGCCTCCTTGTCAGCCGGCTGCACGCTCTGCCCCCACCTCGGGCTGGCACTGCTGCCAGGGTGGCGGCATCATCAGCTGGATCAGATGCAGATCTGGCCAGCAGCCAAATAACCACAGTGGAGGAAGCAAACAAGCCCAACAGAAGTGCACGGGATCAGCCTCTCTGGTAGCCATACAGACCCATGAAAAGTTTCCTAACTTCAAGCAAATCAGCATCTTCCCACCCCGACGTTCCCCACAGGTTCCTGATCCAACAGTTTTCCGATGTGGAAATTGACTTGTACGATTACTAATTTCCAAGAAGCCACTGTAGCAGAGGAAGACACTTACCCTCATCATGATTTCTCTTTCTATAATGCTGTCCTCAATAGAAAACATTTCAGACACAGGCCTTTCCTTGACAGGTTCTTTCTTGACCCTCTCCTTCACACTCGTGAGGTCAGGCTCTGAGATAGAGGGCCCGAGCGAGGACCCGTTTATTGCCATCTGATCAGTTCGAGAGACGCTAATGGCTTTGGAAGGCCCTGGCCTCATGGCCTTGGCCCTGGCTACAGCCACAGAAATGCTCACATGGTCCTGCCTCAGGGCTCCATTGCTGACGCTTTTACGGGGCCCAGGATACTCTGGAGGAGGTTTATTTGGTATTCTAGCCAAGGCAGCTTGCAGCTGAGCACTATATTCCATGTTCTCATGGAGGGCTGTTATTCGCGACACAGATTCGGGGGCTTCTTCTTCCTCTTCGCTTTCACTGCTGTGTATCAACATCGTGGCATCAGAGAATGTCTTTTTGTGATGATAATGAGGAACCTGCTGGACTTCGTGCCCCATCTGAACCGACTCTTCTGGCTGCACCTGCTCCCGCAAAGTGTTCCTGCGCGGCAGAGGGGCATTTAAAGTTTTTAATGCCATGGCTTCTATACCACGTACCATGTTGCTGATGACCTCCAAACTGTGGCGCTTGTTCACAGCTGCATGATGCTTCACTGCCAGGAGGGGCTCGCTGACCTCCTGCAGTGACTGACGGACGACCGGCGAGCTGTCCTCTTGGAAGGTCTTTACTGAGAGCTGGACTTTGCGAGTGACCAAATCTGGACTGCTCCCACTGACATACTTGTGCCGGTGGCTTGCCAGGTCTGGCGTGCTAGTGGCAGGACGTGGCCGTGGGTATGGAGGTGGGGGTCTGAAGAGATAGTTCTTTAACATGTGAGCGGTGTTGTAACTCTGGCTGCTCTGCAGCTGCATGTTAGCCAGTTCTGGTGTGCTGACGGTGTGGGATATGGCACTGGCTGCTGTCTTATTTTGCACAGCATTATTAGGGTTCATTTGGTCAGAGGGGGCGACAGGCTTGTTATAGGCGCTACCCTGGGGCCCGTATGTAATTGTGTAAGGATGTCTCTCTTGAATCTCAGGTTGACTGTAAACTAGGTCTTCCCGCTGGTTATAAGCATGTGTGTTTCCTATATTGAGATTCCTCAAAGATTGACTTTGGCTATCCATCTGGATCACCCCTCTCTTCATTTGCCTCATGACGGTTTCATAATCTGGAGTTGGCCGGTAAGATGGTACTATGATTGCACTATGTCTGTGGCTGGGGATATAGTCTGCTCTCATGATGTCGCTTCCAGGGATGCTCAGATTTGAGGACATTGGAGATGCCTGAATGAAGTTCTGTGAGCGATTGAGGGAGTTCATGCTGTGGGCGCTGCATACGCTCCCATTGGGTCCGTTACCATTCAAGTAGCTGAAGTCCACTGGACACCTGTCCAAACTGGTCTGAGACCTACAGTAGAAAGTTTCTTCATTTCCATGGAAAATGCTATCTGTGTAGAGCAGAGATAAAGACGTTGACAATTTTAACATACAAGGACTCATTCAACATTAACAAAACTTCAAATGCAGTCTGCACCAATGACTACAGAGATAGCTTAGCGTACAACAACTGCAGGGAACATTTGGTCTTGGGAACATCCTTGGTTCACTGAAATAAAACTAAAACAAAGCTATTCCCATAAACACTCCCAACAGTTAGCAAAATATGGTAGTTCAGATCCCTGTGGGAGACTGAAAGGGGAAAGAGAGGAAGTGTTTTGGCCTGGGATGGCAAGGAAGAACAACGGGACAACTCCTGC
Source organism: Rhinoptilus africanus (assembly GCA_013400135.1). NCBI lineage: Eukaryota > Metazoa > Chordata > Aves > Charadriiformes > Glareolidae > Rhinoptilus > Rhinoptilus africanus. The sequence continues at coordinate 56,164 of VXBO01014820.1, forward strand.
TTCAGCATCCTGGAAGAGTTCACTGCTGCTGCCACCCTAAAAATTCAGTGCTGCTGGTAATCCTAAACATTCTCTCATCTTTTCTGATGATGCACTGCTGTCTGTGATTTGAAGTAGCAGAGGACTGTGGCATTGTAAATCCTACTTCAGACCAAACAACAGTTTTGAGGATCTTAAGTATAACCCAGCAGGTTTATACTTAAGCAGGGTTATACTTGGCGGGGTGTATGTGTGTGAACAACAAACCAACCAAAAAGCTAAACCCACCACTCTACAGATGTGCTAAAGAATATTAAATTCTTCAGCAAAGGATATTTGAGAGGGAACCAAGATGGTAAAGATGACAAGATGATGCCCTGCATCACAACTTTACTGCAAGACTGTCTGGGTTGAAAATCTCAGAAGAAAAGAGTATCAGCTCCCAAAACTCTGAAATCAGCTAGTTCTTCAACAACATAGAGAAGTCTGTGGTAAAACTGAGGGAACTTTACAATTCTTCTAAAATTGAGAATATCTCCCTTCAGAGCCTCAGATTCACAGTAAAACAGTAGTAGCCACTAAGTCAAATCTTCTACAGTATGCAAGGAACTATCCTGAATGGCTCCTTTCAAAACTTTCAAGTTTTACCTTAAAATTAGTCAGACCACCACAACTCTAAAACACTATCAGGTATGACGAAGTGCTCTCTGCCAGTGAGAGCACTTCAACCGCACCTCTCATGAGCTGCAAAGAACATAGCCTAACAGACCTGGGTACGTGTATTCCAGAAGGCGGTGTGGTTGAGAGACTCGAGGTGTTCAGGGGCTGGGCTCCATTCCCAGCCTTGACCAAAGTAACCTGGTACAATCTCTTAGAGAATTTATTCGTCAAACACAGGGGTAAAAGCAGTTAACCCTCCTTAAGTCCCTAAGTTTCTCAATGGGGACAGATGTTGGTGAAAAATTAGCAGAAAGATTATCTAAATATGCAGTTTTGTGACCAGGACACCATTTCTCCTACAGTAAAAGATATTTGCTGTCTCCTTTTCCCTCACTTCATTTCTCTCCCTGGCCCCAGCTGGCAATGCCTTTGAGTACAGCCATCATGCTTCCTTTAGAAATTATTTTTTCAGCTCACTGAACTGGAATACCAAGTTTAAGGTCCATATAATCATGCACAGACATTTTACAGAAATTTGAAAACTGAAATTGGACTTTAAACAGAAGACTTACTGCAACATTAACTATAAAACTGCTAGCTCTCCTCCAACAGCAACTCCCATTTGACCACGACGGCATTAGAAATCTAGACATAAGAGGTAGGAGCTTCTTTGCATACACATAACATTGAGGGCCATTAAAGAAAAAATATATGCTCTGGGTACCTTGTGAATTATGTGTTTCAGTGTAGTGTTCTCCACACTGGACATGCATAGGAGGCAGTATAAATGGGTGTTGTCTTGGCTGAAATAAAAGCACAAGGCAAAAAAAAAAAGCATTAGGAACTTCATTTGCTACAATTTTTGAGGCTAAAACAGGAAAAATGGTTCTATGCCCTTTCCACTGAATAATGCTCTTTCTTACTCTGCCAGACACATGGCTTGGCATTTCTTTATAGAACAGACAATAAAATTTTGTAAATTGTTTGCTAAATTTTGTTACAGAGCCCAAAGCTGACCAGTTAAGACTCCTTTAAAGCTGAACCACTTCAGAAAATGACATCCAGACTCCCAGCTCACTTAGAACTTTTCAAAAGTTTATTAAAAGCCTTTGCCCTTGAAGAATTGAAACAAACCATAAAACCTAATCAGGACAAAAGCAGGAGATGGAACAAATTCAAGGACCTAGAACACTGTTATACAAGCAACAGGAGCACATCTGAACTTAAAATAACTGCAAATTACATGAATATCGGATTCCTTAGATAATGAATTGGAGCCTTCCTCCAAAAATCTGCAAGAAGTTTTTTAACACAAGTGTCCCGGGGGGCAATTCAGCATTAGATCAGCAGGATCATTTACAGCGAAACAAATCACAGCTGATGTTGTATTCACCAGCTTTGTCCATTGGTAGATCGATGCGTTTTGCAACTACATTTTACCACTTGCACTGTAATGTCCTGCCTGGTGTTGCTGAGTAAAGTTTATGAAACACACTTTGATATATGAAGCAAGCAGAAAGAGAAGGAAGACACTCTTGTCTCGTGAATATGTCTTCCTTAAGAGCAGAATAAGGGCTTTTCATCTAGACTGATTCAAGTAGCTCAAACTATTAAGGAATACTGTGGATGCCCAAGGCTAAAAAGAAACACCAAATAGTTTACCTTTGCATGCACATGCACAAAATGAACAACACACAAGTTAGCTACTGAAGAGGGGGTGGGGAAGGGGTTAAATTTACATTTTCTATGTAAATGGGGAGAAGGAATGAGAATCAAAGAAACTGAGCACACATATGAATTCTTGCATACAAAATAGTTGGGCTAAGCCAGAGCTGGAAGATGACAGAAAATATTTCTGCTACAACAATTACTTTCAAGGGCATAAAACCCTACTTTCACTGAACAATCTGGGCAGAGGACCCAGCTGCTGACAACCCGGGTAGCAGAGCTTAGCCTGGAGCAAACCAAGACGTTGGAAAGCCTAACAAATGGGGGACAGAGAAAAAGTGCAAGGAAGACATTATTTCTACTGGGAATGTATAGCAAACTGTCTTTGTGACAGATGTTATGGGAGGTATCTGTAAGAAATTAGGGATTATTCTGTTGTGGGGTTTTGGTTTGGTTTTTTTGAAGTCCCATCTTCCTTTTCTGATGAAACAGGAGAAGCTTGAGGTCTGCAGAATGTCAATATCCAACTGAAGCACCACTTACTTTTTTTTAAAAAATGAGCTAATAAACATATCATCATATTTAGATCTCCTACACTGAGGAGTTTTTTATGGAAAACCAGCATCATTAGGTTGCCTGACAGGAAAACGAAAGAGCATAAAATGGTTTTAAAGTCATAATAAAATACAGGTTCACCATGATGCCAAAACCGTATAAAGAGTCTTAATCTGAAAGTAACAAACATGATCCTCAGTGAAGTGGCAGAGCCTCAACCCAAAGATCCCACTTCACTTCCCATTCATGCCTACTGATTTATTACCCTACAAGACAAATGAATAGGTAGGTGTATAAAGGCATGTACAGTGCAGACAAGTCAGGAAGGTGGTTTTTTTTTCCTCCTCAAAGAGAACTGTTCCAACAAGTTAACAAAACAACTATGAAAAAAGCAGTTGAAAGTTCAACGTGAACAGTTATCAGCCCAGTTCACTTTTTAATTGATGAGCACACATTACTCCTCCTGATTTTCCTGAGAGTTTGGGTTTTTTTCAAAAACTTCTTGCATCCTTCTGTTCAAAACATAAAGAGGCAGCAGGATTTGTTTTTCCTTTGAAAAAGTAGATTTTCATTTTTCATATCTAATATAGAAGGCAGTGCTCTCTTTCCCCTCGTGACGTATCTGGGGCCATAGCATAAGAATGCAAAGCCCACTTCATTTCTTCACCTTAAGTTTTTCATAGCCATCTCTAGGGACCAAACTAGCAGATACCAAAAATACTGTAAACGTGCCTCAGAGAACATAGTATGCAGCCTGTGCATTGCATCGTGACACCTTAGAAACATGCTAAGAATGAAAGGACAAAGAAATCCGGAGCCAGCTACAACAGCTTTCCTCCCAGTGGCTGGGAAACACAGAACGCAACTTTCAGATCTAAGGGACTGTACATATGCACACAGAAAAACAGCCTGTGCTGAAATCTGCAAAGATAAAGCTATCCTAATACCAGAACCTGCTCAAAATTAATTTTGGAACATTTTCACAAGATGTAACCACACATGGGGATATGTCAAGAAAACACTCCTGCCCACATTAGCCTATTGGTGTGAGGCAGGAAGCTAATGGAGTTATCACCCTGGGAAGGTCTACAAAACAGCTATAACCTATTTCACAAATGAAAACTAGCAACCTGCATACAGATAATATTGCCCTCTGTCTAAAGGGCCAGCAGTGCTGTTGCCACTCTTACTTAAGAGATTCTGAATTACTGTAAGAAATACCGACATACTAGATGTTAAAATAGATCCAAAAAAGTCCTTAGAGTTGACCGTAGGAAAAAAAAAAAAACAGTCCCACAGATGTTTTTGGTAAAGATTTCAAGAAAAAGTTATCTAGTTTTGTCAGATTTAGAATATTTATGGAGATTAAATGGGAACAAATACAGTTTAAGAAAAGCTCNCAATATTTATGGAGATTAAATACAGTTTTTACTGTATTTACAAATACAGTTTAAGAAAAGCTCTGAATCACAATTCTGTACTGATTATAATAGTTTTACTTAAAAATCACAGGAACTTCACACAGGAAATAGGATCGTAACTCAAGAAGTTGATAAACTGCAAGTATACTTTTTACAAACACATGAGGAATGGAAGAAATGTGAGAGCGGCAGCTGTAAAATTATGTGATGACTGGGTTTTGAAGTATACAGCACAAGACACTTCAAATTCTAGAGGATTATTTTCTTAACATATTGAATGTAATCTCAATCCAGTAGAAAAGATGCTCAGTTTCTGCAGGGCAAACAAAAATATAATGCCTTGAAGACTGTAATTTTTAACACTCAGTGGTGACATTATCCAGTTAAATTAATCAACCTGGGCAGCCACGCCCTTGAAACTCATTCCAATCATATTGCCTACAACAAATAAGTTAATGTGCTTATTTGAAATTTAGAAAGTATTCCATCTTACGCAATGTCCCATTTCATTAAAAATGGTACAGACATTCTTAGAGACCCCACACCAAGGCACGTACCAAGGATGACCTACTCCACGTGGGCCGTCGTCGGATAGGAGGAGGAGAACTTGATTGCCTATGTAAGAAAAAGTACAGAGAAATACTAGAAACTACAATATTTCAATTCTGATTCAAGAATGAATGGGAAAAACAAGAGAGATGAAGAATCTGTAAGTACTGCTCGTTAATGAGATTTAAAAAAAATATGAATAAATGAAAATATTCAGGTCCTTCTCTAAATACATAAAGAATTCCAGTTCCAAAACATACATGCCTTTTGTTCATTATCCAATTTTGGCTTACTTGGAAACACAAGAAAGAAAAACTCTGGTGTAAAAATGAATCGAACAAACAAGTCTCTTAAGCAATAAAAACTGAACATGGCACAAAGGCACAGTCTCAGGTGACTTAAGGTGAACATTAAAACAATGACAACTTTATGAAATTCATAGCAATCACTCCAAAGCAATGCGCACAGATCAGGATGGGAAAAAAAAGCAACTGGTTAGATAATACTAGCAGAGCCACATACAATGTTAGAGTAGCCAGGTGCAGTGGAAGGAGCAAGAAGTGTAGGAGGAAAAAAAAATGAGGAAGGGAAAGAAACAAGTTGAAGGAGGCAGAAATATAGTGCTTACGTGAAGAGAGGAAAGGTGGAATTTGTCCTCTTACAGTTTCTGATCTGGTGAATGATGTTATGTGCGATTAGAGGAAATGCACACAGGAAAACAAACAACTATCATTTTAACAGAGGGCAGGAAAATTATTTGGCTAGAAAACACACATTGGCATGTGCTGTCATCAATATCTGTGGCTTTAACACAGAAGCTGATACCACATGAGGCTGAGGTAAGGAGAGCTGTTCTAATTGCAAAAATACATTTAAATTCCAGTTATTTCACTCAGTGACCTCATGACATTCTCTATTTTCATCAGCCCAAATATTTTCAAGTTGTATATGAAGCCGCTACACACATCCAGTTCATGATACCCACGCACGTATGGCTTGGTGTTTAGAAATAAACATGATCAAAAGCTATTGCTGCTGCGGCCTGGATTATGACCAGTAATAGAACAGTCCTCTCTGCTGACCCCAATATACAGCTTCAAAGGGGAAACAGTCCAAGATGACAGACTATGGTATTTTGTTTTCTTTCTTGACTGTCACAGGGGAGACATTCAGGAGCTTCCTTTGAACTCAATTCCTCTGAAATCTTTAAAATTAAATTTAGTATTGGACTACTGAAACGCATTACATGCTGCTAAGAAATGTCTTTTCTGGTCTTCCACTCACCTCCTAAGAACTGTAAACACCATCTGAAATCTAATCAACACCTCTTTTCTCTAAGTGAAAAAATGACTCTATGCAATTTATCTCATGGGTCTCTCCAATACTTGAAGTCACCGTATGTTAATATATCATGTGCATATGTAATATTAGAAAGGTAGACCTTCCAATCGTCCCTTCATCATTTTGGCTTTATTTTCCAACAGATGGCATTACCCAGATAAACAGATGGGATGTCCAGCTCTAAGTAGAGCTGTTCATAGAGGTGAACTTCTTCATATCTTTCCAGCTAACTAAGCTGATAAGTTTTGCAAGGGATTAATGTTTTCATTGCTATACAAACCCTTCACGTCATAAAAATGTCTCAAAACTCGGAACTTCTCAAAGCAAAATTTATCTCTAACTAAAATTGCTGCATGCTGATACAATGAAACATGCTCAGCTAATAAACTCACTTTTGAATGATAACTAAAGCCTCATGAATTTCTCCTTCAGTTAAGATGAACCCACTCTCACTTGTGTGAGAGGACTAGCTCAATGCCAGTTCCCTAATAAAGTGCTCAAAGTAGAGCCTGAAGGAGAATTTGGGTTCAGATTTACAGTCTCTGCTGTATCGTGCTAGTATGGCTATGCAGGTTAACGTTCCCATATGTCCTCCCTTGTTTGGTGCACATAAAAAGCAGATAAATTATATTCCCCAAATTAGAAGATGACAACCTGTGTTTTCCACCGACCTTAGCTGCTAGATGGGTAATGCATCTTCAAAATGCTACTGCAATTCACTTTTGTCATGTTAAGACATGTCACCTTTCACTTCTGTTTATACTAATACTCTGAGGTTATGAACAGCAGAGAGCAAGGGCTTCAATTTAAGATTCTCTGTCAGATTTAGCTGCTTGGGGAGTATCAAGCCTTACAAGGGTCAGAATGAAATTTCATTCTCAATTGTCTGTTCTTGCTGCTGGTTAAAACAAAACAAGAAAAAAAGGGAGAGGGGAAAAGAATGACACAAGTGACTAGAAAAAACAAACAAAACCAGACACGCCAAAACTCAGAGCAATTCCAAAGCAGGCTGTCAGAAAACAACTCTGAAAAAAGAGTACTCACTCTGTGCAGATTTTGTTCTGTTTGTAAAACTTGTGTCTTGCTGCAAACAGCCGTGAAATATATTTGGCATTTTCAAGATCATCCTTTAAACACAAGAAAACATAGGGGAAAAAAAATATATCTAATTCTGTTATTCTTACCAAGACGTAACAAAGAAGAGTTTTAAAAATCCAATTGAAGTAATGCTTGGTAAGGTCCGTCATGTACAGAATCTGGCTGCCAAGAACACGTCTAGTGCCCTCGAGAGCATTCAAGGCATTGAATTACTGAAATACAGTGGCATGCCTTTACATGCTGCCACTTCACCGCTAAGTCACAGTGGGAGGGAAGGAGGGACAACACAAAAAAAAATGGCTCAAGCTTGCTGGTCCAGTTTCTATAGTGGCCTTGGTTCAGGGAGATGCAGAGTGATTTTAAATAGCACAGAACAGCACTGCAGCCCTCTGAGTTCCAGTATGTGCACACATGGTAGCTTATGCCCAGTTCCTACAACTGCTTATGTTGCTATATTTATGCCAGCGTGAAAGGTAAACGTGGCTTGTTTCATCCAACAAGCAGTTCAGTTTTTTGCAGACTTCCCAGCACAGTATACTTTGGGATGCCTGGAAGAGAATACAAATATTGGTAGCTAAACAAAGTTAGTTTCACTCTCTGCATAAAGTAAAATATGAACTTTGAGTGGGGGAGGGCTTATGGTGAGTAAGCCCCTTTGGGAAAATGGAATTGTAAAGGTTTATTTTTTAAATAAGCAGCTTTCTTGATGACACTGATTAGATCTTTTTCTTACTGTGTGAAAGAGCACATTCTCTTCTTTGTTGATCAACTCTAGAACAATCGAAGACTTGTTATGTGCTATATTCCCAATGTCATTCCACCTGTAGAGTAAAAAAATGCGGTAGAGGTTGCCAACACATACATTCAAACATTTCACAAACACATTAAGAATCCCTTAGTCAACATTAGTCTCATTTTATGGGAAAGCTTTTCAGTAGCTGTTTGGTGAAGAAACATGGTCAGGAAAATAAGAAAAGAATAAGGATAATCATGCTCTGATTAAAGGAGAAACAGATGTTCAGGTCTTAACCCAAAGCAGGGGAGTTAAAAGCTCTCTTTAAAACCACAAATTTAAAGACTTACAATAGAAGATACATTGAAAATACACTAATGATAAACATTATACTGAAATGTGGTGTTTTTGAACTGATTGATCTTAGCCACATGTAATAAGATTTTTTTCAATTTTTTTTTTTTTTAAATAGTGCCATTCCTCTCCAAATGCTGTTTCCAACTTTCCTCCAGTGCCAGTTCTTCCGAATGAAGGTTGACAACATGGTTATGTAGACTATGCATACCATGTTAATACTCTGGGTTTATGTTTGCAATCTTTTTTTTTTCCAAGTAATTGTCAGGTTACCCAAGATCAGAGTTATAATCTTCTTACAAATAGCTGACAGACATTTGCGTACATTGCATGCAATCCATGGGGATGGAAAGGACTTGTTTGTTCTGTTTGCAGCATGCATTCCTCTTCATGTCATGGCAGGATGCTTGAAATGCATATTTCCAAAGAGTAAGGATCCCAGCACCAACTACCACTTCTAATGTAAAGAAACTTCTTGCCTTTGTCATCTGGTACAGTTAAAGTGTTCTCTAATTTCTTCTCAAATTTAAATATGCAAAACATCAGCTATGTGGAAAAGGGAGCCCTAGCGTTTTTGAAGATGACCACTAAAAGCCCTTTAAAGGGCAAAAAGGCACTTTTTTTTGCCCTTTAAAGGCAAAACCCCCCAACATTCCAGCTTAAGTCTGACAGCTTTAAGCATTAAGCCTTAGCTGCTGACTAAAAATTAGTGCTCCTCATAAACCACAATTTTTTGGCTGCACTAAGGTTCGCATTCTAGTAACAGAGACTAGTAAAAATCCACTTCAAGTTAACACTGACAGTTAACAGAAATATCCACCAGAACAGCGGTAAAGAGGAGTGAGTGAAACCCTAGCCTCCCTGGAATCATGGAGATTTCTAGCAACGTTTTAATATAGAACAAACTTTTATAAGTAGTAACAAAACCCACAAAACCAAGTTAATGGAAACACTTAAGTGTGTCTTAATAACCAAAATGAAGAGCAGAACAAATAAAGAAGTAACACAGACAGTATTTTCAAAATTACAGAATGAGAAAGTTCAGCCTTTTTTTTTTTAGTGGGGCATCTAAATATGGCAACCAGATTTTCAGAAATGTTGAGTGCCTAGGCTGCCAACCGTGAGGTTTAACAGATTTGCATTCAGAAGCATCAAAGCAGCAGACATCAAGGCAAGAAAAGAAAAGGGATCAAAGCCTTGTAAGTAGAACAAGATACATGACAGACAACTACATCTTTCTTGCCGTCAAACCCATTCACTGACTTCAGAAATTATTCTTTATCATATCTCTTACAGCCAAGAGGCCAATGCTGAAAACAGTGAGGTGACTACTCCTTAGTTAGAGAACTGGCCCTATTGAAGTCACATAAACCCCACACGTGGAGCTCTGAAAATAAACTCACTTTAAATACAGAAGACCCTAGCTTTTACCTATAAATCACAGTTTTTCTTCCAATTCTGTTTTTGATGAAGATTCCCATGAAGAAAATACCAAGGTGTATGTCATTTCCATGATTATCCTGCAGAGAAAGGATATATATTTACTTTAATAAAGAAACTGGGCAATACATGCAAGTGCGTGCTGAACTACCAAAAAGAAGCCCTTCTTCAGAATGAATGCAGTACTAACCCTTGACTAATCTGTATTTTGCTGCTTGATTGGACTCTGATTTTCACTATTTAAAGCAGCTAGCACTTCTACTGGATTCATTCTGTTGATTAGTGAAAACAGATGAAGTCTAAATGAGCCCAAGGTTCTCCTCCACCAAACCACACACACACCACAAACTGCCATTCATTGTATAATACCCCACATTCCGTATCATTGTGATTATAGCTATCTAGAGCCCATATGACTACCAAAAGCAACAGCCTCTTTCAAATTCACAGCATTTCTCCAGTCACTTGTTAAAACATGTTGAGATTTCAGAAAACCACACCTGGAGATGGAATCCTTCTCAAAAGCTGTACCTTTCATGGTTCCTCCTTTAAGTACTTCGTGTAGAAGTTCACAGCATGTCACTCTAGACAGTACTTTTATCTCCACACAGATACATCCTCCATTGTTTTTCAATTATTGGATTAAATATTCATCTGCATCTACCACATAACGTCCACTGTTCTTGCACTGTTTTTCAGAAGTTCTATTGTTTTTGTGCCTACCCATGTCTCCTTGTAGCTTCTTGTTTGAACATCGTTTGCTCCCGTTCCATTTTGCAATCAGTTGTTTTCTTAAAAATGCTTTTTCTTTTTTTGCTACAAAAGCTTAATGCTGTTGACAAAGAGGTTTTTCTACACTGACCAGCAAAAACAACTCCACCTCAGCTGCATATATAGTAACTGATTCACACTTTAAAGAGGTAAATAAAAATCATGCGAACACAAAGAGTGAGGTTAAAAGAGAACTGCTAGAAGAAAGAACATGAGAGAAGTCAATGCACTACACATGAGCAATGCGATGGAAACCATTGGGGTCCCTGCATTTTCATAGATCAGATTAGAGCTGCTCTCCTGGCCTTGCTATACTTGATCCCCAGAAGGCAACAATGGAGTATCTACCTCTAGTAGTTTCCAAGTGTTAGGCCTTTTGCAAACACATAATAGATGCCAATTTTCAAACCCCAGCCTACGTATAGATTCTCAGTGCGCATACACCAGCATTCTTCCACATATACTACAAGACAGCAGAGGTTCTATGACTGACAGTCTTCAGTTTAGTCCGAGTAAAGGACTACACATTCCTCTGCCTTGTTCCAGAGGCAGCTTTAGAAGGCAAAGAGATTGCGAAAACGTTGGGGAAAATGTATGTATTTGTACACACATACGTGTGTGTGTACATACAAATATCCATACAGAAAGAGAAACATATTTCTAATAGTATTTTCTAACAGGAACAAAAGTGAAATCTTTTTTTTTTCCCCTTTCTTTTCTTTTCTTTTTTCCCTTCAAACTGTTCAAAGTCCACTGTTCACACTTACCTTACAATAGTAAGCAACAGTATCTAATGCAATAGTATCTAACAGCAATCCCAAAACAGAAATCCTTTGCAGCAGCATACAGCGTTAATCTGAGGAAAACTCTGATTTCATTCATTGGCAATAAACATTCCACAATTTTTGTTGTTGGGTAGGGATCTGGGTTTTTTGCCATTCACCTCCTCCCCTGCAGGCCAATTTTGAGATTGGCCAATAGATCAATTTTGACTTCAGCAGAAAGCTTTTTTTGTTTGGCGTGGGGTTTTGTTTTGTTGGTTTGTTTTTAAATTCCAAGTCAACTTTAACTAGCAGAAAAACTGCTAGCTGCATACAGTGGCTGAGCTGCTTAGCAAAGAGAAATGGGTCATGTTAGTAACAGGTTTCAGTTTCTCAGCATAACTTTATCATGGTGGCATGTGCTCCACTAGGCTACACAGACCATTCATGGCAGAAAGGGGCTTCTAGCGAAGGGAAAGGGACTAAAAATGCAAAATAAACCTTGAAACCTCCTCTCAGCTTTAAATGTCTGGAGGACCTGTTTGCCCATGTAAGAAAACAAGGAAAGGTAAAGTTAATGCTTGGTAAATAGCAACTTAGAAAGATATGAAAAGGTCTTGTCTTCCTATCCTGTTAAAGGAGACCAGAGTTGAGGTTCATTTGCGCCAGCCGCTCTCCCTCAGACAGCACTCAAAGAAAAGCAAGGAGCATCCCTGCTTCCCAAGTGATCAGGCCCTAGCACGTAACAACCTCTTCTATGAAAAGAATTTTGGTAGAAGTAACACTACAGGCCTAAGATACTCTCATGCTGCAACGCCCATTCAAGCTACCAGCAATCATTTCACCCTCCATAACAGCGAAACAAGTCCCATCTCTTTTGGGCAAACACAACTTGCGTGCCTTCCAAAGGTCACTGCAAACTCCTGCATTGTTTGATTCAGAGGCTCTTTTATAATATACACTAACATACCTTCACAGGGAAAGTTTCCTGCCCAAACCCATCAAGGCGTTCCACTTCATTGATGTACATTAGCTCAGCTTCTGCTGCTGTAATGCCGCTGCAATTAGAGTAACAAAAGGCAACAAATGGTTTAATATTACACACACACAAAAAATACTGGTCAAAAAATGAGACATTCACAAGCCCACTTTAGAAGACACTTTGGAGATGCTGCCTAGAAATGCACAAGACAAAACTAACTTTCAGTATGAGGATCATAATCAACAAGGGAAGAATTTTACTGAATGTTGCTAAAGTAAGGTGCGAAGCACAGTTCAAATTACAGGAGGAAGAAACGGAACTGATTACTCAGTTTCTGCTGCACACATTAAATATTTTCCAAGCTTTATTACAATATCAGGACATTCCATTAGGCAGTGTCTAGTTCTGGATGGCAAAATTGAGCCATAAGGGACCTAATTTGCAGAAATAATACATAAATCCAGTAAAGTTGTTGAAATGTCTTAAAAGGAAAGACCTACATTTTCACATTGGCTGTTCAAAAACACAGGTGCTAAGTCGACTGTTGAGCAGGTTCTCTTTCATAATAGAGAACAAATCACCTGAAAACTTTTACACACGTGTCTACACATGCTGCTGTCACAGCTCAGGAATTCAGAAATTTCAGTTCTCAAAAGCAGGTCAGAATAGATTGCAGGTTGCTCCAAAAGAAGGACGCTATTAACGTTTCTCCTCTTTGCTCCTCCTTACCACAGCTTACAAATAGAAATATAGGAACTAGACAAATACTTGGGAGAAAGAGGGAGAAAAAGGAGGTGGACTGTGATCTACCTGCTGAAGAGAGGATAAGTATTTGCTCTTGAGTTGCAGAAACAGCACTAAAGAGCACAGCAGGGAAGGGAAGTCTTTCCCTTTCAAGTCTGAGTTAACCAAGATCGCACAAGCAGCCCATGGCAGCTTCACGGCCAGCTTGGAAGCTGGCTGCATCAAAGGCCCAAGCTTGCGTTCAAACTCAGACTGAGAGTGCTGTTTGACTCAGAGATTCGCATTGGTCCCTTTACAACCATTTTCTGTCATATAATGGGATTGCTGCACCCTTCACATAAAACTCCTATTGCCTGTCATGTAGTAAAGCTTTAAATGCACATTCATAATATAACACAACAGATTATTTCCAAAAACATATAGGCACCGCCATTTTCCTAAGAACAATGCTCGAGAAGTTTGAGTGCTTCCACCACCAAAAAATACAGATGACATGAAAGAAGCCTGCTTACGAAGAGCGTATTTGTACTGAAGCGCTAATACATACACTCCTACCTTACTAACTAGCAACAGTATCTTTTCCACAACTAGATTTAAAACACAGCTCCTGTTATTTCTCATTTCCACACATTGAGAACACAGGTATACCCCTCCGTCTTAAATGAGAGAAAACCCTTGGACAGATCCTCAGATCACCTCTGATCAAGTCACAGGGTCTTTCACCATGAGGATTTAAGTCAAACCAAGAAGAGAAAGGAGTCTACTACACAGTGCAAGTAGTGTTACACATGCTCATTAAATCTTATGGTGCAAATACTCATTTATTTGGGATTAAGTTCCTCAGTCATTTTGTGTTCACAAGAGGCAGATAATCTTTTGCAACAGACTAATTAAAAATCCAGCAAGACTTAGCATAATAGTAACGTGAAGATAGGCTAGTTTAGCCCTGCCAGAAAAGCATGGGGAGGATGGAAAATCCTCGGAAGGAGATGACAGTAAAAAACTGTAATCCAAATCTTAACGTGTGAAGCTCACCTGTGTGTTCGATGCTCCTGAGCAACCTTTTGAGTCAGCTCCTCCAAGACAGCTTCATCCTGGGTCCAATCCTGTAAAAAGATGAAGAAGCATCAAAAACTAGTTATCTAAAGGGAGAGATGACAAAATGCAAGACAGGCATTATAATGGCAGATATTTCAGGATGGCTTCCTGTTCACATTCTTCCAAGTAATTACAGAGAATCTATCACTAACTGCACCGAAATTCAGAGCATGGGATGCTGAAAATCTGCAAGGAGAACACAAGAGTCAAGGGGTTTTATATCTTTTTTTTTTCTNATAGGGGTAAGGTGCTTATTATTCCAAAATAGAGAACAGAGTATAGAGCGCAGATAAGGGATCTTTTCCTGGATAAGGACCAAACAAGTCTTTAAAAACACTTGGAAGTCTGGATATTAATATATACCTTTTAAAACAGCCCAAAATAATGAATAAACCATGAAAAACGCAGTCATGGTTATTTTTTGTCCTGAAGCCTACAGGTACTCCCTTTGCCATGTTAAAAGGGATTGAAAGTTTTTGCTACCTCTTCAAATATGTAATAAAATGTACTTTATGCTTGCAACACATTTCTGAGCAGAATTTTTTATCTTCTGCAAATTTAATAATGTGTGGTAGAAACAATTCTGAAATAATTGGGAACAAGTTAATAAAGGAAGTCTGCTCATAAATTCAAGGCAGAAAAAAAAGGAAGCTGAAAAACTTTCTTGCAAAACCTCAAAGTTCTTATTTTTATTTTAAAAAGCCTTAAGGCTGCATGTAATGTACTTAAATACACTGCCTGTTTCTTGCTCAATGGGGCCCTCCCTCTGATATTTGCTTCTGCCACAGAAAAATGTGAAAGTGGTAGCGTGCTAATGAAAAATGGCATGGTACATGCCTATGCACAGCTACACACCTGTGGGGTGTACTGTGTACATAACTTTGTTCTTTTCCCTGCTGAAGAAATGCCATTTGACACACATTGTAGCCTCACAAGATCAAACAGTACAAATGTAGCTGCCCCTCCCTCATCCACCAGCTCACTTTACTAATGAATTTATAGCAACGTTCTTGTTGGAGGCTGTTTCTACGCCCGAGATTCACTCAAATCCTCCCACTTGCTCAAGGACTAGTTTATATCTGCAGCACTTAGCAACTGTCACTGAACTTGCTGTGAAATATTTACTACTACGTTATCCACTCCTCCCCAGAAAAGCAAAGGCAAGTAGTTAAAGAAATGTCTAGAGTTGATGTAAGAGTAGACTTCTGAAAACTGTAGGAAGCAGACTTTGCTGATTTTGTTAAATTTAGCAATAGTAGCATGGCTGAAAGGCAATATACCACAAAGTGAGCACGTGCAAAACAAAAGACCACAACACCATCTAGGCAGCTGACTCAAAAACAGAGGTTCTAGGAGATGGGCCCAAAGAGTAAACTGCTGAACCACATAGAAATGAACCACCTGAAAGCTCATCTAGAGGCCTAAACCCTCCTCTATATATTTTTTTTAATTGAAAACCAGTATCGGTTATTTTTCAGAAGTTCAATAATTTACAAAGTGACAGCTTGACAACACTTATCTGTGTCTATATTTGCACCCAACTTAGCCGCTTAGGCTATCATACATGACTTCATAATCCATCAGCTATACCCAAGACCATCAAGGCGGCCTACCAAAGAAATCCTACTACACCAGTGAAGGTAACAGAAGTTTCTTAGCAAAAGCTCAATAGTGAAACCACATTCCAGCTATACAAGGGATATTCAGATCTCTGTACATTCCCCTTCTTCCTGATGACTCCCTTTTTCAGGTGGTACGGAACTCAGTCTACCAGCTCAAAATTGCACTTTCACTTCAAGACGCTGTGCAGCTGACCTTTTTGGACTTCAGAATGGACTATATGCTGCAGTTCCTGTACAAAGAGTGCTGGTAAATGGGACGAAATGCTTCTGGAAGTGCCTTTCTGAAGCCTTCAAATTACAGTGAGATGAATCCTTCTCTTTCTACCACTCCACTAATTGCAGAGGGAAACCAGATGCCTTAACTTCTAGGCAGCTACACTCAGGGCATGGGAACCCCACCCCACTTCCAAATTTTTTTCCAGTTAGAAAGAATTCCACGATCTTTTACACTTCATGAAGCTTACACTCAAGACTTGTGCTGATAGATTTGTTCATTTAAAATAAAGCCAGCCTTAACCTCAGCAGGCTTTTTTTTCCCTTTAATCTACTCTCCCAGAGAGGCTCAATGTCATTGATTGCAAGTGCTTGGCATTGTCACCAGAGTTTGGAACATCATTAGTGACCTGAAACACTTCCCTCACCATTCAAATGATTTGCTGGTTTCAATTTGTTTTAAAACAAATTTACAGGACAGTCCCTGGAGAATATTTTAAGACCTGATTCATGCTTCGCTGCAGTCACTTGATGTAAATTCACATTCTCTTGAGGAAAAGCTGCATGAGTTTTCCTGTGACACATTACTACATCAGCAGCCTTCATATCCCCTTCTTATGCCATGTTACTAATACTGCAGTACTGCTAATATACACCACCTAAATAGCTGCAAATTCTTTTTTGATTCAAAGAAGTACATTTCTTTTGTTGACACCTATTCCTAGTGGAGGCTTAACAGGAACTGAAAAAGGGCTAAATTTACATAGCATATATTCATTCTGATACAATCAAGTAAACTGCAGGTTTTGGGGAGCAAAGTTTATTTCCACTCTTAATAGTTCAACACTGGTGCTTTTACTCTGTTATCAACAAAGCCACCTCTGAGGCATGGAAAAATTATTCATAAAGGATCACAAAAGAAGGGGATAAGGAACTCACCATAGGGAACAAGACATATTCTCTGAGGAAGTCATGAGATTGAAACTGATTATAGTCTCCAAAATCCGCTGGAAAAAATAACACAATTACTCATTTTAGCACTTTCCACACATGTTAAGACCACAGTCAACCTTTGCACAGATGCTTAATTTCAAGTGGGTGAGTTCCTTCTAAAGCCACAACGCAGCACAAAGATTTCTGCTTGTACTTTAGCTTTTAATATGGAGGTTTGAAAATAATAGTGTTACTACTAGAGATCAAATAATAGCCAAAAAGTAATTTCTCTCTTTTGATCCCTAATATTATGACCATTTGCAATGCTTGACCATCACGAGTGCAAGAGTTTCTTTTT
Organism: Rhinoptilus africanus; assembly: GCA_013400135.1. Classification (NCBI taxonomy): domain Eukaryota; kingdom Metazoa; phylum Chordata; class Aves; order Charadriiformes; family Glareolidae; genus Rhinoptilus; species Rhinoptilus africanus. The sequence continues at coordinate 73,444 of VXBO01014820.1, forward strand.
CTGTAGCCTTCATGAACTAATACCACCATCTAACAGGGCAGGGATTGCTCAGCCTCTTTAAAAATGGTACACTTTTGCTTCTCCAAACATTTCTAACCTTAATCTACCTCTGCTACAATTCTACACCATTGTACAAAAGATGTTTAATTTTACAACCTAGGAGGTTAAAATCCACTAACCAATTCTATTAAAAATTGTCAACAACCAAGATGGTTTGTGGGGGGAGAGGGCAGGGAGGTCTTAGCCTTCTGCAGCCAATATAACAGTACAGGCACTGCATCAGTTTAACTGGCTGGCCCACACCTTTCTACTTGTTTTTCTACTTCTACATGTCTTTAAGAGGTACCCATCTCCATGCTCACATTCACCCATATGTTGGGCTGAGGATTCTTGCCTAAATGTCCTTGAAACTGTGGAGTTTTGAAAATGCTTCCTAAAGGCTAAGATACATTGAAAAAAAAAAAAACCCACAACAAAACAAAGCCTATATTTATCTATCTGTTAAATACACAACAGCTTATATCAAAAGAATATCTTGCCAGGAGGTTTTTACTTTATATTAATTGAACTGGATCAAACGCCATCTACAAGATCCTCATATTATAGAAGCTGGAAATTCCCACCATAAATCATATTAGCTAAACATTCTTTCAAAGCTCCTAGACAATTTCACGTACTGCAGGATGCCAAAAATGCAGTTTCATTTTGTTTTCACTGTGGAGTTATGTTTTAACATAAACAGAAAGAAATCAAAATGAACATGAAACAGTCTGTAAGTTTAAAAGACGCAAGTATTTCGAATATCTTCAGTTGCATCACATGCAGAGGACAAAGGGAGTAATACAAGGTCAGGAATAAAGTGAATGAGATTAGGTGCAGCATTGTGATGCAATGATCATTGAAATGTAATAGATTATGTAGAAAACTCATAATAAAAGTGATTACTTCAAACTGATGACAACGACTGAATCACTCTCAAAGTTAGCAAAAAGCTCCAAAAACACAGGACCAGTGAAACATATTCAGTATCTATTGAGCCCTAACTCACACACGGGAAAAATTTAATTTACTTAAATTGCATGATTTAGTGTAGAATCTTATAGCTTCCTTCATTAATAAAGGTTTTCAAGATTTGACAGGAAACATTTTTTCTTCCATTTTTAACCAAGAAATAAGATACTAAACCACAATTTCTGCTGCCCTAAGGAAAATCATATTAGTATTGATCTCCATTGAACCTTTAATTTTCAAGAATCAGATCTTCATGTTTGCTATTTATATATGGACACTTCCCCTTTCCCTCTCACCAGAGGACAGACACGATTGCTGACATTTTACCCTAGGTTCTTATAGTTAGCTGTGGATGGACTGAAAGATACTTTCTGCAAATACAGGGCTTCCTTCTCTGCCCATATACATTATGTGATCTCACTTTTATTGATGTCTTTAGGATGCTCAGAATAAAAATCACGTTGTAAGAAGTAGTTTATTAATAATTTATAACTCACAGAACAATTATGGTCATGTGTTCTTTCATACTTCAGATAACACTATACAGCAAAATGAGTTTTTAATTAAAGGCAAAATTAAAGCTGCTGCTATGCTCTTTGATGTAATTGCATTTCAAACCACAGAACGTGAAGCAAATTCATTCTGCAAAGTACTCCGTGGTTGGGGTTAGAAGAACTGGAGTTTAGTTCAGATTTACTAACATGGATTTTAGAAATAGTAAAGTTGAACACTGTGATGTGGTCCCTGAGGGTGTGAGTGTTTCATCAGCAGCAGTCCACCTAGGCACTTTTAAATCAACATAAAACCCAGCTGTTGTGAGTAGGAGTCATACAAGGCCTTAGTTAGTGCCCAATCAACGTATTGAACATACCAAAAAAAACTAGCGTTGGAAAAGGACTATCAAGTCACAACATCTTACCTTGTACTGCCAAACCAGCTAGTCGAATTCCCTGCTCCAATGAAGGAAGCAATCGGCCATCAAGAACATCTTTTTTCACTTGTAGGTAATACTGATATCTACAAACAAAAAAAAGAACATCTATATGTTTGTACATTTTCTACAGAACAAAAGACTGCTGAAAGCAAGAAAAGCTCACCACAGGCCATTAAACATCAGTCTGTGCCTGGCTTCAGAAGATCTACGTTACCAAAAGAAACCAATACAATCCCTACCTGTGCAGTGCTTCCAGGTGGATGAAAAGGAAAATAAAAAGTTCTAATTTGTGTTTCCTAGACCACATAGAAGAGGGACATCTGCTGGGATTACCTCCTCCATAAATCTTGTAGAGGTTACTGAAGACCATGCAATCACCAATACAAAAAGAGGCTGTTCCATATTTCTTCTATTGCTTTTGCTCCAGTGTCCCCATTTTGATAGAAGAAACAGAGTACTAGCAATATACTTTGGCCTACTGGCATAATTTTAACTATGGCCCATATAGAAATTTTTCAAATTGGCATCTCTTCTCTGTAAGGATGACTTAGACACACAAATCAAGCAAAACCAGCTTCTAATACAATGCACTTGATGACCTGCAGTAGCTAATCACAAGAAAAACTATTTTAGTTTCAACCACAGTGACAGAACTCACACATTTCACCTTATATTTGCAATACAGTAGACACGGATAAACAAGAAGCTTCCCATGAAAAAGCTTAACGAGTTACTGTCCCCATCTGTGCATCCCTCCTGATCCACTGAACTGGACCAGACCCACAGCAGAACTGGCCAAAGCAGCAGGGATATGTACCAGTCCCTCCAGCATATCAGGTTAAAGTTCAGTGGAGACAGCTTCATTAACAGGCCACAGCTTTTTATTGCGCAGGCATCAATGCAGGATCCCTCAAGCTGCCTGTGTGGCGTGGGCAGTAAAACCAGGCAAGGGCAAGACAGGCAGCTGAAGAAATTATAGCCACAATTGCAAGGACACCATGTGGGCGACTGATGTGCCAATAATCAAATACAGTTGAGTTACAGCGATATAATGATCTCACATCCATCAGCTTAAAGTTTTGGTGCAGACATACGTAACCTGTTCCAACAGAGTCGAAACACAATTCCTTCTCAGTCAATGTGCAACAGCTTACCAGGTCCGAGTCCAGCGTAGCCACAGTTCACGCGTGCACTCACAGCCTCACACACCCAGCCCCAAGACCTGCTGACAGTAACTGATGCGCCGGGGTGACCCGAGCTAGGAAACCCCAAAAACACAAAAGAGGGGTTTCTCAGGCTGTGACCAGACATGCCGGTCTCGCTGCAGCTGAACCAGGTTAGGCGGTCACTGCTCTCTTCAGCTGCGTGCCTGCTCACCCCCCCAGCACAAAGGGCATCTCCTCAAAATGGCATGGATTTAAAAGATAATTGCTTGAGATAAACTTCGACAGAAAGAAATGGTACACAAGCGTGACAGCCAGTCTCAGAGACTGTAACCTCTGCAAGGCAGACAGCAAAGAGCTGTCAGAAAGGCTGAGGGCAGTAAACTCCTAACTGGACTCGTCTGCAGCCAGCACACCACATCCGACACGACCTCTGAACCTTTGGGAACAGCAAAGAAACTGTTCTGGTCTTGTTTTAATGATTTCAGATACGTGTGTGTGCGTGTAAGTCACCTTCCCAGTACCAATGCAACTAACCTTCCCTTCTTGGAAAGGGGAACCACTGTAACGCATGTTACAGGGATTGCACTGCCTTAACTATACTTGAAAATATTTCCATTTAATTCTGCACGGAGGCATTAGAAAATACCTACGTGCTTCAAAGCCAGCATAACCCAAGCCATGCTTTGAGGGCTATTAATCAAATGTAGCATTTTACATTCTTCAGTTAACTCTTCTGTCAGTGATGTGAGATGCAGCAGCTTGCCACTAGACAGCACCAATGCTCTGACAGCCCCGGACTCTCAAGCGCAGCAGGGCAGAGAAATCCTCTCTGGGAAGGCCTCTGCACATATTCTTCATGTCTGAAAAGTGCCCTTCAGAGTTCACAATTTCTACATGTGCTTAAAAAGTAATGGATACTGGTTTTAGGCTTCCTCTTCCCCTCTCCCCTACAAAAGGCAGAAGAACGTTTTTAAACAGGAAAAATATAATCCCATTTACAATGCTTGGCTTTGGCTTTCACACAGCCTAATGAAGATTAAAACTTCAGGGGATTTTGAAATTTGATTGAGTGTAAAGAGCATACAGCTTCTCAGCTTCAGCCCTGTGCTTCAGCCTCAGGTTTCACTCTTGCTCGGTTCGACAAATCAGCTTGTTCCCACTTCTTTGCAATGACTAAGTCCCAATTCTGAAAACATGCCCGCTTTCATATAAGCTTGACATAAGCTGCTCTATCAAGTATGCAGGTGAGCAAGTGTTTGCTGAATCTGGTCTTCAAGGCTTGTAATCCTGAAAGAAAGCTATTTATGTCAGTTCTACATATATATGCACGAGTTACATATTCCAGTCTAACGGAAGAAAAGTAAAATCCACATCTGCCATAAAGTTAGAGCTACTGTTTAAACAAACACAAAGTTAAGAAATTACACAAAAGTCAAAATTATGTAAAATCTTATAGTGACACCCTAGCGCTACAGAAGCCAAGAATGTCACCAGCTTTAGGGAGCCATGATTTCAACCACAATGACCACAAAACTATAGATAAACCATAGAAAAGATTATTTAGGTAAGTATCATCAAAAATAGGATGTCAATGCAGTTACTGTAGCATCAAATATTATGGCCAAGACTTTCAGAAGAAACAGTAATGTGGGGTTTTAGTTGCAATTTTAGTTGCCAATACTTCCGAAAAATTGTTTTAAGATGGCAGTCAGCACCATTTTTATGAGAAAGATGCTCATTTACAGGTGTTTCACCCTGATTGTTAGAAACAGGTCACTTTTAAAAATCTTCACAGGAATATTCTACAATATTACGGTACAGCATCACATTTACTAACACTAGCAGAATAAAAGTTTAAGATATATTGTAGACTGCCACGCAGTAAGGGTTTGAAAGATGTATCTAATTAGCTCTCTGATATAGAATCATAGAATAGCTGAGGTTGGAAAGGACCTTTAAGATCATCAAGTCCAACCATACTAACTAAAGCATCCATCAGGAAACACCTCATGGAAAAAGCTGTCACCTTACACAGGCAAATGCACTGAAAAGCAATCACCTGCTATGGCTCTGACCCCTTTTTCAGTGGAAATGCCAAGATAAACTGGAGACGATCTACGGTCTGTTCCAGCTTCACCTTCAACCCCTGGACTGACAGTGACATGGGTCACCCATCTAAGGTATCCCCTGGCATCTCCTTTCACTGTGGCCACAGAAGGCACGAACTGGGACATCTCTTTTCCCAAGGCACAAACTGGAGTGGCTATTTCCACTGTCAAGGAAGAGGAGGAGCATACCCTGGAGGAAGCTCTGCTAGAAGACTATAATAGCTCTACCAGCCACAGATCATGGCTCAGCTATGGCTGCAAAACTGTGGTCAGGCTCTCTGCCCAGCCAACAGAGAGGAGAAAGTGGCCCATATTCTGTCAAGGATTTGAGGCTCCTCCATCTGAAATTATGTTAAATGCTGTTATTATGTCACTATGCGAGCTGAGACTGCTCTCTGTTTGCTTGGGTTGCAAAAGTAGATCTATAATTTGAGGGAAATCAAACATTTCAAAAATGATTCATCTATAGATTCACTGAGGAAAGCTGTTCAGAACAGCAGATGAAAATATGCATTTTATAAGCCTCCTATTAGTTGGTTTAGTTGGGAAAGCAAATGGAAACTGAACAAAAAGAGAAGTTTGCAATCTGCACCCCAAAATAATAAAAGGCAGGAAATTCAAAATTAAGACTTACAAAGCTTTAATCATAGAGCCATTCTGGCATACTAGGGAAGTGCAGAGCAGAAGAAACCCCCACAGCCAAGTGGGATGAGAGTTGAAGTCTTGCAACTTCATTGCTCATTTTGGGTTAAACATTTTTAGCAGAGATGTTGTGCATTCAATACAATAAAGGCTATTACAGTTTGCCAGCCCGTAGCTAATTCCAAGGGGAATGGGAGTGGACAACAAGTCTGAACAAAGCAATAATTATAAGCATATCATTTCCCACAACTCTATTTAGCCAACATAGAAAACATTAACAGCATATTTGCATCTATTGCATCAAAAAGCACACTTTTTTATAAAGCAAATAAGCTGCAACTGGACAACATCTGAAGTCCAGAATCAACATCTGTATTTTAGCAATCCATACTACCTCAAAGGAAAAAAAAAACCCAAATAGTATTAGTAAGCAGGACATAGGGGTACTGGTTTAAAATTTAATTGCAGCACCCAGATTCAGACTTGGGTAGAGCCATGTAAGTGTAGAGAAACTCCATTTGCCCATACAATTCTGCATAGACCTCCCAAGATCAGGATTCGTGTTTGTTCTCCTGTCTCTTCAAAAAAAGAACGTGGGTGTTTGTATAGTGTCGCTGAATTCATTGTACCCTTCCATCACCACTGCTTATCTGATGTATAACCCCTGTTGCTGTTGTATAATAACTCAATGTTACTGATTCCCATTCTCTTCAATAACCAATGTTTCAGATACCATAAGCCGTGCAGAATCTGGCCTGATCAATATTGGAAGTGAGATCTTTGTGGACAAATTAAAAGATTGTTTAGAAAAGAAAGAATATGGGTTAGTTTTGCAGAGAAATTGCAATGGTGCCCTGCATCTTCATAATTTTCCTACTAGTGGCTTCCAAAGAACCATAAGGCAAATACTTCACTAATAATTACTCAATATTATCATACTCAGTAGCCTTAGTAATCAAGCAGCATCCAACTCTCCAAGGAAACGTACAAGAACGGAACAAAAAAATGCTTATTGCCCCAGGTATTTACAATCTAAATACATATTTCATACACATACATACATCTATACATTTATTCAAAAAGGCGACAGGATCAAGATAATAGGATTAATACTGTTTGAAAATGGTTTTTTTCCCCCTGGTTTTACTTTTGTTCTCCGTACATCAGGGACAGGAAGGGTTTGGAATATACACATTATCTCTAGTGCAGCAGGAAACACTTTTAAAAAACTTTTTATCAGCCAGTGTGTTTTTCTGGAAATTTCAAGCCAGTATGAATAAATACATTACACTTGAGGTAAATATTTATTGGTATTGAAACTGTATCTGAAAACACACAAAGCACTGCAAAACATGTATTAGTTACCCAAGAGGTACAATTCCTTTAAAATTGTTTCTAATGATGCAATTACTGGCGTGACTAACTTTTTTATAACTCATTAGGTACCTCTTTGGCATCAAGCCTATCTATTGGATAACTGCATAGCTATGTAGTTTAACTTCTCTGGAGGGAAAAAAAGAGAACTGCTTTACCATTTCATATATCCAAAATAAGAACTCTTTAAGACTCAAAAGAGAAACAGATTGGCCCACAAGTGGTTTAGCTCAAGATCTTCAGCTCTTTTCCAACTTCAAAAAAACCAAAAAATTGCAATTAGACTACAATATGATCTTCTAAAATTAGGAACACAATAAAAGTTTCATTGAATCACAACAGTCAGACTCAGCTCATTTGGGTTTACCTTAGTATGGTAATATACTTCTGAGCAGAGACGCTGCAATGTGCACTTACGCAATCATCTGCCCACAGGGGAAGCAGTTTCTCCAGAACAGAGGCCTTTTATCATTTACTAAAATTATTTTAAGCATTAGCTTTGCTATTGACATGTCTATTGTTCATCTCACACCGTAAAATCTGCCATGATCTTGGCCTTGATACTATTCAGCAACAGGATTCCACAGATACCTATATGCTACGTTTTAAAGAGAAACCCATTTTTTATTTTAAACACAGTCTTTCATATTTTCTCAGCCCTTGAGTTAGACGAGCCAATGATTCAGCTATTCGATGGGCAATGAAAGGAACTAATTGATAATGACCAAAAGTTTATTTTTATTTATTTATTACATATTTGAGACAATGATAATAATACTTAACTCTTACTGGTTGATTTATGGAGAAAAACATTGGCCTAATTTTATAAATAAGAGTATCTGAAGCACATGGCTGGTGAAGTTATTCAAGTACATTTGTGCAGGAAAGCAAGGCAGATTTGGAAGATCTAGGTTTTGTTCCCAAGTCTCTATCCAGAGTACTATTTACTGGATGCTGCTTATATCATGTGGGTCACTCAATATACTGCAAGAAAACAGACTGCAAACTTGGACTGGATTTTATATGGCAAGAAAGGAAGGCAGGCAGGCAGACAAGACTGATCTTTTCAGATACAATGTTAAGTATATTGGCAAAGATGGTGTTTTGATTTCTGGGCCTGAGCATGCTGAAACACATTTTAAATGCAAGGATTCAATCATCACATCTTAATCTAAAAGCACTTTGAAAAAAAGAGGTATATACATTGATGATGTCATTGTTAGTAACGCAGCACTAAGGCCTTCTCTTTGCCATTGTAAAAAACTTAGATGGTGTTGATAAACAGAAGATCTCCAGCTCTCTGCTCTGTAATTTCATCAACTTCTCTCACAGGGAAATTCTGACGTTTGGCAGTACTAGATAATAGCCATTTATCTGGGATTTGGGGTAGAATATAAAAAGCGATGGCTGTGCTTCCACTACGAAAGGGGAATATTTTTAGAAGAGTATTATTGAGAACAAGTCTACCACACCCTGTCACAGACCTTCAGAAAGATCAGCAGACTTGCCAGGAAAAAAGAGAGCGAAAGAGACGAATGAGCCTTTATCCCACATGCAGGAGGAAAATCCCTCAGAAGCTCAAACTGTCAATGCCAATAGTAAAGACACAGTCATAACAGTTTCTTGAGTAGGAACTCCTTGATCATAACAACCTTACAAGGTAAGTCAAGGTTAGCTTCAGGTAACTGAGAAATTTGGTTGTTCAAAAGCAGCATCCAACTCTCTACATCCTGGTTTCCTCCAACAGCTGCATGGAAAACATGACTGAAACTAAAAGCAAAATAAATTAAATTAAATGCATGGAAAGATTTGTGTCATTCCTTTTCCCCTTCCTAATGAGACAGAACAATGCTGGGTTAGCATTATTTTCACACGCAGAAATGAAAAAGGAGGACAGATCAAAAGACAGTTCATATCACCTACTTCCACATTGCTCAATCTCTCTCTTTAAAAACAATAGTTTACAGCTGGAGGGGGAAAAAGGAGATTTGGCTAAAACAGGCTAATTTCACAATGGTGGTCACTTTCAGTGTGTTTTGATATGTAACTTGTGAGCATAAGGATAAACAACACAGTCTCCATGGCTGGCTTGCTCTATCGGCTGCGATGAGGCACATAATGAAAGGTAAGCTACCACATCCCACCAGTGAAGTTCCTACCAAAGGACAATGTCTTCCAATGTTTAAGGTCCAGCTGCACAGTCAGCTCCTGGCTAAGGATACTAGAACTTGAAAACCTTTGCACACCTGAAAACAGTCTGACCAGAATTTTGCACTGATTAGTTGTTGTTTACCACCTCTATTTCGTCAGTTTACTACTGAAAGGTTGTTCATTTGCACACATTCCCCGAAAGACAGTCTATTAAAATTCCAGACCTCCACACCTCTACCAATTCTTTACATAGCTGGCAGATGATTTCAAATGTAAATGCAAAGTATGAGCATTTTAGGAGCAATAAGCTTTTCTTCTGGCGTGAATCAGCCAATGAAGTCAAATTTCTGCAGCAAAATTGAGCACTCGAAAAGAATATACGTATTGCAAACAGACATGAGACTGTTTAGGAAGGTAACACACAGTTTATAACCTCTCCCATAAGCAGCAGCTTGCAGTACAGCCTCGTATCGAAGTCTTGTGGCTCTATGATGTCCAACGTTAAATGGATGCCTAGTGAAACCCGTAGCAGTTAGACATGAGATAACAGCAGCAAAAGACTGAGTTTGGACTCAAAAGAAGTGCTCCGTGAGTGTTTTTCTTTTCCTGCCATTTCTGATGGACCACAAGCAGGGACATGCACACAGGCCTTGTTGTGGCCTGCAGACGTGACACAAGCCTTACAAAACACACACTCTTCCGCGAGAAGCTTAGCCAGCAGATGCAGTTTTACAGTATCCATCAATTTCTCTATGTTTAAAAAGGAACCCCTCAACCGCAATAGGTCCATCCTCTGTACTTGTACTTTTTTTTAAGACTGTAATATACTTTTTGGATACTTCAAGTTCAAATAAACCCACAAACACAAAGTTAAACCTTAAATAAAAAGGCCAGTAATGGCATGCTTTAGCAAGAAAGGAAGGCATGCCACAACCTGATCCTGATTTTCTGCCCTTGAACTCTTGAATTAATTACAACAAATTACAGGGAGCCCTACAACAATTCATAAGCACAATATACTCTCTTACAACCACCTATAATTTTATCAGAGCTAATCCAAATACCTAAAGAATTATACAGCACAAAACTCCAACATGCTTTTTAGAGTGAAAAAATGGGGGAAACTATTCTCTTCCAAGCCTTATGAAATTCAATAAGGGCAAGTGTAGGGTGCTGCACCTGGGGAGGAATAACCCCCTGCACCAGGACAGGTTGGGGGCTGACCTGCTGGAGAGCAGCTCTGAGGAAAGGGACCTGGGAGTCCTGGTGGACAACAGGATGGCCATGAGCCAGCAATGTGCCCTTGTGGCCAAGAAGGCCAATGGCATCCTGGGGTGCATCAAGAAGAGTGTGGCCAGCAGGTGGAGGGAGGTCATCCTCCCCCTCTACTCTGCCTTGGTGAGGCCCCACCTGGAGTACTGTGTCCAGTTCTGGGCTCCCCAGCTCAAGAGGGACAAGGAATTGCTGGAGAGGGTGCAGCATAGGGCTACTAAGATGATTAAGGGACTGGAACACCTCTCCTATGAAGATAGACTAAGGGAATTAGGTCTCTTTAGCCTGGAAAAGAGGCGTCTGAGGGGGGACCTAATTAACACTTATAAATACTTGAAGGGTGGGTGTCAGGAGGATGGGGCCAGGCTCTTTTCAGTAGTGCCCAGTGATGGGACAAGAGGTAACGGGCACAAACTTGAGCATAGGAAGTTCCACCTAAACATGAGGAGGAACTTCTTTACCTTGAGGGTGGCAGAGCACTGGAACAGGCTGCCCAGGGAGGTGGTGGAGTCTCCGTCTCTGGAGACATTCAAAACCCGCCTGGACGCGTTCCTGTGTAACCTGCTCTAAGGTGGCCCTGCTCTGGCAGGGGGGTTGGACTAGATGATCTACTAAGGTCCCTTCCAACTCTGTGATTCTGTGAAGCCCTCCCGCTCGGCAAGGACTATGTTTGGTCTCAGCAAGCTGGAGTCCAGCAAAGCCAGGCTTGGTGACACCACCACAGCATTCATCCTTATAAAAGCTGGCGTGGGATTGCAAAAGTAAAGCAAAACAATCAAAATCATATAATGCTCAGAAATCTGTATTTTAGCATTTTCAGCTGAAAACCAGCAATCAATGTGAGCAGAAGTATTACACAGAAACACTAGAATAAAACATTTGGGACTGAAGAATTTCTTAGCCACATGTCTTTGAAAAAAGCCACATATCCATCTGGTTTGGGTTTTAAGCACATGTTTAAAGTGTTATTGTTCAACATGACAGTCCTATTGACTTCAGACTACTCACAGTTAAGCCTAAATACATGCTCAGCTATGAGCTCATGTCTCCTGAACTGAGCAAAACACTTGAATTTGGCTACAGAAATCCAAAGATTACAATATAGGAGACTTTATTTTTTTCTTATTACCTTTACTTTCTTTATTGATGATTAAAAAAAAAAAGTAGAACAGAACTGAGTCAGGTAGGTGAACTGCAGCAAGGCCACATACTGCTTTTCATACATAGATCGTAAATGCTGTAGAGTAAGATGCATATTCTCACGCTCCCACCCTACAGTCAAGAGAAAACAAAACCAAACCCCAAACCAACCAAAACCTGGAACTAAACCCAGCTCGCCTCTTCCTCACTAGGGTCTGCAGGTCAAAAGGATATCAAAGCCTATGAGAAAAATCACTCTCACTAAACTTCCTTCAACATTTTTTGTTGGGTTTTTTTCCGAGTGCAAACCCACGAAGTCTCACACAACTCCTGCCTCCACCTCCACTTTCCTATTAATGTTGTCTCTCCCGTCCTGACACAGGGTCCCAGAGCTTTTTCTTCTCAGCCTGGGCTGTGTGTGCCAGCGGCAGCTATTGCTCTGGTGCAGGGCTTTTGCATGCACAGCCACCATCTGTCTCAACAGCAAAACTGGAGGGACAACACTGCAGAGTACCACTCTCAATCACTTTGCAGAGCGGTTCTACTAGCCATCACCCCTCCTTTGCTACATGACACAAAACATGGGCTCCAACTACAAATAGGAACTCCAACCACATATAGGCTCCACCTACATATAGGTGCTCAATAATATGGCATGCAGCCTACGTGTCATTTCCCACTTAATTAGTCACATCCTCAAAACATCAGGCCCCACGCGCAGAGAGCAACTCATGCCCCCAGATCCTTAGATGGCATAAAAATAATGGCAACTGTGAAGCTCCATCCTCACAAAGATGGAAAAATGATGAACCACAGCTATGTATGCTGAAGACTACTAAACCTCATGAGGAAGAGGTGCACAAAAAAATGCCTGTTGGTATTTCCTGATTTGATAGCAGTAAAGGTTTCAGCAAAAATGAGATTAGACCCCAAAAAGTTAATAATAGCTTAGATTTACTCCCTCTACTCATATGTGTTGACTCAGTTCAAAATATGCTGTTCCCTGCCCTGAAAAAGAAAACGCAGCTAACCTTCAAGCTGTCTCCACTGTGGGAAAAGGTGGTTTAAGTTACATATGGAAGCAATATGAGTCAACAGTTTGAAAATTCTCCTGGTAGCCAGCCAGCTTAATGGCCAAGCAGGTTAGAATATCATGCTAAAAAAATGTGGTGAGTTAACTAGAACATATGTATACTCTAGCTCATACTCTGCAACACTGAAAATAAATAGATAAGTTCTTAAAAAAATGGGCTAAATACAAGCATAACTCTATTCTTTGGACAAAAAACAAACTTGAAGAGTTCTGATTGCCCCATGCTCCCCCCCTTCATTATGCCAGTTGGAGCAATAAAACATTATGTACACCCCATAAATCCTGCCTCATTTTTCAATATATATTTTAAATATTCTCCTCCAGGAGGGCTCTGAACTCTGGAATGACATAAGTCCACCAGCCTTTTCTGGTTAAATGTACCAATGTATGCACTGATGCATAAGTTGAACAGAGTGAACATATATGCATACCAGTTGTCCACTGGTATATGTAAGCATCCAGAAGCACATCACAAAATGATTGGTTTGTGAGTGCAGAGCAGCGTGCTCTACACGTGTTACTGTATTCAAAGAGCAAGTGAACACATTTGAACTTACAGAATGTGTGCTTAACCTGAGTTTTTTTTGGGAAAAAAAAATGCTCCAGTAGCCTGCAGTGAAACCTTGTTCATGAATTCATGGAACTCGTTAAAAAAACCTATCAGTAAAACCTTTAAGTAGCATCCCAACCTCACACAACGAAGGTCTGAGAAACCTCTATTGATTTAGTGGAATTTTACCTTGTAGTAAGCTAAAATCCAGTCTGGTGACTACTGCCTTTTACAGTAATCTACCCTGATAATAAGAAAACATTGCTTGAAATGCGACACGATGAGGTTGCCTACAGGCCATCAGTAAAATAACTCATATTCCCATGAAAAGATTGTTGAAACACCTACATTAGCGCTCACTGCCAACAGAAAACAGGAAAACTCATGTTGTTTCCACCACCAAAAGAGTTTGGTGACCCCAGTGTTTTTACAGGAATCGTTGAAAACAGTCACCCCAGGCATCAGTAAATCATGCAATAAAACCATGGCCCAGGAAGTTCTAACGTCACAGTGAATGCAACCCTGCAAAAGTGAACATAGCTCTGATAACAACTGGATGTTGCCAGAGAAATATGTGAATAAGTGCCCTGTTGCGTGGGTAAAGTAGATTCATTTCATGAAATGAATAATTATTCTTTGTAAAAGCTTCAAAAACAGCTGAAGATATCAAGTGCAAAAGCAGCTGCCAAAGATAAAACAGTGAACCAGTAAACATCTCACTGCACAGGAATCTGCCATCTTCCGACACTGAGATTTCTGCCAAATTCTTGTTGAGATTTTCAGCTGCATAAGGGCCTCCACACAAATGCTTCTTTTAAACACATTCAGAGACTTCAGGATTGTACTGACATCCAATTGCAGCTCCTTTAGCTTTATACCCTGCCAGCAAGGCAAAAAATATTAAAGGTATTCAGCTCCCTGAAAAAAGGTATGTTTAGGACTAGTTTTCGTGGTCTGTGTCTCGGCTATAAGGGAAAAAAATCGCTCCAGCCTGCGGTGCAACCATCAAAATTCAGTAAATGCAATGGCAGACTGACAGTGCTACTGTAACCAAGATTTCTACTGCCTATTGAATTCTCAAAATTTAAAAAGCAGTCAGAAACATCAATCAAAAAGAACAGGTCTGTCTTCTCACAGGTTGCTGCTACTGGCTTGACCCTCTTTCTGATGCTACAGCCAAATTTCCAACATCTATCTGGGACTTCTAAATAGAAGAGCAGTGAGCCGCAGTTCCCTTTTCAAAACATGCAGTAGAAAAGAGAGAATGAATCACCTGCAGAAAGCAATGCACAGCAGAGGAATCCTGAATCATGCTGTGGAAATGCCTATTTCTTCTCCCTGATTACACAGGAAGTCTAGAGCAACCTTCATTCTTGAAGCTTCATCAGGAGAAACTACATGACTGAGGTAGGATGGGTCTGAGTCATGAAAACTTTAAGTAGTATATCCCATAGCAGTTTGCACTTCCCTGAGGAGAAACTGCTAGTCACTGCTACTGCATCACATGGGAAGATAAACAGGAGAGTATTAGACCCAATCTAGGTAATACAGTCATCTGTCAAAAACTGTGCCTTAAACTACACTGGGAGACAAGTCAGAAGCAGCATATGAGGTACACCGTAATACTCACTGCGTGCACCGTGCTCCTTAATGAAGGGGCAATCTCACTCTGCAATG
This sequence comes from Rhinoptilus africanus, assembly GCA_013400135.1. NCBI lineage: Eukaryota > Metazoa > Chordata > Aves > Charadriiformes > Glareolidae > Rhinoptilus > Rhinoptilus africanus. The sequence continues at coordinate 88,562 of VXBO01014820.1, forward strand.
ACATACACTGCTACTACACCTTAAGGGGCTAAAAAGGCAGTCAAGCACTTTGCAATAGTGTAAATGACAAAGGCCGTGAGCGGCACAGCTCATAGATCAGACGAGGAATGATCCTTTTCATCTTCATTTAAGAAGAGGCATAAAAGCAGATGGGCACTCCTGTGATACAAGCAGCTAGGGATGACAAGTGTTTTCCATTTTTCCACTTTACTTATCCTTTCTCCCATAAACCAAAAAATTGAAGCGAACATCTTTTTTTCTAGGGAAAGCAAGATCACTCCATGGCCGTAACTATCTCTATACTTATTATGCTAAAATTTCACAGAACAGGAAGAGAACAGACATTATGTATTCAGTAATTTTCAGAATAACTCTCAAATTCCTCACTGTTAGCCACAAGTGAGAAATTAAAGAGATATTTTCTGAAATAACTCGCTCCTTTCTTCTGCCTAAAAATTTGACAAATAGATTCATAAACATGCACAATGCCTTCTCCCAGAAAAGCTTTGCTTGGTAAGACCCTAATGTAACAGGTCAAAACCAAACTCTGAAAAGTTGAGCAGGGCTTTGGTAGGGAAATCACAAGTGAAGTGGATGATAAGCTGTTCCTCTTTCTTAAGTAACCAAGCATCACTTCACCTTTATTTTGAAACTGTCATTTTATGCAAATGTTCTTTCTAGTTTATGGGCAACAAGAGTTTATTTGTTTTTTCTCTTTCTTCTCCTCAATTAAGGAAGCAAAGGAAACAGTTCTAGTACCAGCACGTCACTTGTTTGATACCAGAACTCCATAAGCTTGTTTATTTTCACAAAAGTGTATTAAAATATGGGCTATTTTTAGGCTAGCAAATTGCTTCTTGCCTCTCTTCCACACTGCTGCAAACCAAGTCCTCTGCTCTGTGCAACCTACCGGTTCAGAGGAATGCCTGTATATACAACATTTATACTGATGTAATGTAACAACACATCCACAAAACTGAACTATCCTCTATCACACTTACCAAGTGCTTCCAGACCCTAAACATTCTTAGGTGTGGCCAATCTCAATGGGAGACATCACTATCACCGCCTAGCAGCTCAGAATCAAGCCCTTTGATGCTGTTTGAGACCACTGGAAACATTGAAAAGAGTGTAACAGATGCCCTGAAACACTGCCAGTTTTCCAGGACACAGTAGCATTCCCATTTGAAAACAATATTACAAATTTTTTAAATGTTCTAACTGACGTGTAGCAAAGCCACGGAACTACATCCTCCTGCCTCTGCTGCTGTTTCATTTTTTAATGTACAGGAAAACCTCATCAACTACTGTAATCTCTTCCTGATGCCAGTAGCAAATGAGAAAAAGAGAAAAGTTGGGGTTTTTTTAAAGGTATCTTAGCTTTAAAGTTTACTCTTTGCATACGTGCGCCAAGAAATAAAGAGCTACTTCACCTCCAAATTTAGTGACAGTTAATTCAGTTCAAAATATCTTTTGTCTCTTCATGCAGTGCCGAACGTCATGAAGTCTAAATCAAAGGAGCAATTCTGCCTTTCAGGAAAGGAAAGAAAAAAAATCCCTCTACTTGCTTTTAGATGTGTCTGTTTGGTTTAAGACAACGACAATAACAAACTTCAGGGAACAAAATCCATCCAAACTGATCCTATTGAGAATCATTTGAACAGCCACTAGAGCAGAAGCTTCTTTGCTAAGTTTAGATAAACCTGCCGACTGAAGCTGTTTGCTTCAGAGACAAGGCAAGGAAGGTGGCAGGGAAACCCCTGTCCATCATGGTGATGGCAGCATGCTCCTGTCTGTCAGGAAATACTAAACTTGAATTTCAAGTCTACAGAATATTATTTTTGTTTGGAAATGAAACTATAATAAAACAAAGTCTGTCTTTTGTTTGTCATTTTGTATCTCTATATCCTAGCCTGATAGTCCTTGAGAGGAAATACCTAGCCAAAGGTTACTTGTAGAGTCTTCAAGTGTAAGTAGATCTAACTGGGCCATGTTGTTAAATACAACTTCTCTCAAATCCTCCAGCTGTGCAAGCAGAAGCTTACTATCCATATGCTCACTCCCTCTCACCTTAAGACAGTCTGCAGTTCAAAGAAAGCAGGATGCAACTTTCCACTTCATTCCAAAAAGTAAGTTGCAGATTTCATGAGGTTCTTCTACTGCCAGTTACAGCAAGATTTAAAACCACTTTTCAGCACTATTTAAGAGAACCCGCTACAAAGACAAAACAAGAACAGGGGTACACATTCAGATCATGCAAGCAGCCTTTCAAACAGTTTTCCATAAACACACACACATGAAATGGGTACTGTTAACAACAGTGAGAATATGCACACATATGTGTGTGTGACACTGGGAAATCTAACAGGAAAAAGCCAAGGGCCAAAATGGACAGGATTTAAATAGAAGAGAACTGACACTGATAACTCCAAGTTATCCCAGTGATCCATAACACAAGCGTTTACCACCAACAGCGGTGAGGACAGCTTCCTCGCAGGCTGAGAAACAAGCAGCGGTAGTTGTGAGTCATCCAAACATGCAGCTTCACACACAAAGCAAGTTCTTCACTGGTAAAAACAGAAGGCCAGATTTCTAGCCTCAGCACCGTTTCAACTGTCAAATAACAAAGAATAAACATATAGGCCACTCTAAAGGTTTTTGTTTCCTTGCAGGAAGGCAGAAGAGACTCTCCTGCATCAGAAGTTGGTTAGACCTCCAAGTTGCTTAACTTTCAAAATGCTTCATTTATTCCCTTCTCTTTAACAAAATGTCCTAAGTACCAGGTCCAAACGTTTTCATGGACCTTCACAGCTCTTCCTTCTGGAATTAATGTTCAATCCTGACTGTCCTATGCAATTCAAGACACATTTTTAACATGGTGGTTTGCAGATGTGTCCTAATCGTAAACAGTCGCTTCCTCTGATGACCAACAATAGGACACGAGGAAATGGAGTGAAGCTCTGTCAGGGGAAGTTCAGATCGGACTTTAGGAAACAGTTCTTCAGTAAGAGGGTGGTCGGTCACTGGAACAGGCTCCCCAGGGAAGCGGTCATGGCACCAAGCCTGTCAGAGTCCAGGGAGCATCTGGATGACACTCTTAGTCATGTGGTTTATTTTCAGGTTGTCCTGCAAGTAGCAGGGAGCTGAACTCAATGATCCCTATGGGTCCCTTCCAACTTGAGATATTCCATGATTCGATGATTCCTTCTCTGTCCCGCTGCACATACCCACATTTTCTATCCGTCTGGCTCCCTTTGCACTTCTGAAATTGATGCACAATTAATGTACTGTAATCTCTGAAGTTTCACAGGCCAGAAGTCAATCACCCTTAAAGCCATGCTATTATTGAAGAACGATACTTCTTTATTTGCTAAAGCTTGGTGCTCCTTTTCCTACTGGTTTTTGAAAGTTATAGAGTACTTAGAGTCATACCACTCATGCCTTTATTTCCTTAATGTGTTACCAATCTAGTTTGAGTTTTGTTTTGAACACCTAAAAAAATCCCAGACTGAAATTCATATCATTACCTCATTTCAAGAGCTGGAAAGTTTAAGGAAAATCCTAACGTACTCAATAAAAATCACAAGTACAGACAATAAAATCGTTGCATCATTCTACCCAGGTGCACAATTTTTCAAAAAAATCATTTCTGGTTTCAAACAACAGTAAAAGCCATCCACATGCTTAACCCCCTAGAAGAAGTCAGCAAGAGCTGCTTCACCATTTAATGCAAGCTCAGGCCGTCCAACCAACGTACAGGTTCAGCAAGTGTCTCCAAGAGCACACGTGCCTAGATGGACAGGGAAGGACGATACAAAGTGCCTTTTCCCAGGCTCAAATGCCTCCACCACCATGACTGGCATGGAAGGATTCAAGCTGGTCTACCTAAGACCAGAGAAGAAGCTCTGGCACTGTGTGTAAATGGTGTATCTTTATCACATAAGAAGAGTAGAAACTCAAAATGTAACCTTTGCTGCCATTTAAAAGGGCCTAATTAAAAAGTCTACTAAAATTGAACATACAAATAGTTCCCATGAGGACAGGGATATGTAAGAACACGTGACTAAGCCCCAGAGTATAAAAGAGCATAAAATAAGTATTATTTCCTCATGATCAGATGTAAATGTGATGCTGCCTAACGCCAAGACATTCCTCTTACAACATTTCTAACCATCACAGCCACTGCCTTCAAAACACACTAAAGCAAGAATGCAGGCTGAAGTATCCAACACTGTATTTATAGTTATGCAACACTATTTTTTAGAATTGCTACATATGTACTGCCCAACCACACACATGAAAACACATTCACTTTCTGGTCTAAAAGCACAGTATAATGTAATAGATTAGATCTAAGCGTCAACAGTTTCTTAAAATATCTGGCACAAAGAGCTCAGCTTTCAATAACCAACACACAGAGAACAAGCTCCCCATTCACAGAAGAAAGTCAGCTGGGAGAAGGGTTTGCCCTCCTCAGCAAATTATTTTATAAACAGGGAATTAATGTTGAATCCTAGGTTTGCCTTGAAGGAGTTCTTATTTTTAAGTCAAAGTTTAAAAAAACACTAAAATACACATCCAAAAAGAACCAACTCAAGAATATTACTGAAAAGCAAAACAACACGTATGCTGTAGTAACATGAACACAAGACGACCCAAGCAAATACGGCACATTATTTGTTGTTGCTGTCCTCTAAAAACAACATTAAAGCTAATTAAGTATCAGCTTGTTTACAACAAGGCAAGCTACAAGCCTAATGTGTATTTTTTTATGCTGCAGTAGCCACTAATATTAAAAAAGTCTAATAATTAAAACAAAACAATCAAACCATCAAAGGAGCACCAAAATGCAAATACCCCAGACTGTCTAAGCCTGGGTGGCCACCCAGGGCTCTTAAGACTCATCCAGCTTGCAAGGATTTCCACAGCTGCTCCCCTGCCTGGGCTACATGAGCTCCTAGACAGTAGCTGGGGCGGCTGAGAGCGTTGCTGTTTAGTTCCAAATTTCTGCAGCTGGAAGAGAGAGAGAGAGGGGGGGAAAAGAAATAAATAAAAGAGAAAAAAAAAGGTCACCATTACCAAGTTACTCCAAGACACACATCCACAGTCTTGTCCAACGGAAGAGAGCTGGGGTCTATGGGGACTCAGAACTCTCTGGAGGTTCACAACTACTTCCACCTAGCCATGAATTCCAGAGACTGCCTTTCTCCCAGCCTTGGGAGGTATGGCGCAGTTCCAGTCATGAGATGATGAGCACCAGGACCATGCTCAGGAATGGGACCTGTAGGGTCAGGCAGGCTGGCAACTGCAGACTAAACCAAATTAGGATTGTGTTCAAGCAGAATTTTCGCCTCCTGTCGACTTATAAAACTTGAGCTCCAAAGTTCCTGCTGCTTCCTCTGGGAGACCCCACCACAATGTCTCATGAACAAGACATTCACATTCGTACTTGTCCTAACTCTTCTTTTACTGTGTTTCACGACACAACACCTATCTACAGCACTATATATTAGTTCTTCAGTTAAAAAAGAAAGGATCAGTACCACCACATACAGGTCACCACATATGCCACTTCACAGTTGTTCCCCACCATTCCCCTGTCAAAATTATCCAGAACTGAGAAGAAAAGGTTTGACAAGATTCATGGGATTTAATTATCTTCTATTTCTAAGGTCTGCCATTCTAACAGAACAACCTGTTCTTTTCTGTTCATTTGATACAACTGCCGTGTATAGCAGTGATTGTCTTAATTCATATGAATCATTTAAAATTACAGTCCATTGACATATAGCTCTAAGACAGAAGTACGAGATATATAAAATATATCTAATTATAAAGGCAGAAATACTCTGCGAGAAGAAAGGAGAAAGATCCAGCCCAATATAAGAAAAAGACAAACAGAACCAACAGAGACTTTTTAACTGGAAATAGTTAAAAGCATGGAACTGCTCTGATCATTAAGATTGCATTTGTGTTGAAGAGAACAATCTTGCTTCTTCTTCATGAAGAGGTGCATCATCTTTCCAGTTGGGCAAGCCACACAGCTCTTTCTAGTGCTAAAGAATGGCTATGTGTCATGGCCTTTCCTGCATGGTGTGAGCAGAGCTGCCTGTAAACAAGGCACAGCTGATTGGCACATGCACAGTAGTTATGACATTTCCCAGAAAAGAGAAACTGCTTGTGTGCATTTTTCTGGAAGCTACATAGCTGGCTCCTGGATACTATCTTTCCAAGAGGAGCAGGCACGCTCTTTAGACATGTGCTAGGAAGTACACCGTAAACACGCAATGATGAAAGTTCTTGTGAAGAGACAAATCTGGACAAGGCAGTTATGCATTCGCTGCCTGAAAACCAAACTTTTTTTCCGCTCAGTTACACCAGTGATGATACCGAGTGGTTAAATCCTGACCCAAATCTCCAGGTGTGAAAGACCAGACTCTGGCCTTTTGTTTTTTAAATACTCCACCTTCCCTGTTGCCATATATCACTCATTTCTCGCTCATTTGCCAACTCATGCCATTTAACCACACATCTCTCTTCTCCTTACATCCTGCATGATATTTCTCTGTACTTTCACAGATATTTTTTTTTTTTTACTGTTGCTGAATTTTTAAGAACCATTGGCATTACAAAAATCCTATGGGTCTACCAGAGGTGTATTAACAAGCTTGGCCACACAACCCGTCACAACCCAACACTTCAGGCAAGCACAGTCAAGGATGTCTTGAACAAATCAGATGGGACACGTCTTGCTGTTTTCCTTCTGACACGCTGTGTCAGAATTTTGGACAATGAAGCCACCACAGTGCTCAAGTCAGCTACCATGAACTCAAAGGTACACACAGAGACTTCTCAGGCAACCACAAGCTGCAGGTGTGACCAAGCATGAAAAGCAAAGCAGCCTCATGTACCTTACAACCTTTAACAGCCAAAGGGAGTTCCACGTCACTGAGCCTTCCACAAAACCAGGCTGGCACAGAGGATAATATGCGATATCCTGCCTTAACACAGCAATTAAAAGCACCATGTAAAGACAGCAGTGACTGGTACAAAACTCCAGCTGATTGTACTCGTATTAAAAGCTAGCAAAACAGGAGGATGTGAAACTTTAGCTTGCTCAAAAAAAGTAAAGCAAAGCAGACTAAAAGCAAAGATAAGCTCAAGTAGGCGAGACATTTAGAGAAGGATTTTTTTTGAGGGGAAGAAAAAAAAAGTTCAGAGCTTATAAAAAAAAAAAAAGTAGATTTGCCAGAACATTTTTCCTTGTAAATATGAAGCAGTCAAACACTGTTTTTTGCCCCTCTACTTTACCCTCACATGATTTAAAACTTCATACAGTCCTAAAAGTCTGTAGCTCTGTATGTTTTAGAAGAACATCTGTTCAAAAATTCTTCACCTAACATTTGAAGAACAATAAAGAAAGGGAAAGGCAGAGAATTGTGAAGAAGAAATATTTCCTTAAAAGACAAACAGAAAAAAACCAGCTACAAGAAATGGTGAAGAAAAGGGTAAGGCAGTAAAACATCATAGGAAATAAATGTTCACTTAGTTAAAGGAGGGTAAGTTTGAGGCTGATTTTTCACAGGCCCTCCAGAAAAGAGGCCTGGCAGCCACAGGCTCTAATTTTCCACCTGCAAACTCATTCATTCCCACACTTTGCAGGTGCAGCTATCCCATTCCAAACACGCTGTGTTTTCTTTCACGGGAAAGCTGTACAGCATGCTCTGCAGGGAAAATGAAGAGCTGACAGCTGAACTGGGGGGCAAAAGCCCAAGGCAGCACAGTAGAGATGCTGGAATACGTCCCTCCCTACACAGTCGTGCATAACAGACCTGCTGTGCACAGCACCATGGGGACCCAGCCCCACTGGTGGCACCCAAACTAGGAACTGCTCTCCTTTCCCAGGATCGTGCCCCAGTCTGCAACTTCAGCAGCACAAACACCGTCAGATATTACTGGGTACAGAGCACACACTAAGATACTGAAAGCTTCTTCCAAGAAAGAAAAAAAGAAAACTACACGAAAGCACACCTTCATTCCTTCACAGGAGGCACAGCAGTATCATGTGTGAAAACAGGGATACGGTGGGGAGCAAAACATAACTTCAGTTTTCCCTTAGAACTGTGAGGAAAAAAAAAAGGCCATGATACAAGTCTGATACTTGTGCAGAAAGCAGCATCGCACCCACATTTTCAGAAAGCCACAAGAGTGTGTGGGTTCTCTGTTTTTGGAACAAGAGCACAGTGAAAGCAAGCTTGTTTACTTTAGACACTGTACAAAGACTTATTTTTTTTAAATAAATGGTTGAAAGGATGCCTCTCCTCCGTGGAGTTAGCAGAAAATAAAAGGCAGATTTATATTTCTAATCTATGCAAATATCTACTCTACAGGGCATCACAAAGACTGCTTTATATCAGACAGTATGCAGATCCCAGGTGCTTTAAATATGCCAAAAGCATGTGCAGCATCTCCACCTGCGATCGCTGCTCACTCTGAGAACAGCTGGATGACTAAAAAGAGGTTGTCTCAGTAGCCTCCCATGAAAAATGCCTTTTGCTAATGTGCCAACCCCCATACTCCCACCCAAATGGCTCCTGCTGTAGCTGCCATCAGGCCTGGAGAGGGGGTTTTTTTTTGTTTGGTTGGGTTTTTTTAATTTGGTTTATCGCAAATTCTTCTAGAAATTTTCAAATTATAGCAATTACAACATGATGAAACCCCTACTGACACCTTAAGAAATCATCACGGGGCTTCATTTCATAATTCCCCCGGAAGATGTTTGTGGGACTGGGTACAGGTAGAATGCCAGGACTAGAGGTGGGGGAGATGCTGGAGTCTTGGAGGACACAGGATTAAGATCAGGGGATACGTACAAATGAGAGCCTCAACTCAAGACAAGAGAACAGAGCAGAAAGAGCAGGGAAATAAAAGGACTAGGGGGTAGGAAACAGCTCTCCTAGGAGAAGGCCCAATGCCAAGAGCACAATGGTGTTATGTTGAGAGGAAGGCACAGCAAAAACATTTATTTCATTGTCATTACCAGAAGGAAGAGACAGGTACTCCACGACTGGCAGCTGCTTTCTGTACATTTCCCTAGGACACCCACAGGAAGCTTCTGTCACAGGCCAAGAAACTTGGCTGTCCTGAGAAGCTTCACCATTTGCAAACTCAAAATCACTAACTGAACAAGACTGACGATGTCCTGCTGGTGCTTCTTATCCTCTCCCAATGCTCCACTTTGTCTGAGGAGCAAAAAAACCCCACACCACTAATGTTTGCATCTTTAAGCAAGTGTCAATTTTGTAAAAAAGAAGTGAAGAACTGCAAGCCCCAGAGTCAGATCTGACCTACAAAAATGATTAATGTGTCCCCCAGAGTACTCTTTGCCTCATTTTTTCTTTGCAGGCCTCAGAGGTTGACTTCAAAGAGCTGTTAGCTGAATAAACTGCTCTGGCAGTCTTGTCTTTTCATTTTCTTTCCCAAGGATCCCACAGGCCCTTCTTTTTCATATTATCGGAAATACCTCTTACAAATTAACTACAGACATCCCACATTAATCATGGCTGTGCTTATGTTTATATGACAGGCACCTGCAGCTCTACAGGTCCTCAATAACCAGTTATATGACTGACCCAGGTAACTCTTTCACCCACTCAGTCACCCCATACCCATCCACACCTTTGAAACGAGGAGGTCATCTGGGCACAAATTGAAATACAAGAAATTCTTTCTAAACATAAAACCCCCTTCTTTATTGCAAGGGTGATTGAAGAGTGGAAGAGGTTTCCCAAAAAAGGTGTGGAGTCTCTCCATCCATGGAGATTCAAAACCCATTGGGGGACAGTCCTAGAGCAACCTCCTCTATTTGACCCTGCTCTGAGCAGACAATCTCCAGAGGTACATTCCAACCTCAACCATTCTGCAACGCTGCGGTTAGCACTGCTACTCGTGCTTAGCTTCAGCAAGCCAACAGACACTCCCACATTGTACCTCTGACCTTTTACTAGATTACTGTTCCACTCTTCCCCCAGCATGTCACATACGGACAGGTTTCCAGAGAGTCCGTTCACCCCTGGGGGACATAGCACTTGGAGCAGTGTTACTCATCCTTATTTCTGCATCCACATTTGGCTTGTGCAATACAGGAAGTTACCAGCAAAACCATAAGAGCTCCTGACCACTACCAACACCTGCAGGCAGCTAAAATCCAGGGGCCTGCAGGCACAACTAGCAATTTAGACTTCCAACAGTAATGATAAAATATAAAGAAGTTATGAATTTATAAATAAATTATTATGGCTTCCCCTAAATATGAATTGTCTTACTTGTACAAGGTTTCCTCCTGTTGGTCCCAATCACCAAAAGCAGAACACAAAATAGTCCACAGATTGTTTTGAAGAGTCAGATGGTCTTTCAAATTAAAAATAATTAAGGAACGCTGCCTCAGAGCTGCTGAACAACCCTGCAAGTAATGCTACTCTTTGAATACTTGTGGATCATGTGCTTGCTGAAGTATTCTTAGAAGACTTTTCATTGTCTTCAAGGAATAGTAATCAACCCTGGAAATTCGGGAGTTAATAGTTAACTAAAAGCCTGGACTGAGAGACGCGTTTCACCTCAGGCTCCACACATCCCCAAGCAAGCTCAGGGCTGGAGATATTTCCACCAAGAGTACACAGAGGTAACAGGTTCACTGCTAGCAGTGCTGTCACAAGCTTTGCAGCTTCAGCCTTTGCTTGATGGTTTTGCTTTGTGGTTGGGTTTGCTTGTGGTGGTTCTGCAGCTTCCCAGGAAAAGATAAAACATCTGATCACTCGTTTTGCCTTTAAGACAGATTTGTCATTTGTACATAAATATAAGTCAAATACATATGCACTGAGTGGGCGAGTCTAGTGCCTACCTCACCATCACAGGTAATCGTATCATGATCAAGCCTAATCCTAAAAGCAGCTGGTCTCAATTTTAAAACAAATGTTTAGTCAGTTTACCAAGAGCAAACAAAGCCAAAAAAACCTACAAAAAATTTCCCATCTGTCCATCTATTCACACTTCAGACTAAGCCTTTCTCCACCCTTTGTTTCAGAGAAGTCCTCCATGTCCCCACCACTCACTGCTTCAAACATTAGATTGACTGCATCTACCTAGAATTGCAGTTGAAGGTTTGTTGCAATCACATAATCTACGGTGAAGCAATTCCACTTCAAATAAGCACCAAAAAAAAAATAAAATCATCTCCTAACAGGCTATTCTTTATCTGAGATCCATTAGTAAGCAACAGACATTTAAAAAAACATAAGAGGCACTTGTAAGACTCTGCAGCTTATGTTATCAATCACTTCAGGAAGAAAAACAATTCAGCAGCCACTCCAGTTGAGAGTGCTGTGAAGTTCGATTGTCACCGAAATGTTTTGTTATTACCAACTTGGGGAGAATGAGCAAATACACCTCTGCAGGTGAGCCATGAATGAGCAATCAGCATTGCAGGCTGCAGCTTGAAAAGATAATAGCATTCAAGTAGCTACAATGCTTCTTTGTACACAACTAGGCCAGGATTGGGCTGACAGAAGTGAGCAACAGAACATTTCAGACACTCCAACTGCATGTTAAGTAATTCTGAAGGAAAAGGTATGAGGCTTCCCTCTCCCAGTGTGTACAAAGCAGGAACACACAGACAAGCATTGATGTTCAGTCTATTCCCAGGGAAATTTAAGTTTTGTGATGCTTTCAACCTACTGTTTGGCAAGAGTTCTACATATATAGTAGTCAAGGGACTGCTTGGCAGCTGTCATTTTAAGAAATCAATCTTTCATATCCTACCAAAGTCAATTTTCCAGTTCAGTGTCAAGAAAAAAACCCTTTAAAATACACAATCTCCAATATAAAAAATGCTTGAGATTTTGCACACCTTCTAGAATTAAAGCCACTCTTTCTCCACTATTTATAAATCTTTTTTAGACATGATGATCACATGGTGAATTTCAGGCTTGCAGAAACACAACATTTTTTTCAGTGGGAAGGTTTCTGCCACCCCGTAGCCCACACCTGCTTATTCCAGGCTTTATCTTCTAGTTGTGCTGATGCAACTTTGCTCTAAACCAGATAAATGACATAATTTTGGTTAAAAAGAAAACAAGCCCACCCCTTTTTGGGTGAGGTGGGCTATTTTTTCCTCTCTCTTTTTTTTTTTAATATTTAAATAAAGCACAGATGTGCAAAAACCACACAGTGATGTGGTTTACAAGAATAGCCCCTCAAAGCAGTTGCATTGTTACAACGGCAGCACAGGGCTCTGAATAAAAGAGTAATTCCCACTGAAGTTGTTTGCAAAGGTGCACTCTGATCATAATTAAAGTACTCACACCCTCTAACAATTTTAATCCTTTTGTGAAGTGTAAAGGGGAAAAAAATCAGGAGTGGGATGGGCAAACCCCCCAAAAGATGCCAAAGTTCACTTTTAGCAAAGCACAGGTAGACATAAGAATAATAAACTAAAACTGTATATAGAGGTCTTTTGCCTATGGCTACTGATTAAATTGGTAGAAAGTTACAGAAAAAGGGTATGGTCACCACAGTCCCTTTCAAAATTTATGTCAGGTTTTTAAACATGTATCTATTATTCCCTTTTTGTTTCTGCAGTTGGTCACGTATAATCATTCTTTTCTTTTTCCAAACAGATATAATCAAATGGTGACTTCTCTCACTTTCCCTCATTTGGGCAATCATCAGGAAAGGAAAGAACCAGATGATACCTGAGCAAATAGTGAATGCCAGAAACAGAGCAACTGTGCGTTCCCTCCCAGCTATATCACAATGGTGTGAACAGAGGGAAATCACATACCTTGTTACCTCCTGCTGCAGTCGGGAAACACTGGGCACATAGAACATTACCCCAAAGAAAAGCAAAGGCTCATTGGCAAATTTGTCCAGCTGCTTCTTCAGAGGCTTTTCCAGTTCAACCCAGCGGGTTTGCTGGCTCTTGCTGAGAAACCAAAGGCCGAAGTAGTGTGTCTAGACAAAGAAACAAAATAGTGTCAGTTTACCTTTATCAGCTAGATCACACACACGATCGATGACACAAATGCAAATAAGAACAGATGTCATTGTGTAAACTTTTCCATATGCAAAATCAGAATATTTTCTTTTTTACTGTCCTTTTTTATTTTTAGGACAATCTTGAAGTCAATGACAAATTAATATTGCAATATAATATACTTCACAGAGTACTATCTGCCCCTTACCATCTCTCCCTAATGCATATTAAAGAGCTCTGTCTGACATTATGGCACGGGTGGCATAAATGATTTAGAGAAAGTGTCTGAGTCTTTGTTTTCTTTTACACCTGCGCCTTGTGAACAGACAGCAAACACTAAGTCTGAATCAAAGCACAAAGGCTTCCCAAGACTTTGGATCAGGCCCACTGCAGGCAAAGAACAAAGACTCTTCCAACTATAAGAACCAATGCAAACCCACACGCATATGTCAAAATATATCAACCAATACCAGAACAATTTACCCAAAACAGAACATGCTTACTTTTTTTTTTAAAGCAGTCAACAAGTTTTTTAAGTGTAATACTTGCCCATCATAAATGTGCATCTCACGCAAGTTGTTTGCCCTAGGCTGAAAACCTCAGCTATTTCCTATCCTGTGTACATCTCAATGGCTGTAGTACCTCCTGTATAAGCCACATGGAACTGTTGCTGGTGGATAGTAATTAACAAGGAACAGTGTTCAGAACTAGAGCTTCAAATAGAACAAATTGGTAATAAGCAGCTGAAGGAATAGCCAATCCATCATGAAGGATTCTATGGAAAAGCTCTTAAGCCACTGTATTAAACACACTGATCTACTACTGCAGGCAAATGCAGACTGTAATTAATAGCAAGTACTATGACCACAGAGCTGAAGAAAAGGTGAAAAAAAGTGTACACGTTTAGCAAAGAAACTAATCCATCTGTTGCTTGGAAATATGAGTGTAGCCCTAACTGTGAAGTTTGTATCAACATCTTTTTCTTCAGAATTTCAGCTGACAGCATCTGGCAATTTCATTAGATTAACCCTAAAAGAAATAAAATACTTCATTTGTTGTTATATTGTAACTTACCTGGACAACAATCCTTCCCCGGGCAGTCACAATCCTTTATACATAGCACCACACTTTAAATAAAGATTCTTGAGACAAAGAAAAGAAAAAACTCTTTGCCGTTTGATAAAGCTTTCATTTGAAATTATTTTTATTACCTACAAAAAGTTTGGCCTGTAAATCAAGCATCAAGATTTCACCAATTGGATTTCCCAGATGTTTAGATGTGCTTTTAAATAAAAAGTTTTCAAAAGTAGCAGGCAAATTGTCACCATTACATTTTGCAAAAGTCACCATCAACAGCTTGTTTCACTTCGGTGAGGATACTTCTCTAAATGCCATTGCATGTACCATGACTTAACATAGAATACAAGGGCACCTAATGCAATATTGAAAAATTAAAATGCTTAGAAATGACAACAAGCCAGCAGGGGCAACCATGCTCCAACTATTTTACAGCTGAGGGAATGCAAGAGAGATTTATATGCAAAAACTCTGAATTGGGGTGCTAATGTATTTACTTTAGGGTCTCATTACGTACATATTTTCAACTTTGGAGAACATCCAGACTACCATTTAACTAAGGTGATAGATAACTAATTCACCTTGATTCCTCAGTTAAGCCTGACAAACCTGCAGTATAGCTTTGAACACTGCTCAGTCCTTTCTCCTTAAGCTTAGTTTGGTACAGCGAAGCAAGCTAGTTCTTCTTTTGAAGAGAATCTATGTAGTGTTTCCTTCTAGAATTTAAAGATATCTTCAATAAATCGATCAATCCAGTGCACAAATAGATGAAGGAGTTAGCATCTCCTGCAGGAAACTTAAAACAAAACTAACCGATTCGGTGATACGTGTCTACTATCCCTTTCTCTCTCACTGGATAAAAAGTTCTTTCTGACAAGCTCACCGTGATAGTCATTAGATTAAAATTAAGGTGGGAGGGACAGTGGAGACAGCAAAGGAGAGGAATTCATGTGAAGGTAGAAAAAAGCACAGTGATTTTACCACCTCATAAGGGAAATCCTTTAATGCACAAACTCTTGAAAATCACTGCGGGGCAGCTCATCCTCACCAAGAAACAGTACAGAGTTGTGAAAACAGATCTTCAATATTACCTTAAAAAGTAAACATTCACATCACCTAGGACACAAATTTGCAGTGTCAAGTACTTCTAAAACATCTAGCAACTAAGTTGATTTGGAGTCTGAAGTCTAAAAGAGTTATTCAAGGGATTAAGGGTATTGCAATTAAACAGGTCAAATGAGCAGAGTCCCTCCCCTTTGAATGGGGGCAGGGGGACAACAAAAATTTAGATTTGCTTCAGTAGAAAGGCTCTTCAAGTACCAAATCCAGAATCCTGAATCACTTCCAAGGAATAAGAAGTGAAGGGAATGCAATGCTTAATCTTCTAGACTATAGTAGACACAGTGGACCCACCATGGCAGCATGCATTTCACGCAACTAAAAGATGACTGTTTTCCTGGAAAGCAGCCTGGAGAGGATCAAGCAACTGCAGAAGCAGCACAGGGACTGCAGAGCTCAAGTCACAAATGCATGAACTTTGGAGAGACAATCAACACAGTTATTTGAGTATCAGCTCTGTCGCCAAGAACTTTACTACTTGAAAACGTTAGCATTTTTTAACAACCCACAGTGGGGAAGAACTTTTATAGCCACTACTGCAAATGCCTGAAGAGACTCTCTCTCCCCTAGGAACAGTAGTAATTCCCCAAACAGAGCGGAGGAATGTGGGACTGGAAATGACTGGACCATCAAGTTCAGTATGCTATGACTAGGCACATGACTGTCCAGAAGTCCTTGAAGAACCAGAGTCATGTGTTGCCATACACTCCAGCCCATAAAACATTTTTACAGTACAGACACCTCACAAATTAGATGAGATGATATAACAAATTGTATCTTTTTCTCTATGAGCAGCTGGTTGAAAACTAGCTTGATTCCAAAAGCTGGTCTGCTTGTCCAGCTGTACAAAGTGAACCACTGACTTCAGTCCAGTTTTCATGGAGTAAGTGTCTAGACTTGTCAGGCTCTGAAGTAACGCAGGCTGGTCCTAGTAGGTACATTGGCAGTCAAAGGGGCAAAGAAAGTGCATAAAGCTTTCACTTCTAAAAAAAATTAATAAAAAAATAACAAAGTCCTTCCTCTAGCTTCAACTGACAGACTGGTGATACACACTGAAGGAAAGCTTTTAATAACGCTAAATGTATGCATGCACATCCATTCTGCAGACAAAGAGCTTCAGTTGCTAGTGGTTTTGGTCTGCCTAATTTGCAAACACGCGAAGAGCTCTCTTAGAAAAGAGTTTCATTTTCTCTCAAGGTTTTAAAATTTGTCTTACATACCACACATGACTTCACACATAGTACAAGGGTCTGAATTTACACTCCTCCAGGAGCTGTGGTCCTCTGCTAAAGCAGCAGACAAGAACCAAAGCACTTGCGCACCCCAACACCACTACAAGAAAAGGCAATCCTCCAAACACAGTGATTCAGGAAAGAAAACCTGTGCTGAGGTCTTAAAAAACCCACTATATTATAGCTGCCAGTTCCGGAGGCAACAAACTCGTTTTGGACTTGGACTTAGCTATACTCCCAAGTCCAGAACTACCCCTGCCTTTATGTCGGGCAAAAAGAGTAGCATAGTCAAAACAGGAGATGACAGACATTTACTAAACCAGCCATTCTCATTCAAAAGGATCCAACGAGACAGGCTTGGTGTTTATGAAAGCATCTGGTTAAGCGGCCAACCAAATATTTATCCTTGAGAAAGAGGCAGAGTTCTAGCTCCTCCAGGCAAAAAGCATTAAACCCTGCTATCCTGGGGCACTCTCGCAGAGGGGAAGGCATCATTTAAGGCAGACAATTGATCCTAGAAGGTCTCTTGTCCAAGTGCTGCCTGAATCCCATCACAGCTTTGCTGGCAGGATGAGTCAAACCAAGCCAAACTTCAAGGCCACCTGGCTGCCAAATGCAGGTTTTCAGTCATGCCCTATGAGGAGGGGACACCCACTAGGGCACAAAAAAAAAAAGGTCTGAATGGCAGCAAACAGCCACCCCTGCACAGCGGTCAGCATCCACCTGTGGTGCTCGGCCCGTCATCCTCCTGCTTTCCTTTGAGATTTGCAGCATGGTAGTGCTGGAGATACCATTGTGAAATTCAGCTTGGAAGAGTAATTTTGATCAGAAAGGACCTTCTTGCCCCTGCTCACCTTACAATACCTCAGAATATTCCATTTTTAAACTTTTTATCATTTTATAAAGTGAATTAAGGAGAACAAAAAGGAGAAAAAAAAATGAAGTCTCACAACAGATTTGTACTGACTACCCTTATTTCAAGCAGGTTGACCTAGTCTCACTGGAAGGGAAAAATGTCATTATATTGTTAAAAAAAAATTCTTTTTTTATAATCTGTGCACATACAAACTGTAAAATGATGTTTCTGGCCTCGTCTTTCCTCTCTTTCCCTTCCTCCCCTCTTCTTGCCCTTTTTACATAACCATGGCATAAGAGCTCATTTTACTGGAATCAGTAACTGTTCAACTAGAAGACCTGATGCTTTGTCAAGAGCTTTGCTAAAAAGGATAAAACCAGATTTTACAGTAGTTACATGGCTACACTTTCTACTGACCTATTCCTGAACCCTGACTCAGTCAGGGAGGGAGCTGCATTCCCCAAAGATCAAATAGAAATATGCATAATCCATTAGATACTGTTTTTCAGTCATGTGTGGTATAACGATCAACAGTCCTTCACGACAATGTATACAATCATCTCAAGCAATTTTGCTTTTTAGCAGGGCAGGGTTTGGACAGCTTTTTGTTTATTTATAAGAAATTGGCTTGATTGAAACATAGATGTACTCCTAACACAAAGGTGAATGCTGGGGTACACCTTGGATTTATTTCAACATAAGACCAAACTAAAGTATCAAACAAGAAGTGATCTTTACTTTCAAGAGAACACATATCTTACCTGAGACTGCATGGAGGAGGCAAACAGAATTTTAGTATTGTTTTGCGAGCATGGAATTTAATGAAGCTTAATTTCTCCCTTACTCGTACATCACTGTTTGCTGATCAGGATTTCTAAGAAAAGGCATATTCCAGCTGAAGTTTTTGCTGCATTTGGGGAATTTAAAAAGTCTCTCTCCCATACGGACACTTCCAAGGATTGTCTTCTCAATACACTTAATGGGCTTCTCTCCTCTACTCTACAATTGAACAAGTTTTATAGAAATTTGAGCTTTGTCAAAGTAGTTTTACCCCTTCTGTAGAATTTGATTGGCCAGCAAGCTCAAAATGGTGCTAAGACTATAGAGGGAAGGGAACAGTCACCAAGTGACTGCATCAGTCTTGTTCCCTACAAACCATGCAAGAAGACTCTTTGGGTCTGAGAGCAAGGACAGCACCGCGCACCTCCAAGCTTGCTAGCTCCAATTACTCCTTATAAAATAAGCCGAAAAGGATAGAGGGAGACCCTCCCAGACCTGAAAGAGGTCAGTAATTCTCTTTTCTCCTAAACATTTAAAGCAGCAACGAATGCCACCAGAATCAATCAGAAAGAGATTAAAAAAACCCAACTTCTGTCAAAAAAACGCAGTACTGTTGAAATCTGAACTTTACAAAATTGGTTCAACGTTGCCAAAACTTTGTTTAGAAAAAAAGTGGGCAGGGTGATGAAAGAAGGGGAAAGTGTTCCAACAACATCAAAGCATTCTCTTCTGTGTTGTTAAAATATTTATCTTGAAACACAAACTTTTTGTGCTGACATACTTCTTTTTGCATGACACAAATAATTCTGAAATTGAAAAAGCCAAAGCAATAGAAAACCCCCATGAAATTGAACACTGACCAAAACAACTTCCTTTGCTACTCCACTGTCCAGCCTCTCTTCTCTGGAAAATTTTGAAACTTCAGGCTTTGTTCCAAAATGGAACAAAACACGCTCTGAAATCACAAAATGCTTTGTGGAAAAGAATGCTAACCCACTGACAGAGCTATTGCTCGCAAATGCAGGTGGACCTCCAGAAAGAATCATTAGGCCCCAGACTTCTGCTGCACCGACTAGATAAGCCCAGAAGGAATACGAGGAGAATCACTTCATTCATTTCATGCCTTTATGCAATCGAAGGAAAGGGAAGGACCTAACCTTTCTGTAAGGACACCTTAAAGCATCACCAACAGAAAGGGGAAAAAAGAAATGGACAAATTAATTACAGGGAAATCTTCATCTCTAGAAGGGGAGGGGGAAGATCATTCTGCTATAATCCACAGGAAAAAAATCACTATGCAATATTCTGACACTCTGCCTTATTCCTGCCTACGCATTGTCCTGCCTGTTCTGCACACACAAGGAGCAAGATTCTTCTCTCATTCTTTATCATTACTGATGTACAAAAAGGAGGGTTTGTTTAGTTTTCATCTGCACCAGTTAGTTGTATACTACCTTCCAGTTGCCATCATTACAAAAGGGCCATGGACCAACAAATGTAAGACACTGCAAGATTATTAGATTTCCCAGCTGTGTTTACAGAAAGCATCAGCCAGGACAGTCAGATGATAATGCATCAATTTCCAGGTAATGGATTTCAACTCGTGTTTTGCAAAAGCCTAGAAGCATGCAGGCTACGTGTAAGGAGTCCACAGAAGGTAAGTAAGAAAAGACAGTTCATTTGTGCCATGCACATTGGAGAGATATTTCTAAAAGGGCCTCAACACTTAAACACTGAACTCTACAGCAAGAAGTAGAAAATAAAGGATTTCAGTCTTTAATAAAGTTAGGACTGTGTTTTTTCAGCCTTTTCAGAAGCATTGGGAATGTAAAAGAAGCCTATCAGAGTTTCAGATGTTAAATATTTCAGTTGAACAAAAGGAAGAAAAACACTATGCTCCTCAAACTGTTACTAGTTGCTCCTGCTAGTAACGTAACTGTTGCCTCTTTCAGCACATTACTAACAAGAATATATTTATATGAAGGTGGATATTAAAAAGCCAGTGGTCTCCTTCCCACTGGCCTAATTCAACTAGCAGTGTTGGTGAAACCAGGGTTATGTTCAGATAAAAGTAACTGTAACTTGGCCCTTGGCACCCCAGCTCAGAAAGTAACACCCATCGCTTTCCAAGAAGAAACCTCATCTTTGTATTACAAAGAGCTCTCAAAGCTATGATGAATGAGCAACAGCACAAAACCCCGAGTGCCGTTCTGCCTTCAGTTTTCATGCAACCGGAATATGTTTGTCCAAGCTCCAGCTGCTGATCATATTTGGCCAGCTCCGAGAATAACATGATTCAAACGAACAGACTGCCTGAGCTAAAAACGTGTCAAATTATACAGTGACAGATGGTCTTTCCCGAGTTACTCTTACCTCACGTAATTCCAGCCTCTGAGCGACAGCTTCCAAGCACTCCTGCCCCGTGCTCTCCACAGAGAGGGTGCACTCGATCACATTGCTGTCCAGCAGACGGATCCTTGTCACAAAGCAGTTCTTGCTCAAGACGTTGTAGCGTCTGGTCCGTCGCAGTTTCAGCCCGAAAGGCATGGCTGTTGGCCTGGAAGGTTGCTCCTTTACTGTACTCTTCCGAGACTTATCAGCACACTTGTCGACTTGCCTCGAAGGCTTCTTCAGTTGGCACTACTCTCCTCCAGAAATGAAGGTAGCTGTCCATTCCCAGGGCAGGCTTCAAGGGATTCCTGCAAAATACATACAAATAAGTAGAGTTAAGTGTGAAATAAGCTGTTCCTAAAGATCCGTGGAAAAGAAAAAAGCTTAAAAGGGAAAGAGAGTCACATTTAAAACCATAAAATAAACACCTCCACACAGAGGATTTCCAAGCACTTACTACATCTCCCAAAAGGACACCTTATACAACAAATCTTCCAAAATTCTATTTTGGCGCTGAATTTAAAGCATGGATTTAATTGCAAAGCCGTTCTTTGAGAAGCTCAGCACAAACAGCAACTCTACAGGGTGCACATCTAGAGGTGCTAACTCTCCCACCATTACCCCCACCACAGGGGTCTATAACATAATCTTCAACTTAAGTTTTTGTGCCCTCAGGCCAGCTTTGAAAGGTAGCTTACAAAGCTAAGGAATAGAGGCATTTAAAAGAGGTGCAATTCGGAAAGAAGAAAGGTTAGCTGCATTCAGCAGGAAATGCAGGCGCTCAGCACCTCTGAAAAATCAAACCTAAAGTATGCATGTGAAAGGCAAGAAGCATCTGAGCCATTTCAGAGAAGACTCCTCTGAGGCAATCCCTGACATTTTGCTCACTTTCCGCTCCAAAGCAATTCTGCATTTCACCCTTTCAGGTGGAATGAGTAACTGCAGGAGCAGCTGTCAGAGAACAGGATAAAACTGAGTGGGAGGAAGAGAACACATATTCTAGATGATATTTCTAATTACTACTCCTAAAATTTATCAGGGACACATGCAACTGTTAAGCCAAAATACAAAGTAGACAGAAGAACTAGAGATGCAGAAATAATGACATTTAAGGAGCTATGATCCTCACCTGTGAGATCCACTTATTTTAGAAAAAAAAAAAAGTTTAGTTAGAAGCAGGTTCAAAATAAACCAAAACAAAGCATTTGCCCTGGCCTAACCAGCTTTAAAAGGTCACTTTCCACACACAGACAGGAATGAAATAAAAAACAAATTACTTGCTACCAAGCCTGAATATTCTGGAGAATGAGATGGACATTAATACTGGCATTTAAAAGTCCATTTCTCTTAACAGACAGTAGCGCAAACAAAAATAGCTCCCATTTCCTTGCTTCTTAAGAGAAGCAACAGAAAGGATTGCCAGCAGAGTATGCATCATTTAGCTGGATGTGACATTTCAAACACTTGGTACATTGCTCACATGTATCATTTGGCATAGAACTGCATGAATCAGTTATTTTCACTTTTTACTGAATGTAGTTGCTATAGAGATTATTAGAAGCAGACCGATTGACTACAGCGGTTATCATTACTCTAGAAATGTAACTATCACATTAGATGAAGTCTGTTTTCCAAAGACAGTACACCTTGGCATTTATTAGGGGGTTAAAGCAACACAAAACAAAAAAACCACCCACAAACAGAAAACTACAAGCAACATCTCAATGGCTAGGTGTGCAGCTACCCTGATAGTCTACTAGCTTTACCAGAGAAAAGCCTAGAGACTTTGAGAAGGAGCACATGCTATTTGACTGTAGTGCAAATAAACCTATCAAATTAACTGCTGTAGTTTAATCTCCCATTTCTATCTTCCGCTGGTACAGACATAATGTATTATTTTCACAAGACTGCATGAGAGCCCTGTTATACCTTGCATCACTGTAACATCAGAAGCCAAAGACACATGAATACATCCTCACAACGATCTGATGAGGCAGGGACGTGTTACCCATGACTCACAGAAAAGGAACTGAAACAAACATTAACCAGCTTGTCCAACATCACTCAGGAGAATGGCAGCAGATCTATGTACTAAAATAACACAGGCCAGGCTAGGGCTTTAACCTCTAGCCAACTATTCAGCAGTTACCTTGCCTACTAACCTATCCAAAACTACAAAACATGGCGTTGAAAAGTGGGAAGAATGGAAGGAAATTACAAAGAAGGAAGGGTGTGGAGACACACAGAGAGTTTTAGCTAGCCAAATCATTTTTTAAAAAAATAAATCTTATCTTGTAATATTTTAGTTGCACATATTTCCTCACAGAACATTAGCCTATATTACTATACAGTAATTGTACAGTTAATAGTAGCCTAAATATTAAATCAGTAAAGTGAAAAAAAAAAAGTGATGGGCCTTGGTCACCAGGCCCATTGAACACTACAGCTATGGCAGGATAAGCCATCCCAGAAGACTTGTGTGAGACGTGCTACTCTGGAATAAACCCACCAATTCCTGTATAACAGAAACGTCAACATGGATTGCAAAAGAACTGCTCTAAGTTATATCATATGCCTAGGTCAACAAGGCAAATATTTCCCCCATTTGTCAAGAAGCAGTAAAATAAAAGGAGTTCTGCCAAATGCAGCCAGGACCATTTTCTAAAGATGCAGATATACAAAAGGGTTAATAGATGCAATTTGTTGCACTCAAACAGGGTTTGAGTTACTTTTTTATTCCTCTTAAATATATACGAATGCCCAATGACAGCTCTTTCACAAGAAAGGTCACACTTAAATTAGTTTCTAATTAAACAATGAATTGGGATGGTGAGGCAGGAACAGTTTAAACCAGCTCCAATTGATCCAGTCTGTAACAACTAATTCTCAATTCAACGCACATGTCATCTTCTAGATATTTGACCAGCTTCCCACTTGGGTTTTCTGTTGACACTCAGAAAGCTTCTGGTAAGCTTTCTAAATGAGATTTCAAAGGCCTTTGTTGGCCATAGTTCTCAAAGCAAACTGGGCATTTAGCTTCTTTATGTTTGAATAATCTTAAAAGCATCAGGAGCATCCATTTTTATTCACAGTTATTTTGTAGACAACTAAAAAAAGCAAAACACTGGAGATAGAAGGGTTTTGGTCTTCCAAATCAAGGATTATTTCATTACAGGATCTCCTTTCCTTGTTAAAGGGTTGCCAAGGAGCAGCGATGTCCCTAACCAAGTTAACCAAATTATGTAGGTGTTCACAACACTCCCCTCCTCAAACTAACACTTTCACTACAATTAAAACAAACAAACAAAGAGAAACTAAAGCAAGCCTACAAAAGGCTCATCAGAGAACCATGAATTCATTCTGTTTTTTATAAAGGATTTCTTTAAAAAATATTTCAGGTGTGAAAGACACACATAACATCGTTTAAACTGATACCTTCTATTTAAGGATCTAGTTTTCTGGAAAGAAACTAGACTGAGCTCTTTAAAAGCTTGGAGTATTTTTCCTTTTTTCTTTTTGTTCCAGGTTTTAATTATTTTGGATTCGTTCTTCTCCTTCCCACCATCATATTTCAACTTTATTTATCAATTGCTCTCTGTGAGTTAAGAGTACTCTAACAAACGTGCCAAACTAAATAAGGTTTATAGTAGGAGCATAAGCTTGGGAATTTAAATTCTGCTAAATAGAAATTACCTTTGTTTAAAGTACATACTTTGTAGGCATATAAAGAATTTTTAAAAAAATGTCCCCCAACCGTCTCCCAGAAACCATAACTACAAAAAAAAAAAAAAAAAAAAAAAAGGCTTTGCAGACACACAATTTACCTTCCCACCTAACCACTCATCTATAAGTGAGCCATCACTAATACCTGATATGAATACCAATTCAAAAGTAAAACTTCAAAATCAGAAGCTAAAATAAGGTCCCTCTAAACAGCAAAAGCCTGGCACTAAATTTCTGAAGTATCTCAGAAAGTAACAGCCTGAGAGACTAAGACTTTGGTAACGCTTCCGCAGGTGTGCACTGAAGGAGGTGCAGTACAAAAGCACAAGCATTGCCAGGGAGCAGCAGGAGCAGGGCTGCCCCTTGAGGGGGGATGAGCCGGGAGCGGAGGGTGACTCCAGCAGAGCACTGTCCTCACCCACTGCAGTATAGTCCTTCAGGAGATGAGCAGGACGAGCGGAGCTGGGTAATAGAAATAGGTCCATTGACAGCCTCAGGCATGGCTGGGGTTGAACCAGGTCCAGGGGCCACCCAGCAGGAGACAGGGCTGGAGACCACCAACCACCGAGCTCAGACAGGGACTGACAGTCCCAGGCTGATCTGAAATGGAGGTCCCAGACCTGTGGGAAAAGGGTGGGGTGAAAGGCCCAGGTGAGGGTGGTCAGGGCTATTAAGGCATACAGGCATACTAGGAAGCCCCACACCGAAAATAATTTCCAGGTGCAGGCAGCAGAGTACTCTGACTGCGTTTTAAACCTTTAACTCCTTTGAGAGCATGCTCATCTGAAATTTAAACTTCATGCTGGAAAATATTTCATCTGAAACAGTTTAATGACAAACATTGTGTACAAAATGTAAAATCAAAACAGCTCTTTGAAAAAAGCATTTATCCCAAATGCAGTTTCATCAGCGTGAAGGTGAAGAGATACCGTGTCTTAGTAGATTCTTGGTAAAGTTTAATAGTCTCCTGTTTCAGTAAACAAAGAAAAAACTGAACAATGAGCCAATGCCTTTTCTACCACAGACATGTGAATCCTATTTCTCACATTATTTACTTCAAGAAGACACCTAGATAAAGTCAATGGCTGTGGCAAACACAGGGAAGACTGAAGATGGCAAAAGAGGATAAAGAATGAAAACAGATTTGAAACAGAATAAAACTAAACCTTCACCCCCTGATCTCATTTCAAGCACAACATAAACTCTCTTAACAGCTTTCACTAAAAAACAGCTTAAAGATGGAGCCTGATATAAACCATCTATGCCTCAGCCCAAGACATGCTCACTTTTATCTCACTTGATACTACAGGTAGCCTTACCAGCATATTCCCTGTGCGAAGGCAGCAGATACGGATGTACGATCTCTCCCAACAGTATTTGATTTCCCCACAACTCCGCTGCATCTTGCAAGGGGAGAGAGGAGAAATCATGGAGCATTCTTGCAAGAAATCCTGCCCTGTAACAAAGAGGTGTCAAGAGGTACCACTCCCCCATCATTCAGCGACAGAATACTGTTTTTCAGGTATACAGAGGCAGCAGAAAACACCTATCGTATAATGAAGAATATCTTCCAAGCACAATGCTGGACACCAAACGGAAACACCTTCAAGCCACAGACTGCAAAGCTGTAGTGGTTTAGGGAGAAAAAGCCTTATCATGACCTGGAGCAGTAACGCTACCTATTAGCACCCAACCTTCTTCACTGGCCACTTCTGCATGAAGAACTAGGTCAGATTCACGCTGTGATATGTAACTCAGAATTGCTTCTAATTTTTAAGAAAACTTGTCTAGTGTCTATATAAAATATAAAACTCTCCTGAGGGGTTTAAATTACGTGATGCAGTTAAAAATTTTTGCCTTTCCAAAGCAGTAATATTTTTCTCCTTTATGAGACATTACAGTGAAACTAGGTCAAGCCACTAGTACACAAAAAGCAAATAAATTAATATTTTACACCTTTTCCAAACCTAAATCCAAAAGAAGCCAGAAATATGAAAAATTCTTCCTTTGCTCTCCCAGAGTCAGCTGGGGCTGGCTAGATTTTTTTGTTAGTAGATTTGAAAGACAGACTGAAGGGAGCAAGGGAAGCTGTTAGGTGCTAGGCCATACAGCTTTGTGTGGTGAAGGGCACTGCTTCAGTCACAGGACATTCTCCTGCTTCCTTAAATTTATTTAAAGGCCAGGAGAAAAGAAAGACTTATAAATAATTAAGTCCAAGATAACCCTCAGGTCATTTCCAAGTATGTGACTTGCTTCTCTATTACAGACTTCATATATTTAACTGTACCCTATTCAAAGGAGCTGCACCATACTGTACATACCAAAACTGTACCATACTCATATTAAAAAAGAAAAAAAAGCATCTGATGTGAAGTGCACTTCCAGCAGAATGCTTTCTCTCACTTCATCTGCTTTTGCACGTAATTTCTGAAACTCCAGGAAGAAAGCAATTACTGTCAAACTGCAGCCTGTATTTACCAACAGCGCGTGGCTCCCCTCCAGCATTCCTAGCGCTGCAGGAGCAGGAGCACACCTAACACAAGTATGCAACCCTGGGCTGGGCGCGAGACCGCAGCATTTGATGGCAGCTGCAAGTGGTGCGCGAGCCTACGGTTTTAGGGAAGAACAAAAACAACAGCGTATGGGAGACAGGACGCCTGGCACAATCCATCTCCATCTAGTTGAGTTCTGTCTAGAGGGGGAAATCTCTCCCTGTGAAGTAGCTTTCCCTTGATTGCTCTCATGTGAGGGTTTCATGCAGGTAGAACACGGTGTGGAGTATTTCGGTGCCTAACAAGGTGCCTGTATCCCACCCAGTTATGGGTGGAATTCCCACAAAGCCTGGTAAACTCTCAGGAGTCAAATTCATCTCTGGACAGAGGAAAGGGGTTTTTAACCCTTTTATAATACAAGCCTTTGGCTGCAAGGCCACTGTTTCAACTTCTTGTTTATGCAGTCTATGGCAAGATGTGGACCTCGTCCTCAAGCATTTAAATCTTTAAAAATTCTTAGGGGGATTTAAGTATTACCCTAACCCAAATAGTAATAAACCCGATAACATTCTCACCTCTACACTCTGGAAAAAAAGAGTCAAATTATACTTTCATTTCATTTTTATGAAACTATTACAATCTTCTATGCAGAACTTTTAAAGTCTCTACGCATCTAGAGATCCCATACCCGTGTGCATGAACAGATGGCAAGGCCCTTAGGACATTCAAAGCAGAAGACAACCGCTACTGTTACCGTGTGTCACCAGACACTGATATACAGTGTCTAAGATCAAAAAGCACCTCTGTTAGCATTTCTACTTTCACAATGCCATCACAGCTTTCCCTTTCCAGGAAAATTTCCATTCTCCATCAGATCCATCTTTGCTGTAAGAGATTATTATTTTTTTTTCATCTAAGTTGTTGTGTGTTTTCACTGTATCCCACTTGGGTCAGATTCTGCTTTCAACAGCCCAAATAAAACGTATAGAGAGGTTTAAGTAAGTCAAAAGAATCACTCCAATTTGAACCAGTTAAAATTCTACCCTTCCTTTCATCTCTTTTGTTGCAATACCTGCAAGAGAGTACGTACTCACTGACTCTGAAGTGCACAGGGATAGTAGGTGCACCCTTTGTTATTCTCCCCTCCCCTGCTAAAGCATGGCTCTTTTCGTGTAAAAACACCTTTTTTGTGCATCCACAAAACTATGGAGTTTTGATAAAAATCTATCAGGCAGACACCTAACTATTCTTTGGTGTCAAGGCGCACAAGTACCAAGTATTTTTGTAGATCTCACTAAGCCAGTATCTGACAAACAGTCTCTATCGCAGATGTAAAAGATGTGAACTTCCCAAACTGGAAATTAGAGCCTTATCCATTACTTCATTATGCATTGATCCAGAATACTCTCAACAATCCAGCAGGTCTTTCTAATCCAACTACTGATGAAGGACTCTTTTTAAGCTACTGTAAGCATTAACATTAGGAGTAACATCTGCATCAAGTAACATGCCTAAATGACACCTGTGTTGCCAGTGTGATCAGTTGTAATCCACAAGAATACGAGTAATGAAGCTGGAGTTTTTACTGCTCACCTGTACACCTCATAGAACTTTGTGTTCTGAAGTTAAAAAAATCAAAAAAAACCAAAACAAAACCCCAAAATGCCAGACCCCAGCAGTTTTCCTTCCTGGATAGGAAATGTTGCCTGTCTGTCCATGCCAGGTGTCTGCAGCAGCTCCACCTCTCTGCTGTGGCAGGGTTTCGGGTGCAGCAGTTAACTATTTCACCCTTCTCACCCCTTGGCTATGTTATTGCAAGACCTCAAATTAGACGCAGCCAAGAGTGATCGGTGCCTGGATGGCACCGGTCCAAGGATGCAGTTTTGTACCTGAGGCAGTCTCATCTAAGAGCTGACTACTGCCAGGAATGGGAGGGAGGTCCTGCTCTTCCCCACGCCCCCTTAATTCCAGAGCACATTGCCACAGCTTGTCTTAGGCCAGATCTGGAAATCTGCCGGGACCTACTCCTGGTTGGGCCACTTCACCTCCCTAACTTAGTAAAGGAGTAGGATCCTTTTCAGCTTGATTAATGAGTTTAAATAGCTCATGGTGGAGCCCAGTATGAGTAGCTCACCTGGCACAGGGAAGAGAGCAGAAGGACACAGCTATGGACAAGTAAGACCAATTCTGCCTTAATTAACAGCAGTCGGTCAGGTCAGCTGAGCAGTTTGTGAAATCAAAGCCCAAGAAAGTCTCCTGGTCTCAGCAGGCAAGGGAACCCCCCAGAACACATTCCCGTTCTTCCTGCATGCCAAAACTACATTAGAATAAAAGCTACTTTCTCCAAAATAGCCAGTTGATTAAAATCACACTATTTTATTTTATTTTTTCGAAATAAAGTGATTTATTCTGTAATTGAATATCCATAAGAGGAGTTTATATTGCAAAATCTAGATGGGTTATGTTTTCTACACTGACAAACCATCCAGAAGAAGAGAGAGAGACCATCATTTTGGTATTTTGACACTTCCTTGTTTCAGAGCTGGGACTACATCTGTTCTCTAAGTGTCACCCTTCAGAAAAAGCACCAGGTCCTGCATCTTAAGTTTTTACTAAACTCTTCCTAGCAATCAAAGGAAAACCTAACCATTATTGCAAGGGTCAACTATTTAAAATCAATTATATTCAGGTGACTTAAAATCTCTCAGAAGATTTGACAGGATTTTTCACTTTTTATCCCTATTTTACCCCACTGACTATAATCAGTAGCAACATAGTATCGTCACCATTTACCTTTCCTTTCAGTTAGTCACCTTTGTGAAAGGTTTTCAGCTCCTTCAGACTTGCAAAAGCTATAGTGATTTTGAGAGATTACATTTCCTGCTAAATGTGATTGATAGGCATGCAAAACCATTATAAAAACAGTGAAGGATATGGTTAGTAAAAACCACAGAAAAACTTCTTAAAGCATGTTTTCATTATTCTCTCATGTTACAAAGACATGAGTAAACTAAAATAAAGTTCTAAATACAGGATAACATGAAAAGCAGAAGCTCTAATAGAGGCAAGTATCAGATATATAGTAAAATTATAAACTCCAGTGCATTCACGCTAGTTAAACATCCACTAGTACAAACTAGTGCCAATTGTTCTATAATTTCAAATGATGCAATAAAATTTTGTTAAAAGTAAAGACAAAAAAAGTTCAAACATCACCTGTCTGGCTTTAATGAAAAAAATACCTATTCTCAAGAGCTGGCTGCAGTGTCACTACTGCAGTGTCAGCTGGGATTTAGCAATGGGACAGTGACAAGAGAGCACTTGGAGAATAAGAAACAAATAGCCACAACACTTGTGGGACTGCATGATCTGCCTGCAGCTCATCACACAGGTACTACCGCTCCCGTGTCAGATGAAGACCAGAAGCTGCCCAAACAGTGGTCATGCTTGTCTATCTCCCATTCTCCTTCGCTTCCTTTAATATATGTATTTTGCAGATTATAAAGTCTTTCAAATGAGTACAAACTAGACAAACTTGGGTTATAACTACAGATTTCCAAAATGCATCACAGTAGCTCTAACTCTAAAGACTGCAAAAGTCAAAAAGGTACCTATTTAATGTAAGGAGGTTCCCACACACTGGGACTCCTTGGTGGACCAGGACAGAAAATGTTGTCTTTAAAAAAAAAAAATAAAAATCTGTCTTGTAAAACTCAACAAATGACACATACAACCAGGGGAGTGGGGAAAGATCAGCAAGAAGCACTCAACTTGCAAGAAATCAAATGTAAACAGTGTGGTGGCCCCTTCAAACTGCAAATCTGCCTTTTTCCTTACGGGAATGAGATCCAGTGCTGCCCCTACTGATGACAGTAACCAGACTGGCACAAAGTGAAGCAAGACCATACCTGCAGGCTCCCAGTAAGAATAAAAATGTGTCCAGTTTCTTGAAGTTCGGTGCAATGGTATACTTCCCAAAAGAGGCTCAATTAATCACATTCAGATATTAAATAATGAAGCAGGATAATGCAATGGAGGATGTGTAGCTGCAGATAAGCAACGAGAGCCAAGTGTGATGCGGTAGAGTAGAAAGGGAGGAGAGGGAGAGAGGAAAAATAAAATTCAAAAAGCATGCACACTGTACATCCCTACCCACAACCAGGCACGTTTAGTTACTTAAGTAGATATTTCATATACGATCATAACATGAACTTTTGAACTTCAATGGAAAAAAGCTTCTGCACCACTCAATGCATTAAAAACATCGATGCTACAAAATGCTGAAAATATTCCTTCAAGTTCTATCAAAGGAGGATTATATTGTGGGCACCTGCATGTTATCTTTACTGAATATAGGCCTTGAAGTAAATCACACAGCCACAGTCTATGAATAACTGCATTTGTTTCGACAGCAAAACACCTCATCTGAAATACAGAATAGCTGCCGGAAATGAGCTAATGGTACTTTTCTTTCTGTATTAAAGGATTATTTTCCAGTGCCCACTGTGTGGGCTTAAACACTAGCCTGAAACAGTCAAAATACTTAGAAGTAAGATTTATGGCTGAAGGGGGGGCGGGTAGGGGGAACCTTCTTTGAAGCGACTGACTTCTTTGACTGGCGTCTCAGAATTACAAGGCTACAAAAGGACCCCTCTCTGTGAGCAGCTCTCTGCATTCTTCCTTCATCTCTGTTGCAGATCGTATTGATAAACAAGATTTTAAAACAATTACCTGGTTATCACGAAGCTAGACAGCACATAGGAACAGATATTACTAACAACAGGTGTCATGGGTTTTTCTAATAATTTTTAACAGGGAAACTCTTAAACCTCAAATACCACTCAACACATTAGTATGAATCCTTCATCACTAGTATGTTTTTCAAAAGTTTTCAAAGGAGCGTGGGATAAAAATTATGAATTTACTTCCACAGCATTCCAATAAGTGCAGCTACTTGCATTCAGAGGAAGGAATTCTAAAAACTGTAATCCCGTATTTTTTCATTGTACAAAAGTACAATTTTTTCTTTTTGAGTTATAACAGTACTACAGTAGATAAGTTTAGATTGGCTGCTTATTTCCTCTAACACGATTTGTAATTAATTCTACTCAAGAGAACAGCTTTGCACTGAAGGCTAGTAAAACTGTATTAGTTTTGGAGTCTAAAATGCAAGCTGCAGCTTTATACACAAACCCACTGTAATAAATTCTAAAAACTGTGGCATGCTATTCTTTGCTCAGCTTCTGTAACAGTACTTCAATAAATGCTTTACTACCTTTCCCCATACGTCTGGACAAAATACTTACCCTTTACATATGATGACAGCTTTATTTGGAACCATACTTGAGGTTATCAGCTTTTAATGAGATTAAAGCCTAATTCTTAATAGCTGACCCTATTAGAGAAGGTAGTTGCTTTGAAACACTTCAGAAGGAAAAAATGCTTTGCAGAAACTTTTACTCACTGATGAGCTGAAAAGATAATAAAACAGCTTTATTCCTTGCTCAGATTAATCCACTTTTATGTTAACGTTCTAGCATACAACTGGAGTAACAAAGGCCAGAACTGAGTTGTAAGCTTGCCCTCCCTAGCTCACAAAATAACTTTGTATATTAAAATGGAGAGAGATAAACGTTAACATCTAATATTAACATTTTCTTATTTTGCCATTGTTTACAAGCAATTCAGATTTAAAACAGAGAAGTTAGTCTTTTAGTTCTCATATGAAAAGCAGTAAAGTTACTCCAAATTTAAGTTGCACAATTTATGAAAGAAACCTAGACCTAAACACAACTTGCCCAAAATCAAAACATCTTCTGTATGACCACAGGTAGGTGTATTTGTTGTACCTGCATATCAAGGTGGCACAAATAGGCCTTTGTCCATCATAGTGGCCACTGAAGTGCTACTGAACGTAAGCAAAGAAAAATACTATATATAAGTTTCTTTTCTTATTTATAAATATAAAATCTAACCACCAGAACAGAAGAAGATGGGGTAAAATAAAAAATGGTTAAACAATCTCTCTTGTATGTATCGTGTTCTCCTGTTCGGTATCACATAATTGGACTTGCAGAGTCTAAGGGGATGAGTTATTTCTAACATTTACACTCAGGATTAATTAGAAAGGGAGAAGCAAGAGAAGAAACAAGAAACAAAAATAAAGTGTGTGGAGAAAGCCCATGTGATACAGCCTTTCCTGTAATTCTGTCTCTGGTTAGCAAGTTGGCAGCATCTCATTTCTTTAACTTGAAGCCTGATAGTCACATTCCTTCGCAGCTTCATGCGGACATTGACAAAAGACCACACTCCTCTCTTAAAGGAGATAAATGATTTAGCACAACAAGCCCACAAGCTATGAGATGGATAGCAAGAAACTTTATGTTTACACCCACTTTAAAGAAAAAGGAAATTGGATTTCATAGTGCCCAGTTCTACTGCAGAAGTAGACAATGCCATATGGATGTACTGGTCACATTTAAAAACAGGAAGTAAATCTGTCCTTTGCAGTTGTGAAGACACTCATACCTACTAAAGTGCTGTTATTATGGCCACCACTCCTTTGAAATCAATCTACCTGTACCTACAGGGCACAGGAGTGAGAAACGCCTCCAACCACAGCCTTTCTAGAACCAGTGCTGAATGGCAAAAGGTTGAACAGAAATCAAACTGTAGACCAAGATGTGATACCGGTGGGCATTTTATTGAACAATTTACCACAAAGACAAGTCTGTGGTAGTACAAATTCCTGTTATCATGGAATAGCAAGTTGCTGTATATGGTGAAAAAAACGCAGCAGACAAAACCATGCGTGTCTTAAAGCAACGTCTACCGCATAGAAGGCAGCAGTATCAGTGGAAGGGAAAGAGAAGCGCTCCCCATCAAGCAGCTGGTTCACTGCAATTCAATCCAGGCTGTTTATTACTGCTAAAGTTCATCATGTCCATTTGGAGAGACAAGGCTCTGAGACAAACTAGCCAAGAATTAACCAGTTTGCCTTTTTTATAAAATGATTAGCTGTGCTTTTGAAGAGTTACTAAGGACCAAAGGGTCACAGGGTAATTATTTACAGAACTGATGCCAGGGATGAAACAACAGATAAAGCCATTACAAAGACCATGCAGAGCAAGGAATGAGAAACTCCCACAACGTGTTGACAATCCCTGTGAAGTGTGATTCAGCTGAGAGATAGCACCAGCTCTGCTCTTCCCTCTCGATACTAAGACTATAGTGACTCAAGACCTTTAGTTCTCCATTTCCAAGTTCACACTGGAACTACTTAAGAAGAAAAAAAAGAAAAAAAATCAAGCCCGCCACACGGAGACATCATGAAGAAGTGACATTGTCTTGCTTTGGTCTGAAAAGGTATTCAGCTCAATTATGACAAAATTCAAGCTAAATAAAGCTTGAATAGCCTTTCAGCTAAATAAAGGCTACGTTTTCAGTACAAACCACTGTCCCACACCTCAGCCTAAGGAGGGGTTACAACCTGCTCTTCTGTGAGGGAGACTGGAGGCTTCAGAGTTCAGTCTTGACTCTCTAAGAGGGAACAGGCACTTGGAAAGAGTTTTATGTATCCTCATGAAAGAAAGCACAGCTCTTATCTTCCCCAGCCACTCCCCTCACCACTGCAGAATACAGGACACTCAGTCCAAAAGTATTTTCAGTGCCTAAATATAACACAGGCATTCACATAGCATAAATAGGAGAATCCTTCTGAAGGGCTATCTTCAAAATAACCTCCATTTCTATGTAAGACTAAAGTTCAAAGTCATATACTGGCATGTCAAATTCAGGATATCCTTGTAAGAATAATGAATTTATTGTTATTGTACCTGGCTATTTTTATAAAGTCTCTAGAAGCAAGGGACACGAAACATGCTTAAATGACTACTCATATACCTTTGTGTTTCTCTTCAGTCACAAGCCAAGAAGATCCTATATCCTTATGGGATTTCATAACATCGGTTTTCATTGGCAACCCTTCCCAAAATCAACATCATTGTTGATCATTGAATCATTGGCAACATATCCCAAAATCAAGCTGCTACATTTTTTCTGTCTTTTTTCTGAACTTTAATATATAAAGTTGCCACAGTAAAATATAGCTGGCCCCTAATCCTACAGTTTATGCCAAAAATAATAATAAACTATTAGAATCACAAAGCCTAGAATTCAATTGGAAAAAGAATACTGCAAAATATCCAAACGTAAACATTACATCAAGAAAGAGTAAGGAAAAAAAAGTGTAGTTTTGAAGAAAAGCTGATAGGTAAAAAATAAATTAGAAAAAAAACAAACAACAAACCCTCACAGATAGATGACTGACAGGGAATCCCAAAAGGTCACAGAAACAAAATCTAAAAGACAGACCAAGAACCTGTTTCTTGTTGTGATCCTCCTACTCCATCAGGTGTTTGGGTAGAGGAAACCAATCATCATTAATTTCCAAATAAAGTGTCACTGAGGACCATTAAATGCCATGCTACGAAAGGATTTGTTCCCTTTTCTAACCACGTTAGCCCATCTGAACAATTGGCTCCCACAGGACACAGCATTGGCTGTTCACGGCTATCACAAGCAGTAACCCAGCTGCACCATAAATAACCGGCAGTGAATTAAACTCTCAAAAGTGACAGGTATCTTCAGTTCTTAGTGGAGCAAGTGCGTGCCAGCTTGGAAGATGTAGCATCCCGACACCACCTACTCATGACAGATGAATTTCAAAATCCTCTGTTACTACCTCTAAACACGCAAGTAAACCAGTCACTTTAACTGGCAGCCGGATGCATGCACTGACAGATATGCGTCTTCTGACAGCGACAAGGGCAGCACAAAATCTTCTACCATGTTTTCACAATTGAAATTAAAATAAATTAATTAGTAGAGCCACAAGACCAAGTTCATATTGCAGGGTCCTTCTTCAGGTCACTGGGCTAAACAATGTTTTGCTTGCTAGTAAGACTGAAAGAGCACCTCTCCTTACCATGAGGTATGAAAGTGTTCAGCCCTACAGGAGAAAAAAAAAACCCATAACCCAATACTGGCATAAAGTGGAGAGAGAATGGAGAGGGAAAAAAAAAAGGTTGGCAAAGATAAGCAAAGAACATAGAGAAACCATTTCTCCAGTGCAGATAGGAAAGGGCAAAAAACCTTCCAGCTGTTGGCTAATTTTTACAAGTTTCAAAAGTGTTCTGAAGAAGTAAAACAGCGGGTGGCATGAATCCCATGTAATATACATAATTCAGAAGACCAGACCCTTCTTCTAAACTCCTTTGCCTCTTCAGGCAGCATTTTTTATTTCCACTGCAGCCAAAGTTCATCTACTTTTTTTTTTTTTAGTAGAGAGATAGTAAAAAGCAACTCTTAGCTCATCTAACTTGTGTTCTAAATACAAAAATGCACAAAAATCTGGGACTTACACCACTAATCAAAAACAAAGCTAGAAACCACCTCAACCCTAATTTATCTTTTAGCTTTTTCAGTAGAGAGGTCCAACACAACCACTCAATACCCATTTTCAAGAGTCAGGCTAATCCATTTATCTGTGTTATTATTCAGACAGCAGAAGAGAGCAATTATACCACTCCATGAAAATAAGTTCACACATTGCTATCAACTCCTGAAGGTTCACTTCTGTTCATCTAGTACCTCACAGAAGTAAGAATGATCTGTTTGTGTACAGATGTAAAAAAATATTACAGTAGTTTGAAAAAGTTAATATGGTGAAGCCAGCCCACTGTGGAATCAAGACTGCCTGCCACCCTAGAGATCAAATAGCCTCCTGATTTCTTCCTTCGCTTTACCTTGAGACAGTCTTTATATGTCTTAAAGAGTTCTAGAAAACAAAATTAACTATTTTTTTAGCCAAGAAAAGTAATAATGTACTACCCAATTTCCGACCACTACTACAGCTACCTGTGGAGTCTTAAGAAATTATAAACACAAGACAAGTTTGTCTAGGACCTTGAGAATTGAAGGGAGATGTTCAGGCAAGAAGATCTACATTAAAGAATGGTCCACACAGTTGAGGAGGTTTGAACACCCTCTTTCATCTGGAGAAACAAGACAGGAACGACATAAAAAGTCTCAAGTAGTATTAAAATTATGTGCCTTAGCAGTATCCCATATACAGTTAGCTCCCCTTCCTAGGGCGGTACCCTGAATACTGCACAATGAAAACTGAGGAAAAGTTTGGCTATAGGCACTGGTATAAAGCTGCTTTTGTAAGTATTGCTTTCCTCCTACAGAACAAAGAGTGAAATATTCCATGTAACATTTTCTTCTCCTGTAAATGAAGAATACAGCATGCAGACTTCCTGTAGTGGAACACACTTTTCTTTTCCATACGCAATTTAAACTGCCAAGTTTAAACAGAGAAAAATATTGTATGTATCCATGGATATCTAATTTTAGAAGACAAACAGTTCTCCTGCTCCAGCAGCAGGGAAAAAGATGGTAAGAAACAAATAGTTATTAAAAGTCATATGGAAAGGAACTATGACAGTACATGACATGCGCAGAAGGTAGTAAGGACTGAGCTGGGCAAGTGTCCACGAGGGAAACAAGGCTTCTGTCGGCTCTGCGTCTGAAATGGACTGACTACAGTCAAAACCATCACATCTTATTGCCAGCTTGATAAACTAATTTTTCCAAAATGGAAAAGCTTTGAGAAGAATAATGCCTTTAAGAGCCTTTGCAGCCATTTTGAATCCCCGTACTACGTTACTAACCACTGAGATTGGCATTATTACGACTGCATGAAAGGAACTGTAACATCTGCATTTTTTTCCCAAAGTCATTGTGGTTTTGGCTTACAGAATTTGGCCACAAGTCTTCAGAAACTTAGCTAGGAAATTTTCATATCTAGAATCTGAAGCAGAGAACATCTAGATAGTTTACTACATGCAAACACACCTTCATGTCATATTATAGTTCTTGCAATCAAAAAAGAGTAAAACCCAGCATCTGAAATGTACTATGAACATCCCAAAGGGAATACAGACTGAAAAACAAAACAAAACAAATTCCAAAAGACAGCTGAGATTTGTTTCTTTACTAAGAAAAAAAGAAAGTCACATTTCTCAAAACAAATACCTGGATATACTTGTAGATGGTCTGGAACACTATATAACAGCCAACAGATCTGCTTGAGCAAGCCAGAAGCCAGGAAACATAGGACACTACTAGCAAAGAGTTTTCTGAAATCAAAATGT
>VXBO01014820.1:126505-152349 GCA_013400135.1 Rhinoptilus africanus
TTTTTTTTTTTTTTTT
The DNA here is from genome assembly GCA_013400135.1 of Rhinoptilus africanus. Lineage (NCBI taxonomy): Eukaryota > Metazoa > Chordata > Aves > Charadriiformes > Glareolidae > Rhinoptilus > Rhinoptilus africanus. The sequence goes on from VXBO01014820.1 coordinate 126,522, forward strand.
TAATAAGAACTGGCAACATAAAAGCTGCTGTGGAGAATGCATTTTCTGCTGACACAAAGATACAGAAAACCTTTGGAGATGCACCATTTCAAAATATTTTGGATCCTAAGTATAAATTCTTTTTTATTCTAATTGTAAAAACAAATCATGAATGCTTGAATTTTAAAGTTTACTTCCTACTTTAGTTTTAGGCAACATAATAAACATATTGAAACCTTTAAAGGAAAATATTTATGTTCCCTATAGGACACATTGTTTCTGTGTGAAGAGGTACCAGTAAACAACATTGGCAAGCATCTAGAAAGAGAAAACAGATAAACCCCAGTATGTTACGGGTTCTGGAGCAGGAGGCTGGACTCTGTACAAATGGAGTATCTGTGCTGAAAAACTGGTGCCCTTATATTCACCTTAAGAAGCTGTTAAAGGTAGGAGCACTTTCCTTAATAAAAAAAAAAATCACTAGTCTCCACTACTAGCAAAATTTACTCCTGTCAACAGAATAAGGTTCCTCAGAATTACAAACTGTCTAATTAGCAACCAAGTTAGCTAGTTTCAATTATGAACAAGCTTTATAATTCAAATATACCTTCAGGTAGTATTATGCAATTTATAAAACACTTTCACTCTTTAAATTAAGTAGATCCTTGAAAACAAGAATTGCTATCTCACCTTCAGAAGTGAAACCTCCCCTGCATTTCTGATCTCTCGTTCAGAATCAGCAGACAAAACTTTACCAGTCCTCAAGGTGTGCTGAATCCTATTTAATTTCCAGGGCATCTGGACTTGAAAATCATGTTTATTTTGCTTTCTCACCTCTTGCACACAGAAACTCCCCACTAGCTTGTACCAATCACAAACATTTATCATAAGAAATCAAACTAGCAATCTTCAGATGATGTAAATGCTTGGTTTTATTTGTTGACAATATCATTAACAGAAGGCAAATGCATCTTATCGAGGAGGACAGAGAAAGGAAAAATAATTGGACTATCATTATATCCAAAGTATGACAAGGCTCATGACTCTTTAAGGATGGACACTGAAAAGTTATTGTCCAAACCAAGAAGCTGCTAACACTAAATCCCAAGAGGTATATACCCTGTCCTTAAGTTCAGTAAAATATTGGCCAGAGATGCACCTACTGTTCAATGTCATTTGCAGTTTAATTATCTTGATTAATACAAACATTAAAGTGTAAAAAACTAAAATAAACTTAATTTAAGCAGATGGTCTGAGAACAAAGTAACCACCCACACCCACCAAAAACCCAGAAATTCTGTAGAAAGTCCAACTGAAAAACAAAGTAACAAAGCATCTTTTAAAGGACAGGTTTGAAATTTACTATGAAGTCTAGAAATAGACATTGAACAATTACGAATTTAGCTTTCCAAATTACAGCTGCATTGTGCAATTTCAGCAAGTTATGCTGGATCCCATGCAGGACACTAACTTTGCCCTCTCAAACTCCTACCAAGACATTATAAATTATGGAGTAGTTGATCTCCCTCCTCTGATGCTCTCTGTGGTTCTTTGTTAATGCCTGGCTCGATTTTCTGTTTCCTTATTTTTATCACACACAAAACATTGGGATATTTTGACTACTTACAGTGTTCAAAATGTTTTCGAATTAAAATAGCCAAAAGAATCCAAATAAAATTAATCAAGGGAAAATAATGATACATAACACTCATTTCCCTCTGTTAAAACCTTGCTTTTTAACCCAAATTTTATCTGCTAAAAGTTTACCAGCCAGATTTCCTCCCCCTGTTCCAGCCACTCAGGCACCGCAAAGTGGCTGAGTCTCTCTCCCAGCAGCCAGCCAAGAATTCCCTAATTTCTGACCCATGCAGTGACCCAGGCTGGAATGCTGGGCCAGAGGTGCCCTGAAAACCAGGTAGTCCTTGTTTTCCACTGTCTGTGCTGAGCAAACCTCAACATAAATTCTTCTTTTCAAACAATACAACTTTAAAACAAACCAAACAAAGGCTCCTAAGTATCCCTGTTACAGGGGGCTGAAGCATGTCCATGAACACACACCAAAAAAGTTAAACCAGATATAAAGTTGCTTAGTGATCCCAAACCCCAGTCATAAGTATATGTTCAAGCACCGACAGCCAGAGTGGACTGAAACACGATACAGTCTCTTTGATACAGCTCACTAGTTTAGAAGGTGGAGGGGCCGTATCCTATTAAAAATAACAGGAAATTGACCACAGCAATAAATCTAAAGCTTTGGCTGCTCGATTTCTTATCTTCCATGAGCAGTTGTTGGTGCGCAAAAACCATGCAACTCTTTCTTTTTAAAAAAGAGAGCAAACAAACAAGTATAAATCAGTCAAAAACTGGAGCTTCCCCTGGATGCCACTTGGTAATAGCTTACATCAGACAGTCACAGCCTTGGGAGACCTGGATCCCCGAGATTTTCTCCCTGTCATGCCAGGATATCCTGTTATATTTTGATGGTTTACTGTTGCCTCCAGGCAAAACTATGTCACTGAGAAAGTTAAGTCAGCACACTAAGACTGACAAGTCCCAAGGAATCTCTTCAGAGGCTTTGGCACTTCTGACAGGACTTGCATTACTCTTTTCATGCAATTTTTGCACCCAAGTGATCTCTCTATCTCTTCTGATAGCATTTTTCTCTTTATCTACTGAAACAAATTAAGATCTGAGATGACGGCAGCTTCTTCTAATGGCTTACCAATGCTTAAAAGGGACTGCACCAGCAGTGTTATCTCTGTGAATCCCACTAGCGGAGACAGAGTTTCTGCTGGTCTGCGGAAAAAGGAATGGGGGGCGGGCAAGGAAGAGAAGGGGTAGCCAAGCCTCTTCCTTGAATGGAATAAAACGCATATGCCAAAGGATTTCATTCAACTGGCAGAGACTACACTGAGCTTTTTGCCAGCATAACTGTATCTATTGTGGGTATGACTTGTTTTCCCACTCCTAAAAGGCAGAGCTTAGCCAACAAAACTTTAAAGACTAAGACCAACAGTGTGGGTGTGGGGTTCGGTTTGTTTTCAGTACACATGAGTGAAGTTAACCACGGTCCAGTTTCCTGCCAATCTAATCCACACATCACATAACGCCAGTATTTTCTTTGTTTCTTATTCTGATTAGGTCCTACAAGCATTTATGGAGCAGACTTTTCAGGCAGGCAACCCTCCTCTGAAACCATTTCATTTATTTTTTTAAAATCCCAGTGCAAGATTCCATAGGTTGGAAAAATAGCAGGGAAAGGTGGTTCAATACAAAGGGCAGATACCTACTGTAAGAGCTAAAAGCACTTCTACAACGTGTATATTTTGCCTACATTTAGACAACCAGGACATGCCAGTTGTATGAGGTATTTACAATGGAAAGATCAAACCACTGCACCTACTAAAAAAAATGAAAACCAACAACAAAAACACTCTTCCAGCCCTAGAGACTTAAAAACCAGAAGCTGAACCTCCTTTGCACTAGGACTAATTATAGCAGAGTAGTTGCAACATGTTTGGAGATCACCTCACCTACGAGTATGTGCCAAAAACAGGGCTCAGTTCTCTCCTGCTACCTTGGAGGACGGTGGAAGGGAAGTAACTTCCATTTTGGATTCTGCAGGACCCCCTTTGGAAATATATGTAAGAAACTGAGCTGAAAGATCTTCCTCTCCCTTGCATAGATTATTTTTGTAAAGCTGCTTCTTTGACTGTCAGTGCTGTGCTAGAGCTGGGACTGCTATGTGCATCTTCTGATTTCAGTCACCCAATTTTGAATCTCAACCAGTTCCTGGATCCCAAGGATGAGGAAGACACCATTCTAGTATTTTTCAGAAGATCTGCCTCCAAGCTCAAAAGCTCGTTAGCCAAAAGGTTCCATTTCTTGATATTACTCCTGGATAGTCTCTCCTCTTGCATTGAAAGGCCTAATTAGAAGTCCACTACCTGCATGGTGATCCTACTGGCAGGAAAACTATGTTACATTGGCAAAGGAATCAACATCAGGCCACCAAAATGACTTTCCACTAGCATATTAGAAGGGAGAGTTAGAGCTATGGAATTTCTTCACGCTTGAGGGCTAACTCTTACCAACACCAACTCATCTGTCATACATTGTTTTATGACTGCTTTGATTTCTTTTTGCTGCAAAATAAGGGAATGCACATCAGAAATGCTACGGACCACCAGATTTGTTTCATATATTATCAAAGCTAAACATTCAAGCATTTTATGGAGATTAAGAGATTAGAGTCCAAGAGTTTTTACTCTTCTGTGCAAAAGGCTCTCTCTTTCAATCAAATTAAAAAGTGGAGTTCAAGGTATGTTGTTAATTCCTGAGGGGAAATGATACATAACCCACATGCACAAAGAAGTTGGCTTGCATGCGGTTGTTTTTACAGCATGGAATCTGTTTCAATCTATGTTTGTTTAACAAGATGCGAGTCTAACAATGGTAATTTACTAAAAGCTTGTGCACTAAGTATGTACAATACAAGAAACAATGGTCATAACTCCTTCCAAAGATACAAAAGCATCTACAAAACTATCAAAACATAAGCACTGCCCTGAATTAGCTGTTTCAAAACCCCACATTCCAAACAGCTTTATCATTTCAATAATCCATCTATAAAAACTTCAGTTTTAGACTACTGTGTCACATTCCAGCAACGAGTTACTGCTAGTGAATTCAGCACAAAATGTCACTATTTGTATTTCAATTGATTATGTTTTTTAATCCATAGTATCATTACTGTTTGTTCAGTCATCTTTTGCAACAGTAAATCTTGGCTTAAGTATTGTACTAGAAATACCAATCGTTTAAATGGCTATTTACTATTAAGCTCCTCAATCTATATTTAAGCACTTGAATAACCAGCTACTCCTACAGCTAATGGTCAGTGACAACACAGCTGCAGAAGGCAAAGTGGCATTCTGCCTTCCCAATAGGCATTCTGCCTTTCCAACAGGCCTCTGTCTCCAAAGCACTGCTGCATCCTGCAGGATTACAACCGTAATCACATTTTGAAATGATTCATTATTTACAACAGTTGTTTGAGGCTTACTAGATGATATTCTGTTCTCTCTTAAAGGCTGATATAGCTAAATGAAACTTGGTGAGGAACAACCTCTGCCTTTAGCTATTGCATCAGATAGGTCAAAACTTCTTCAATCCCTACCCTGTGTGTTCCCAACACATGTACATTACTGAATATACCTCACGACGATTTATGCTAATATCTTACCTGCTTAGTGTCTGTGACAGAAGACCAAACTTTTCTTCGTCTTGAATATGTGTACCGTGAAAAAACATTGATAGAACATTTGCATTTTGCTCATAAAATCAGAGCCAAGATATAGTTTTAAGTCAAAATAGGTGGAAACTTCTAAATGGGCAAGTCTCTTCAATAAAAAGGATTCAACCAGAAAACAACCAGGTGTAGCAATTCTCATCAAGGCTCATTATCATTAGAAAACAATTAGCAACAACAACAACATTTTAAAAGTGTGTTAAAAATGTTAGTACTATTTGCTTGCAAACAACAGACACACACTTAATGCACGAACCTGTTCTTGAGGACAACTATGGGGGTTTTTGCACAGAGTTAAATTACAGAAAGGTCTGTAAACCATGGGTGTTTACAGTGCGCTTCTTACTACCTTCAAAAATAAAGTGTTTCATGTTTCAGGTTCATTTGGTCTTAATCAACTGCGGCAATCAGTTAACCATCATTGAATCGCACATACTTGGAGGGTGACTCATCAGATGTCAGGTGTTCAACTCAAGTAACCATCTAGCTGCTGACATTTTTTCTCTCCCCTGTCTCCAAAGCACTGTGCACAAATGATCACAGTAGCAGAAAATTTGCATCAGAGGATTAATATCATTAGGAGAGATCTGCAATGCCGTAACTACTCTGAATCTTGCAGCAACCATAAGCTAAACTGCAAGTTGTCTCTGTAAAGAAAATAATTAAGGGAATGGAATTTCCAAGATGATTTGGAAATCCCGTTTTTCTGGTAATGTTCTACTGCTCTGTTACCCAGCCACTACAATGCAGGCATCACCATTATTATATTTTTCAAAAAACCAATACATTTCATGGTGGTACCTATTTGAAGTAGATCCGTCATTTTAATTAAGTACATTTCAAAAAAGTAGCAAGTCATACACCTCATTGTTTTTCCCCATTTCTGGCAGGTGACAATGTATGCAGCACTCATACTGCATCTGGTTAGCAAGATGTGGCAGCCTTCAAGTTTTGGAATTCCTTTCAGCGCTTCTCTAAAAGAGAATTGTTTTGATCCCCAGGTTGGTCCAGATGGTATCTCAGAGTTGTCCGACTCCTCCTTTTGAGATACCTGCCACTACTGTACCAGAGGGGCAAGCAAACAGGCTTTTCAAAGCAAGCCATCACTACCAGAGATGATCTATCTAAGGAAGTTCATAACATCTAAACTCTATAATAAGCACTGACAGGAGAGTTTTTGTAAATGAAAACTATTTCTCCAGTGTGTCAGACTAGAGCTTTGAAGTCTCACGCAGCTGCCAGGCTGGTAGCACCAGGCAACGGATTTCCTCAGAACTCTCTGAGTGCTGATCCTAAAATTGCAGCAAACAGCCTATATGGCTGGTTCGGACCGGAGAGCCTGATCCCACGGCTGGCAGGATGTCAGAGCTTGCATGGAAAAATCAACACACTGGAAACACTTAACAGCAACAAAAGGAGGCAAGAAGAGAATTGTCTAAAAGTAAATACTGAAGAAAAGATGATTCCCATTACTAAAGCACCTTGTGCAATGCCTCATGTGCCTCACAGTCCTCTTCCTGTCCCACCAACTCAAGCCAACCTCAAAAGCCACCAAAACACAAACAAACAAACAAAGAGCCCAGAATATCTCTCTGTAGCAACATTTAAACACAGAAGGCACAGCAGCAACACTGACAACCAATGCACAAAGGAAAAAGCAAAGGGAAAGTCAAGCAAGTTTCTTCATTTCATTGCAAAATAAAGCCAACTTTTCTGCAAACTGTATAAAAACCACTGTCATTAAATGCACCAGAAGCACTGTATTTCTGCAAACCCCAGACAATTTAATATATATAACAACATTTTGCAAATAGGTGCAATTTGTAGCAGTTTAACACAGTGAGAAAAGAAATGCCAGTATACATCTCAGACAATTTTTACAATTTAATCCCTGTTACCCTGTTACTTACACTGAATTTTCATCCAGTCTGGACAGCTATCAGAAATCGCATTTTGCAGATACTAAATAAGTTTCAAAATGAAATAATGACGTGTTCATGTGTACCTTTTGGATGGAAGCACTTAAGGAAAGAGTTAATGAATGAAGGAAAGAGTTAATGAATGTAACGTTAGTTACATTACCTTACAGTATATATAAAAATATATAAAAAGATACTGAAAAAGATACTTGGCAGTATCTTTTCTACCATGGTGATGTACTACTTGTGGGGGGAGAAGGGACAGATAAAATTAAGATGTTGTTGTTATTATTATTATTATTAACCCTTTATTACAGATAAAACAAATGAGATGTTTAACAGCCAGAAATGAGCTATTCAAGATTTCTTAATAACCCTCACCAACCAGAGAAACCGACACCCCTCAACGCTTTGGAGAATTCTTTTGTCTAATCCAAACTGGAAGTGAAATTATCCTTCTGAAAGTGCAGAAAAAAAGCTGCGTAGAGAAAGTGATTCTATCAGTACAATTAAGGAAATCCTTTTCTTCCAGATTGGTTTCCCCACCACAACACTGCAAATTCAACAAACCACATCCAGTCCAAGCGTTTAACAGCTATATACACTTTAGGAGCAAATATAACATTGTCCTTAAGCTACCAAGGAAAAAGTGTCATCATTGCAAGAAATGCTCCAAAAATAAATTCCAACGAATGAAAAATTAGAAGTCATCTACTCTCCAAAATTACCAGATCTGATTTGGAAAATACAGCAAGTTCCTCAAATAAGGCAAGAGGATTTTAATATATAAGAACTATCAAAATAGCTTGTTAGAGAAATGAGGTCAATTTCTGAAACTATTTGTTACAGTCCTACATATCTCAATATATAAATATATTATTTCACTTGGATAAATGTTTTTCAATACAAAAAAGACAAAATGCCAAAAAACATTCTCAGTTTTGTGAACACCAAATATTAACTCCATTAAAGGGATATGGAAAACATACCCATGTGCAAGATATTTTTATTTTTAATGCAAGGATTCACTTTGCCAGTACCTTCTCACCTTCTTTGAAAGGTGTATTTCCCTTCACCCAGACACTGAAAATGTAGTTTCAAGTATGGCTGATAGTCTATATTCCAAAGACTGCACATGAGTATTTTTAGCCTGTGCTCTAAATCAACAGAATATATCTACTCAATGTAAACTTTTTAAATTAAATACCAAGTTAATAGTATTTCACACTAAAATCTGGCAGAAAGAAATTAACTCCCCTGTGAATGTCACAAATACTGTTTTATTGTAAACAAAATCTATGTTACACTTCAGAATTAAAACACTTTGCTTGGAATTGTTCTGATTAACACTTTGCTGACCATAGAAATCAAAGTGAAAATGATTAAAAATATCTTTTCTTCAGCTTGTTAAGATAGATTATATAAAAAGTTTATTTACCAAAAACTTGCTTCCTTTTCCATCGGCCTTAGCAATTTGGAGAACAGAAAGGCACTAATTCTTTAAGGTCTGAATCTAATAACTGACCGACATCCTCAGCATGAGGCTCTATCACTGTCAGAGAGAAGCACTTACTCCGCATACACTAAGGTCCTCTCTATCTTGCCACAAACCAATGGGAACCCTCACTTGCTGTTTCCCCTTCCTACTTGGTGCCATTGTGACCGAGGCCAGGTCTCTCTGCATCTACTAATAACTGTTCTGCTTCCTTATTGCCACTGCAAAATCACTCTTCAGCTAAATGTAATCCAGGAACTTCTGGAGGCAACCAAAACCACTGTACTGGAGAACCCCTTTCTTTCCTTTCCTATTCACTGAGGGCTCTGAAAACACTTCTCTTTGATGTCCTCCCACCTTCAGGGTAGATCACTGGTCCCTCAGGTCACTGTGCCAGGGCCACTGCTAGCTCCCCCTTCTTCTCTCCTCTAACTTTGCATCACTTCTTTGGCATGGCTGGTCTGGAAGGCTCCACCAACAACCCCACATCCTTTGTTGTTTGCATGTATCTTGCTGTACCATACACATAGCAAGAACAGAAAACATTTTTGAAGTAGAAAAAGAAATTACTCTGCCTCAGACAGGCTTAGAATGTCAAAGTCAGTTTAAAAGAGTTAACTAGATCTTGATTTGATGGTGTCTCTTTAAAAGTCTCCAGTAACTAAAATTAACTTTCTGGTTTTAAAATGTAATTTTCACATTGTAAACCCAAAAAGCAGAGGCATTTGAGAAAACTAGCTTTAGACAGAAATCTAGCCTCTGCTGAAAAAGCAGCATAATCAAGCAAAGGGGCAAAGACATTGCTCCAAAAGAAGGGGGTCTTTACCGCTCTTCTACTCAGACGTGGAAAATTCACATCCAAATAATGTATTGCCAAACACTGAAATCAGTGAATTTCCTAAAAGCCATTTTGGAAGATACCACTGAAATCCTTCAGTAAGGTGGTCCACAGCAGAATCCTTTGTCTACAACAGAGTCTTCTTTCATTGGCATTATCCAAACATGTTTCCTTACACGATACGAACTACTGGACCTTTAATGCACATTACCATTCAAAGGGTAGTGAAGCAAAATACTGATCTGGGCTAACAAATTACAACAAGCGAACCATACCACTGCCGTTACACCTAACACAAACCTTGAACACTGTTGCACTTTAAAGGCCCAACCCTGGCCGATGAATGCACTCACACAACAAAATATACAAGCAATCTATATTTCTGTGTACACACGTGCAGCACAGACAGGGTCTTAAACTCATAGCAGTGTCTGGTTTCATAACATATGCCCTTCCTTATCAAATGTCATTTGTATTGCCATCCCTGCATCTGTCTCCACAGATGTCATCCCATGTAATGAAGCATATGGGCTTAAGCTGACATTGTTTGCAAACAGGAAGAGCTTTTGGCAAGAGGAATCGAACATAAAGTGTTCTGCGGGCTGCCTCTCTTAACCCATCTTTGGTTGGCTCCTCTGCTCAGCTGAAACTGGTCGGCTACTTTCTGAGAGGGCAGCGTGCCAACCTAACAGATGGGTAGAAGTAAAGTCATGCCAAAGAACCAGAATGTGCATCTAATTTGATAATTAGGGACTGAATTTCCCCTCAGAAATATTGCAATGGCAGTGCACACCAAGTTTCCAAGCTTAAGGGTAAAAGAATATGCTTCAGCTTCTCCAGTTGAGGGTTAATTCTGAACATGACAAAAAACCAACAGAAGTAAGCCATGGAGGAGGGAGGAGACCAACCATGGGTTCCTATCATTCAGGATTAGTATTCTTCAAGGCGAGATGAAATAGAGAGAAGGGGAGGAAAGAAGCAGTAAGATCAAGCCTTTATCCTGAAATAGCTCTCCACAAGGGACACCTGCAAATCTTGGCCAACACAGTTCTGTGGCCTTGCGGAAAATAATTTATGCTGAATAGAGATAAAAGCGAGGAACTGATGGCCACTTTACAAAGCATTAAACACGGCTTTCCTGTCCACAAGGAATAGCCAAGCCAATAGCTAGTAAAAGGCAAAGGACAAAGAGTGTTTATGGCTCAGTGGAAATCAAGCATAATAATGTACACACATACTTGGAACAGTTGACAATTATTGTCTTGGTTTTGATATACAGTGATACAGAGCTATGGCATTCAAATAAAAAAGTTAACAGTAAAAGAGAGAGAAAGCTGAGGATTCGAGTGAAATTCTCTTTTCATACATTTTACAAGTTTTCATGCAATAAGGCAGTGGTCCTGTAACTATTCTAAAAAGTCCTGTTGAAGCGGGCTCTTCTGGACCGTTTTCCTCTTCATCTTGCATGTTCCCTCCCCTTTCTCAAACCACTTAACTCAGCAGGACGAGTGCCAAGAGCCATGCAAGGCAGAGTTTGCAAAAAACCATTGTTCTAATTTATTCTTCTCTTTTCACTCCTAAAGTGACTCTTCAGATTTCCAGCTTTTTTAAAAAAATAATAAATATTAAGAGTAATAACAATGATGGCTTCAGTTAAGCAGGATTTATAGGATTAAACTTCAGGTAAAGAAGAAATTTTTTTTAATCCAAAAATTAATTTTTATCATATAGCCCCACAGTGAAATATTCCAAGGAGCCAAGATATCGCTTACTGTCATCACACCTACTTTGGAAAGATGGCATTTCAAGGGTGCTTTCACATTGCTGGTGGAATGAAATTAGCTCTTCAGCACAAGTAGTGTTCTGAGTTGTATCTTCAGAGAAGAGCAGAGCAGAAGGCTCAGCCTCAGATTTAAAATAATTTAAAAGTGATAGCTGCTAAGTGCCTAAAATCGCATGTGCTGCTTTACAGACCTCCACTGAGACACTGTGCTCTGAAGAAATTTGTCTATGAAATGTCCTTTGTTCTACTGTCAAATTCTGGCAAGCTACTTCCCAGTGTAGCATGAGACTTAATTGGGCTTTTGTTTCATTACCATCAAGACAATGATGCTCAAATGAAGAGCACAACATAGGCAAGTGAGTGAAAGCAATCAATTAGGATGACCCTGAAACTATCTTTTAAGGGAAAGGGCTACTTGTTACTGTGGTCACAGGCTAAAAATACAAAATACAAACCTGTCACTTACTAAAATAATACGTAGCTTTCAGAAGCAAATAAATTAAATGACAGTTAGCAACTACAAAAAACAAGCCACATTATGAAGCAAGCTCAAGATTTTATACCACAGTGCCACTGTCACAGCTCGGGAAAACATAGAATTGAGTTAGTGGATTAACGTGAATGCTGGTGTCAAACTGGGGCAAACTCTCCCATCCAACTCTACCACAAGTGTCATATTTGTAAAGAGTCTAGGTGATACAATAAAGGAATCGATGAACACAGAGAGAAACTGTCATGGGAAATTTTAGATAAAAATTAACTAGCATGCAATGAATCAAGAAAGTATTTAGCATTTCAAAAAATAAAATAGGAAAAACCCAAATCTAAATATTATCCTGATAACTCCCAAATTCAGTATTACATTTGAAGGCAAAAGAATGCAAAAGGAGCTAACGCATACTTTACAGGAATAACCCAAGATTTTATGTGAAATCCACAAAGAAACAGAAATTTGCAAAGCAGCAGCTGCATTCATGAAGCCAAAAAAGTTTAATCAAAGGGGTGAAACCTCAAGACAAGCCTAAAGACCTTCACATTCAAGTGTTACTTCAATCATTACCTACACTAAAAGGTGCAATTTCACCAACAATATAGGCAAATGCATACCCTGGCAAGCAAATGACATCTATTAATGGAAACTGAGACTTAACCATAAGGGACATAGAGAAGGTCAAGCAGGGTATGCAGCAATGCCAAAACACTTGCCCATGGTCTAACTAAGGTGGGACTGTCTTGGAGGAGTTGGACCCCGCTGTTCTGAAAATTCAACTCAGCTTTTTGCTTTAAAACCTCATGTCTACATTTACCTTATGCTTTGATAAGTAAATGAGCATTTCAACATCTGTACCCTGGATGAGCCAAACATGACACTGTGCATGTCAGATACTTATTTTTTCAGCCAGAGTTCACAGTTGAAGGGTCATCTATTAAACAACAGCACTTTCCCCAGAAAAGGCCAAGAAAAGCAGTTAGTGCAAGTAAACACCACAGTTCACACCATTTTTACTGTCCAACCCGAGATATCACACAGGTGAGTTCACCACTCTTCCTGACACACAGACATCTAACAAACTGAAAGCAAGCAACCAAAATACCCATGCCATGATGCCATATGCTAGGGATCTCTTTTGTCTCATGCAAACTGGAGTCGTCAGTCTCTGGCACAGTGAAGGACACTGCTCCTACAGCACAGTCACCGCACTTAGAAGTGCATTTAAAAGCCTGGGGTATTTCACAGAGCAAGAATAAGAAATGATATGGCTAAACAGGTTTTTGTTTTGTTTGCTCGGCTTTTTGTACAAATTATTATAGAGCACCAATTGCACACAGAAGTAGCATTATGCTTTCTTAGCCTGCATGTTATTACAATAGCATCTGCCATTAAAAAAAAATAAATCTAAGAAAGTATCAGAGTTAGAAAGCTATTTTAGAAAAAGAAAAAGGAGATAAAAAAAAAGAAAAAACCCAACAGGCATAATTTAAGTGAAACTTCTATTACAGAAACTTGATATCGGTACCTCCTGAAGAGATTGTAAAAAATAATGGAAAAAACCCTGGTGAGACAGGAAGCTTAAACACAGCTAATCTAACCATGACTTTCGTAACACAGGAAGCAAGCATGCTACCAAAGAGATGACAAAACCAGAGATTATTTTAGGTGTTTACTTATTCCCAGATCTAGCTAAAAAGTGTGCTAAAGGAATTCAAATTAAGCACACCAGTCTTACCACTACAGCTTTTTGTTTTAAAATAAAACCACAGCAATTGACTTTGCAAATAATAACACTCAAGATTTAATACAACAGAACTTGCTTTGCAACAAGTTGTTAAGAGTTACTGACCCCTTTCACACACTCACCTTTGGAAACGCAATTTCCTGTTAAAACTGATGCCCTGATCCTGTAAACCTCTGTTCACACAAACGCTCTGGTTTGGTCAGCAGGGCTGCAGGTTACACTGACGGCAGTGGGACTTGTAAGCGTGTGCCGGAGGCTTCGGGATGCAGTGCTCACCAACTGGACTTCCTGCTTGGAGCTTACAGTGCCAAGGTAAATAATCACAATACCACATTGACAGATGTGTCAGAAGTATGAGGTATTAACTAGATTTACTACAGTCTTGAATAACTGAGTTGTAATTTTCCGCTCTCCTAGCATGTAACATAACGATGCGAGGTGTGTTACAATGCCAGTACGTACCCAACTGCAACACTTAACCATCCATACCTTAGAATCCCTGTGGATTGTACTGGCTTCTCTTGTCTAAGACTCTAAGCCCCTTTTGTCTAACTATGCTGCTCCACAACGACCTCCAGGAAGAGGTCTGAATTTAAGCTAACAAAGTTTCAGTTATCTATGCCTTATAGTCTCCCTGGTAAGAGGATGCAAGACGCAGTTGTCATCATCATGATCCTAGCAGGACAAGGCTAGAGTAATCAGTGTTACCAGACATAGCAATCGGGCGTTCTTTTGTTTTTAATTTCCTCTGACCTCGCAGTTTGTCCTTGTAAAGTTCTCACTGTTCATGAGCTAACGCATCTGTGTTTAAACAAACTCAGTACACGAACTGCTTCCACATACTCGATAAAGTATTCTGCTTACGCTTACACCAGATCATCAGAACCACCATTCATTGCCATATTTCTTAAGTCAAGAAGAGATAAAGTATACAAATCACTGAAAATATAATACAAAAGTTTTGACACGTAGTCCTTAAAGGCATATACAGACAATTACTGCAATAAAATATGGTAACTGATTCCGGTATTTCAAAGTCATCTAAATACAAAGGGAACTTTTCATTGTCTGACACATTTCTAACTCTTGAGAGATATAAACTGCAGAGGTAAAGCTTACGGCCATGTCTAGACATCACTTTTCCAAGGCAAAACGCCACAACAGTTGTGGTTATAGGCAACACACGACACAATCATACATACCCTGTAACAAAGCACATCACATTTGGGAGACTGCAGATGAATGGTTTTCATCCACTGACAGAACTACTCTTAGTCCATATACTTTCAATATTTTATAAGCTTTACTTGCCTTTCCTATATTTCTCTACCGTTATGAGGATGAGATACACATTACGTTCCAAAAAAAACCAAACCCAAAACCAAAACAACAACAACAGAAAATTCAGGCTCTCCTCAATCTCTTTTTCTAACAGGCAGAGAACTTGATGCATAAAGACTTAATAAAACACCCGACACTGAACACATCATGCAGATCAGATTCTGCACTGTTTGGTGCACAGTCCCTTCTGCTACAGTTAGCACTTGATACCCAGCACTATCAGTTCGTCACACTGAACAAATTCTTTCAGATGTGAACCCTGTACAAAAAGGTAGCCACACGGGCCAGTAAAATGACTTCACTGAAACAGCAGTGGAAGAAATCTGCATTTAAGACATCACACAAGCAGTTCCTACCCGCACTGGTTCTCTGCGAGATGAAGTTATCACCTTGCTAAAAGCATCTTGTGGAGAGCAGATCCAATGATGTCTGATGAAACCTGGTGTATGAAACCTGGCATACAAAGCACCCAGCGTAGCCAGCATTAAACTACCTTGGACATCACGCCACAAGACAACCATAGCCGGGGCAGGAATATACTAGTTGAATGAATATATGGCCTGTCAAATGCCTCAGGATAAAGCAAATGAAGTGCATATCAAAGAACAGGTACAAAGGTATGAAATATTGCAAAGGACATCACTTTGTTCACGAAAGCCCCAAAATACTACACTCTCAAAACCCAAGGCAAAAAAACCACAAAAAAATAAACCCCGAGTTTTTCCCAAGTTCAGTAACCCAGCTCATCTCCATCCTCGATAGAGCTGTGGAAAAATAACAATTACTGGAGTTAATTCCACATTGGTTTAATTTAAAAAATACTTTATTATTTCAAACCACTATGAAGAAAGCAACCTATCTGATTACAAAGTCAGAACCTTGACCGTTTTTCAGCTGGAGACTTAGACTCTTCACTGAGTGCTCTGGTGGACTGGCTAGTGTTATTTTAACATGGTCCCGACAACAGAGCTACTATTCCCGAGAGTTTAATCCAATAAATCATAGAGCTCATTATCAGGAAGTTTTTCTTGATAAACAAACTAGATTCTGCCTTAATCTTATAAAAGTATTTTATTCACTGTATTACCAAAGCATCTTTTTCAACACGTAAGTTTTCATTACCATATTTTAACTTTTTTAAGGGGCACTCAACAAAACTAACCTACTCTGCTTTCCAAACTGCAGCCACAGCTCTCTCAGACTATGGCGAAACGCATTTTTAAGAGAAACGTGCACAAGTCCATTTTTTTTATCCTAATAAAATATTGGAATAATTGATGATATCCTTCCCTGTCATTGTCGTATTCTCTGTCACTCTGTCCGATTGCAACAAAAAACATTAAGTGATCGAGAAATGCATTTGCTCTGATTCCATTCAAAGTAAAAAAACCCAATTAAATTACATTATAAATTCACACTACTAAGGAGAACAAAGAAAGCAGAATTAAGTGGTATTTAACAGTGGGCAATGTTTTCTGAAGTTAGCTGAATACACCATTTATTTAACAGATTTACTTGCATGAAAGTTACTGTATTATTGCAAGCTCACAGTCCTGCCTGTCATGACCATTTCAGGGGTAGGAAGGAAGTGCAAAATTTCACAGCTGTATGCAGAGTGGTACTTGTCAAGGCCACTGAACGCATAAAGCTAACACCAAAGTTAAACTAGATGTGAACAAACTTCTATTGTAATGCAAGCTGGAAATACAAAAGTAGGAAAGAAACCTTATATAACATCAACAGAAGTTGGCGTTACTGACTAATAAAACAAAATGACTAATTGTCTCCCATGTGTACCCACCCCTTGTCAGATGTTTTGACAGATTAATTAGTGCATGGGTGACAATCTTCATACCTAAGTCAGGTTCTAGGAAAACTGTAAGAATGTATCAGTTTCTCTGGATAAACTCATCTGTACATCAGAAGAAACAACTGGGCCGTCATTAGGCAAGGTTTAATGTTTTTTGAAAGCGTGTCCTATCCACATTAATCATTTGCCCTTTCAGCAGTGAAGAGTTATATGCAAATAAAATACGCAATACAAAAGCTCAGAACTGTTCTGTGAGCAATTGGTTTAGGTTACTACACCAGCAACAAAGAACAAGAGCTAAAGCAAAAGTAACACATAGCAAGTAGAGAGCTCATAATCCAAGCTGCTGTATTCTCCTTGAATTTGCCTCCCTCCATTCCAGCTCCAGGGAAACACTCATTGCTTCATAAGGTCAGATCCTGAGGTAATTCAGTAATTTCCTTCCAAAAAAACTGTCTCTTAATTACTGAACTGTAAATCCGTAGGAAACGTGCCTTCCTAAACTTGCATATTTAAAAGCATATGTTTATGACAATTTACCAATTAAATACAGAAACCAGAAAAACTTCTGAGAAGCAAACCAGCTACAGAGGAAGGAAGGCTGTGACCAAAGAAACCAAAATCATCCAATACAAGCCAGCCCTCCCCAACAAACCGTTTGCCTATTGCAGAATCACAGAATCATAGGGTTGGAAGGGACCTCAGTAGATCACCTAGTCCAACCCCCCTGCCAGAGCAGGGCCACCTTAGAGCAGGTTGCACAGGAACGCGTCCAGGCGGGTTTTGAATGTCTCCAGAGACAAAGACATTGCACCAAACCACTTCTTCTGCTCTTCCTTAGATTGTAATTCAAGACGTGTATTATGTCTTTTCCTATTGGTAAAGCATTTGGCACATGCTGCAATGCAGAAAGGAGTTAAAAAACATTAATTATTAAATGAAATCTAACTCTCCATATGCAGCATTCTATTTATTTAAACACTTTTCTCTACATAACATTAAGTAGTATGAAACATTAAACTGCATATGAAAAGCCTTAAAATATGTAACAAGAAAAATAACTTTCATCTTTAAACAGCAGCTTTTATTTCCAGCTTGTCAGAAAGAAAGTTAATTAAAAAAAATTGGAAGCGAAATCTACTAGCAATGAACATACTTAAATGTTCAGATTCCAAGTGCTAACCTGTGACAATAATGCTCTCTTGCAAATATTTTAGTTCTATTTTATGAACAAGATTTCCAACTATGCACAAATGCATTTGGGGGCACCAAGCTAGCAGAAGGAATAGGGACACATGGAAGAAAACTTGGAAGAAAACCCTGTCATCACCTTTCTCTGTCCTCAGAGAGAACCACAACGAAGTGGGAAGCAGCTGCATGTAAGTATCAATACTGTGATTTAGCTTCCTCTGCTATCAGATTCCCACAATACAGTCTTGGCAAAGGTGCAAGGAAACACAGGACCTCTACTCAAATATGTCTACATGAGTTGTTTTACGAGCAGAAACTTGCCCTGTCCACTCTTTGTTCCAAACCTACCAGAGCTCTGAATCTCTGTTAATATTTCTGTCTACCAGCAAAAGACTGCATCAGCCATCCCCTTACATTACCAGCCAACTTCTTTATCTGGTAAGCTGACCAAAGCATTTTCCTAAACAGACTGAATGTTCACAACACTATGAAGAATGTAAATAGACACCAATCCTACTCAGTAGCCCTTAAAGTATGCCAACCAATTAAAAAACAAAACAAAAACAAAACCCAACCCCCACAAAAAACTATCATTTCAGACGCCTTTTTTCCAGGACCTTTGAAATAAATTCCCATCACCCCAAAGCTCATCGGAGCTATTCCTTCTGAGGCAGGTCTGTTCACATTGAGTGTTTCAGAAAGCTTTTAAGGGAGAAGTCTGATTTTCTCAGAAATCTCTTTTTTCTATATTTGGGGGAGGACTTTCAAGGCCTGCTCCCACTGAAGCCATCCGAAGTTTTACTCCACCTCAGCACAAGGTGAATTAGGTCACTGGACATATTCCCTCTCCTCTCCCTCTGCCCTGGTAAACAATAGGTACAAAGTTTTGTGCAGAAATTCCTTCACACATTGCCTTGCTTTTAAAGTACCTGAGATAAGCACTGCATATCACATACTCAGAAAATGCAGGGTTTCCACCACCAACAGGACACAGTTTTGCATTCAAAGTTTGCAATGGAAGTGCTGAGAGAAGGGGTCAAAATTAAAATGGCATTTAGCGGTAGACATCAAAAATGGGATCTGGCTTCTATTAGTTGAATCTCTGATTGGCAAAGTCCCCTGATTTTGCCCAGGCTTGTCAAAAAACCTACCTTAATTATCATCATCAATAAAAAGCTAAAGGTATTTTATCTACAAGGTAGTGAATGCCTCCTCTCAAAAGAGGGAGTTCCATGATAAGAGCTAATCTAAAAAACCTGAGGAATGCAAACTATTTTGTCAGTTGTAAAAACCAAGAAAGAATTGCACAAACACAAGTTAAAACAACTACTGGTAACCTTGTGCTTCTCCTACACAGACAACTTCTGGGCTAAGGCTCTATTCAGTGTCCTCAGGTAGCTACGCTTTGAATGAGCCCAATGTTCAAAGGATGGAGTCCCAAAAGAGGGCATCTTCACAAACGCAGGTCTTCCCGTTAACCTTATTTTCTGAGTCCAGAAAGGCAGTGCAAGGCTGCCTTCAAAATAGCTCCAGACTTTTCAACAGGGAAGTCAGAAAATCAGTCCACGTTTGATTTTGCAGATAGCTGCCAGGCAGCCCGCAAGACAGATCATTCTGGTTGGTCAGACAACCTAAAAGTTACAAAAGACTTTGCTTTTTGTAATGTGGGTTATAATACAGTTTTCTGAAACTTCTACAAAGTTTAACTGTGTTATACCCTGCATACGTTAATCTGTTAACATGAGGTGTTGATTATTAGATCAGTCACAGGGCCTGCTACTAAATCAAAATTTTTCCCCCACCTTCTCTTCTGCAACAGATTAACATTTACCATCTATAGATGTGCAAAACTTCCATGGTGTTGGCACACCTCTGACAATATTTTCTTTGAAAGACCCTCTAAGTTACAGAAGATCTAGTTACCTCCAGAAACTGGTCCACCAATTTGTCATAGTCAGACACACAACTATCGTTCTGTTACAGGATTATAAAATATTTGTATTATCTGCACAAATTACAAAATATTCATCGTCTGTTAAAACATACCAGAAATCATTGATCATCATAACCAAATCAATTAGGAAGAGATACCAATGCTAACTGCCTTCTAAACGAAGCCTAACTGTCATTTCTGTTCTTCTCTATGACAACCCGGGCCACAACAAAGCATTCCTCAATAAATTAAAATGTCAAATTTTATTGTTGTTAAAGACAAAGTCCAGCATATACTTTCTGAGAAGACTGAACATATATTAAAAAATTAATCTTTCAATTCCACCCGCATTAACATGTACAATACAGAAATTAAATTGATGTAGGGGGTCAAATCATCAGCCCGATATCCTATTTTTAACAGCAGCTTACCCTATGTCCTCCAGAAGAAAACATAAGAAATAGCACAGCACACAGCAACAGCATGATCTGTCCTAAAGTAAATTTATTAATCCCCAGCAGATATTGTTGATTTATGCCCTAGAGCATCACAGTCAATATCCCTTCGGCTGTAGCTGTGACTGCTCCTCCTGTCCCTAGGAATAGTTCACTGCATCATCCTACCAGGTTTTTGGTTTATATGCTTTCCTTTGGTGATATTACAATCACTTGTCTTTTTTAAAAAATGGTGATTTGGGGATATTATATACATTGTCTTTCAAACTACACCCTATAGTATCAAAGGGTAATGGAATTATTATTTATTAATGGCCAAACATTATTTTGCACATACTTATCCTACGTCCTCTAATTGACCTCTTTGAAACAAAGCTACGCTAACATTTTCATTTCAACTTCAAATGAATATCTTCCGATCTCTCTTCTTTTATCATAGAAGATCACAAATTGATTATTCCAGGTGAATCTGAGCACATTTAATAATGTCCTTTGTGTTACTAACACATTGCACAATGACTGTGGGATTTTTTTTCTGCCCAATGCTAAGCATTAAGGAGGTGTGCAAGTTCAAATAAAATGTTGTTGAAATCTTCCTCCCCACCTTAGTAAATACAGTTAATTTACAATCCAGTAACATGAACGAGTAATTTGATTATTCCCTCCAACGTGCGTATTCTTGAATTCATCAACATCATCTGCTATGCTTCCCTTTTACCCAGCTTTCTTGGATTCCCTTTACAATTTCTCAGTCTTCTTCAACCTTGCCTAATCCAAATACTTTTGCATCATTAGCAAGTTTTGGCACACCATCATTCATCTAGTTTATTAGATCACCAACATACCGGTTCACCACCCTCTTTTCAGAGTTGTTTCTACATCACATGGTAATTTAAGGTTTACATTGTTACAAAAAAAAAAAAAAAGTATTCTTAGTCATAAGAAAAAGTATACTCTTTGAGAACTAGAAAGGACAGTTGCACTTTAAGCAAAGCTCACATCAGCAGAACACGAGACCATTACAACTTCTACAGGACATCAGAAGGGGGCTGGGGCACTGTGTTCCCTTATTCCCAGGACATCAACCCATCCAACATGTCACATACGAAATCCTTCTTAATGTTACTTAAACTTATGCCTAATTAGTGCTAAGTTTATGGTCCCTTAGGTATTTTCAGAGGTTGCTCATGTATAGTTGACTACAATACATACAACTGCTTATTAGGGCAGCAATGATAGGGGAGAAATATATTTTAAAACAAATATGCAAATGCTTTTTAAGTGCTTTGTGCCACATCATATCTTGTGTCCTTAATTCCAGATGGCACTTTTAGCATTGATTTGCTGACCTTGAGAAATGCTTTACAGAGCGATCTCAAAGCCTTCTTTTCTCCCCTTTGCATCCAAAGCCAAAAAATACCAATCAACATCATTCAGATGGCAAGGCATCACATTTGCATAGTTACATTACCTCTATTCGACCACATTCTGATCTTGCCAATTCACTAAAACTGGGCCAAATTTCATTATATTATGCATGGACATTGAAAGTTGGAGACAATGAAATGAAAATGTTCCTAATCCTTCAAACCTTCACAAGAAGTCATCCTTGAATTCAATACGTTTTTTTAAAATGTATTCCATTATATATTAACAACTAAAACCCAACAGATTTAGCTAGTGAAAATCATTCTCGTTAACTCAAAAGAAAAACAGCTCAACTGTGCTATTTTAACAGAACCAGTAAAACCAAAAAATAAGATTTCTTGCCTACCAAAGCATCAAATATGAATAAACAGATTAAAATTACCTAAAGGTTTATTTAAGCAGAAGAGGTGCAAGCAGAAAAGGATAGCATGTACACATTTAACAAGGAAAGCTAAATCTGATTTTCTTCTAAAAAATAATAAGAATGTCAATAACTATTTTAATTTCTCATATATTTAAGACAAGCTGTACCTTGTTATATCTTTTCACTTAAAAATTTTCAGCGAGCTCCAATTTCATCTTCTGGTTGCTTATCATTACAAAACTATCCAGACGTTTCAATCGTAAGCTCCATTTTGTCAAGTAGCTTTAAAGTAAAAAAAAACCAAACCAAACTATCCTCAAAGACCAGATAGTCAAGCCAAATACTCAAATACTACCAAGAGACAGTAAAAAGAAAACAACCATCCCAGTAATGTACACAACTCAAAAATAAAGATGTAGTGTTACTGCCTCAAAATCACGCTATTTCACAAAACATATGCAGATTCAGTCAACAAAACCTCCATAACCTGATAAAGCACCTGAATGTCAGCTTTTGGACACTTGGACATCCGACTCATTGGTCCTTTCACACTCCAGAGTTCTCCTCACTCCCTCCCACAGCCCAGAGGAAAAAGGAAGACTGCAGTTCCTGCTCCTGGGGCTATTTCCACATTTCTGAGGAACCCTATTCCTTCAGAGCACATGAGCTGTTCCTCATAGATCACCTCTTCAGTTCCAACTGCACAGCAAACCAGAAGACCTTAAGCAGAAGGTGGGCACCCCACAGGACAGGCTATACTCAGTCTGGACATGGACTGGATCTGGCACAACCCGAGGAAGCTGCAAGTGCCCAGTGAGTTTTCAGGTGTCCCACGCTAGGTGCAGGAGGATGAAGTTAGATAGCCGAACCAAAATCATACTTTCATCACAATCTTGGACATTAGCTCAGGTCTACCTCAGCTCCTTTAGGATCTAGTCTTCAATTTTTATTTTTTAATATATTTTTGAAAACAATCCAAGATGTGGAGGCAGCAGCTTTCAGAGTCTCTGAATAGAGAACCATCACGCTTAAAAAAGTGGAACCAGACCTTTTCACATAAAGTTTCAGAGAATCTTATGCAGAGGCATACTCCTCAGAAGGAACATCTATAGGGTAAGGATTTGGTTTCAAAGATCAGGAACTGTTCCAGTGGAACTACACAAAGTATAATGGGCCAAGGCATGCTGCACTTCACGGTGGACTTATGACACAGAAAAAGACTTTTATGGCATCTGCTCAGAATAAAAATTAAGCCTTTATTGAAATATTCTTGTAATTGAGCTGGATACACATGCACAAATATATTGCATAGTAAGTATTATAGCCTGGCTCCTGCAAAGACTTGTATACATGTTTATTATTATGCATACAAAAGAAATTCTGCGGTTTCAAAAGCACTCTTCATGAACATGAATTTAAGCACATGGGTGGGCCTCTGCAGGACTAGGACCCATATACTCCTGAGCAGCAGTGCCTGCTGAAAACTTTTTACCTTTTGTATACTACCACCAGTTTATAAAACCCCCCACAGCTGACTAACCCTTGCAACAGAGAAGGACTTGCCTCCAGCTGAGGAGCTGGAGTTCAAGTACACTTTTCACACTGCATATATCTATGCTAAATTTAAATCCAGATTAAAATGAGCTACTTAAGTAACATTTAATCAAACACAGCCTCCTTGGATATGAGGAGAAACAGAATGAAGAGCGGCCCTTTTGGCTGTAGCGGTACCAAACAAACATAGGAAAATGAAGCCATAGAGTTACCAGAATTATGTGGACAACTCTTTTTTTTTTTTTTTTTTTATTAAATACTTTCTCCAAGATTGGAGGAGCCACTGGCAGCCAAGACAACTTGCTAAGTGCACAAAAGCAGATGTATTTCATAGAAAGCCATTCCATACCTAAGTTACAATAACTGACTCACGGGCTTCTGCTGGACAAGAATGACCAGGAGAAAAGTCAGTCATTAGTACTAACATTGGTTGCTAATTAACACTCAATGAACAATACTGCACCAAAACTACTTCTGCTACTATTATAGAAACGTTTAAAAGACACATTTAAAACTGTAAGTATAATGTACGTACAAAAGCCCAATTTCCTCAGCAGAGATCAGTCCTGCAGTCCTCGCTCCGGCCTTGATCTGCACCACTAGATGCTCCGAGGTTGCAGTCAGCCAGCCAGGCTTTCGAGCTTCTCACACACAAATGCGGTGGTGGATTTGATGGCCACAAGCTCTGCCACAGATTTTGGGGACTACCTTTAGCTAGCTGATGAGCTGTACTTCAAACCAAAAGTTTA
The DNA here is from genome assembly GCA_013400135.1 of Rhinoptilus africanus. Taxonomy (NCBI): domain Eukaryota; kingdom Metazoa; phylum Chordata; class Aves; order Charadriiformes; family Glareolidae; genus Rhinoptilus; species Rhinoptilus africanus. The sequence goes on from VXBO01014820.1 coordinate 150,909, forward strand.
CAAAGCTCCCCAACTTTTGCATCGTGAGCCATTAGATACACACAAGTGCCCTCTGCCTGTAAGCAACTCTGGCACAGCCTCCTAAAGAAACCAAAAAAAGTTCAAGAAAGTACTGCCAATAACAGAACAGGGCCTAAAGCTTATTTGCATTCCTATAATATCAACACACGCTTTATTTTACACCACGTAACAAGTACTAGATGTCAGCTACAGACCCCCCGGAGGGCGAGAGCAAAAGCTGTATAATCTGTATTTTGTCACTCATATTTGCTAGGACGTTCTCAGCTGGATAACCAGAGAGCAGACCCTGCCGGGACTGCCTCCCTCACATCTCTCCCCCAGAAGACCCGACTGCCTGCTCTCAGAATATGGAGGTTGGCAGGTGGTGACTTGTGATTTTGGGGGGAGCCATTTTATACGTGTATTTTTCCAAACTCGAAAGACCTTCAGGATGTAACAGTGCTTTCAGGATAATCAAACCCCGTAGCGATTATCTGCATAGAGTTTTAAAGAAAGCAGAACCGGCTTCTGGTAAACGTATTTCTTTCAGCTACGGTTTCAGGCTACATGCCAGAAATCCCAGAAAACTTCTTGAACAACAACACATTGAATCCGAGCCTTTACCGGTCAGTTTGCTCCCACCTTGTTAAAGTTACAAACAGCCGAAGAGATGCTTAAAGCGGCAACATGGGATTATTTCAATGCAAATCGGAGACAAATCGTTCCCCATAGGAAAAGCTCCGGCCCACACCGTACCCACGTACCCCACATACGTTACGTAACGCTTGTCCCAAACACACTCCAGCAAAGAGAAGCCGGTTCGAGATCTTAAAAAATTCCCGGACTTTGCCGCCTCGGAAAGGAGAGCGGGCGTCAATCCTCCCGGCCTCCGCACGACTCCGCGTTACGACCGGCCCGTTTGGGCTTGGCTGGAACTAACAAAGAGGAAGGTAAACCCCTGGGCGGGGGGAGGCAAACCGGGGCACGCCGCCCCCTAAATACCAGCGGCCCGGCCGAGCGCCCTGCCCGGCCCCAGCTATTTACAAACACCTCCTCATTCTACAAACGCCGCGTTATCTGGGTGTCTGGCCGATTAAATTCACCGGCTGGACGGACTGTCCGAGGCTTGTTTATCGCAGGTCGCCGCCTGGCACTCGCCACCCAAGCGCGGCTATTTTCGCCGTTGAGGAAGGGCAGCGCGTCGCTGCGGCTGCCCATCGCGGAGCGCCACCAGCCTTCCCCCGAGCATCGCCAACAGCGCGCAGGCAGGGAAAGGCGTAACTCGCCCTGTTCCAAAGTCAGCGCGGGTGGCCGATAGGCGCGGGGACGCGCACAAACTCCACCAAACTCGGCGGCGGCGGCTCCTTACCTGCTCGGCGGCCGCCCGGCGGCTCCGGCTTTGTGCGCTCCCGCGGGAGGCGGCTGTCCCGGCCCGGAGGGC
>VXBO01014821.1:0-24371 GCA_013400135.1 Rhinoptilus africanus
GATCTTTAAGGTGCCTTCTAACTGTGACCATTCTATGATTCTCCTTTGAGTGCTGGAGGATTTTGCATAACACATCCTCACGTTCAGATATCAGAAGGTAGGTAAGTTCCCTGAGAAGCTGATGAGGCACAGAGCTTCTGTCTCATCAGAAGCATCCACTTCTGGTGGAGTCTCAGGCCAAGTCATAGGAGTGACCGATGACCGAAAGTTCATTGCTGAGGATACCAGATTTGGCTGTGGGAAGAAGTTCTGCAAGCTTACAGTTTCTGTCATTTGAAGGTTTAATTTGAATGGGTAGATAAGGAAATAGAAATAAACAGAAGTAAAGGTCAAGACAGTCTAAATAAAAATAGTCAACAGAGCCTCTACAAAACCTTTGGAAGCAAAGTAGTGTTTTAACTATTTGTTTGGTCTGCCAAAGTAGGCTGGTGATGCTCTTGGGCAATGCATATTGTTGTGAGTTGACAAAAACCCACACAGCCTCTCACTCACTCCATCCCCAGCCAAGTGGGACATGGGAGAGAACAGGAAGAGCAAAAGCAAGGAAACTCATGGGTTGAGATACAGTTCAATCCATAAAGGAAGAAGAAAAACCAAGCTATGTAAAGGCAATCAATCACTCACCACCACCTCCAGCAGACCAATGCCCGGCCAGTGTCTAAGTAACATCCACCTTGGAGGACAATCCCCATCTGCTTCTCCTTCCATCCCAGGTTATCGCCAAAGCTGACATTACAAGGGATAGAATAATCCTCTGGGCAATTCAGGTCAGCTGTCCTGGCTCTGTCCCTTCCTAGCCTCTCGCTCATCCCAGTCAAGTTCCTGGGGGAGAGCAGGGTGAGAAACAGAGAAGGCCTTGACACTGTGCAACAGCCAAAACTCTGGTGTGTTATCAACAGTATTTTAGCCACCAGTCCAGAACACAGCATCATATGGGCTGTTATGAAGAAAGTTAACTCCATTCCAGGAGACTAAATAAACTAGAAACTTAAAGAAGTCTACGGATTCAAAGGATGCCGGGACCTTTCCTGAAGTCCAAAAGCAGGTAATACCTACACCACCTGAGATAAAATTTTAAGCCAAATTTAAACCAAACTACCTCAGTTACGAGTTGTTCCTAAATACTCACCTATCCCACAGATACCCCACTGTAATCGGGTGAGATTACACTCACTACTAGTGGGAATGGCATGATCTAAGCAGAAAAAACTAAGAGCTGCTTCAGAAGAAGCGCAGCCAGGGCACTGGTGGCTGTTCAGTTCTTGTCACCGTAGGAGGTGGAATAATATTTTAAACAAATAGCCAGGGGCAGTGAGAAATCACTGTTTTACATGGCTGTGTGCGTAGTGTTTGTTTCCCTCTATGAGTCATCACAATGCTTCCTTCCCTGAAGGTGTGTGCCACCCCACAAGAGACAGTCCTCTCCGTGGTGGCTTCTTGAGGGGGCCAAGGAAACTTTGCTGCTTGTCACTGGTTGCAAGTCTGCCCCACAGCTACTTGACTCTACAGCTTAGCAGAGAGATCCAGCAGATGCAAGTAAATGAAGCTGGAAAGATGTTTTTATTTCCTATAATAAGCAAAGGAATGGGAAACAACAGCATGCACGCAGATTAATGGGTCTCTGAGCAATGAGATGTGATTAACTCATTTCAGTCAGTGCTGGGGATCTCAGCACCTCATTAGCTTTTTCATTAATGGTTACAACTAATATCTGATTAGCGTCTCTGTTTAGCCAGTAATGAGTTCTCCTTCTTAATGGAGATGGAGTTTTCCACTGGGTGACCGTGAAAAGGAGAAGGAAGGAGCCCCGTAATTACTGTGCTAAAGGGGCACATTTCCATCTCTGTAACCGACCTGACTGTCCCCCCTGCCCCATTGTAACTGTCCCTGCCACCTTGGCACAGGCATACATGCAATGTGCTAAATAGACTCAGCAAGCCAGAGGGAGAAGACCCAGTTCTGGTTCCTGAAAAAGAAATCAGCCCAAGCTGGACGACAGTAGGTGGGACAGCCTTGGAGGTACCGTCCCTATCCCTGGGCTAAAGGGTATGAGGGGCAACAAGTGACCAGAGATGTACAGGGAAGGGAGAAGAAACACTGGATAGCGATACAAAGCAACAGCTACTTTCACATGGAGCGCTCAGCGCAGTGATTTGTTTTCCGATAGATTTTAGTAATTTCCCCACTAGAGTGTGCTATTTTCCTGTTCCCTTGAGTTATCCAGAGGCTTCTGGAGCACACAGCTCTCCTGACACTGCTACTATATCTTCATAGCTATAAGGTTTGGGATTTATTTACTAAATCTATGTATTTTGGTCTCTGCATGAGAACTAAATGCCGGACCCCTCTGGCCACAAAAGGGTTGGGGAACTACAAGATGGGAGAAGTCCTGCAAGGTTTCACACCCTGAGATTTTATATCGGTGCTGTTATCCGAGCAGTTTTCCTTTCCTGCTTTGAAAGGGGATGACACTCTCAGCTACGCATATGTGGTCTTTTGTACTGACCCTTTAGAAATGCTCATAATTTAAAAAATAAAATAAAAAAAAATTATTCTTCCTTTGAAATTTAATTCCCTGACCAGGGACAAATATTTGGGACTCCTGGCTATGTGGTAATGCTCAAATCTTTTTTGTTGTTGTTGTAAAAGGCTTTAGTTATAGCAGATCAAAATGTCCTTTGTGGACCATAAAGGTAACTCGGTTGTTTCTAACACGACTTGTATGTTGTGCTACCAATATAATCAACTCATGTAGTTTTGGATTTGTTTGTTCTCAGCTGTAGCACACAGATGTTAAATGAGGGGCAGATGTATTGTAAAAAGCAATCAATGCTGCAAATTAATTAGCTGGGTTCAATGAAAGCAGAAGCCCTATCTGGCTGCTGACTGCCAGCAGTGTGTATACTCGTGCCTCAGCTGTGACCCACAGTTGAGGCAGAGGGGAACGCTCCATCGGGAAGAGTGGGAACCTCTTAGCAGACCACCCAAGGTCCTGGTTCCTGCCTCAGGCTCCAGGATGCCTCCAGGATGATTTGGCCACACCAAGTCCTATTGCCCATACACTGTGGGGAAAAGTGCACCCATGCCAGGCACTCCTTGGGACAGCTCTGGACCAGGCACTGGTGTTGCCCATCGTTCCCCCACAGGGATGTAGAGCCGCCTCCCACACACCTTGTGGGAGGATATGCTTGTGCCAAGCCCAAGAGGCCAGCAAAAGAGACTGACTCAGTGCAGCACTCATCCCACTTGGGAAAGACATACCTCCCATGGTGATGCTGGACCCTCGCCGGGGGCTGTGGCAGTAAGCTCCACTGTTTAAAGTTATGTTATTTGAACAGTAATTGCTCTCATTTTTAAATTTCCTATACAAATACTTGTTAGGTCACTGGGTTTTCAATATTGGCATATCAGTACAGTGAAAAATTGTTCCACTTCACTTCTTCTGATGAATATTTCCAGAGCCCACTCATTTCAAGCTGAAGAGGTTTTTATTTGTTATTCTTATTCTTTTCCCATCTCTGAGATGGGTGTGAGGTCCTCCACCAAGTCCAGTAACTCACAACTCACTGTCCAGATCCTCGTGACGGACCACAGGTGATGCAGGATTATAGCTCAGGGCAAAATTCACCAGCCTGGCTTGCAGATGCTCTAGCCTCTATTTCTTTGCTCAGCTTTCAGTTGTTTTCAGTGGTGGCTCGACCTAAAAGCCCATGAGTAGCAAAACCCCAGAGCAGGTAGGGAAAGGACGTGCTGAGGTTTGTAATAGGAATTTTCCTTTCTGAGTGTATACTTGATTGAGAATAAAGCTGCCTTGGGTCACCTACGTTTAGGAGCAGCAAGGGTGCATTATGGTGGCTCAGCTGCATTTGCAAGACTAAGGCTGAGCTGTTTGCCCAAAGCTTCCTTCGTGATAACGAAAAGCCCAGTAAGGCTCAACTCACCGACCACGGAATCTTCAGAGTTGGAAGGGACCTCTAGAGATCACCTAGTCCAACTCCCCTGCCAAAGCAGGATTGCCCAGAGCACATTACTCAGGACTGCATCCAGGTGGGTCTTGAAAACCTCCAGAGAAGGGGACTCCACACCCTCCCTGGGCAGCCTGTCCCAGTGCTCTGTCACCCTCACTGGAAAGAATCATAGAATCATAGAATCATAGGGTTGGAAGGGACCTTAGTAGATCATCTAGTCCAACCCCCCTGCCAGAGCAGGGCCACCTTAGAGCAGGTTACACAGGAACGCGTCCAGGCGGGTTTTGAATGTCTCCAGAGACGGAGACTCCACCACCTCCCTGGGCAGCTTGTTCCAGTGCTCTGCCACCCTCAAGGTAAAGAAGTTCCTCCTCATGTTTAGGTGGAACTTCCTATGCTCAAGTTTGTGCCCGTTACCCCTTGTCCTATCACTGGGCACCACTGAAAAGAGCCTGGCCCCATCCTCCTGACACCCACNTCAGCCTTCCCTCATAAGGGAGATGCTCCATTCCCTTAATCATCTTAGTTGCCCTTCACTGGACTCTCTTCAGCAGTTCTCTGTCCCTCTTGAACTGGGGAGCCCAGAACTGGACACAGTATTCCAGTTGTGGTCTCACCAGTGCAGAGTAGAGGGGGAGAATGACCTCCCTCGACCTGCTGGCCACACCCTTCCCTCTGCAGACCAGGATTCCATTGGCTTTTTTGGCAACAAGGGCACATTGCTGGCTCAAGGATAATTTACTGTCTACCAGGACCTAGATCCTTCTCCTCAGTGCTACTTCCCAGCAGGTCCACCCCTGACCTATACTGGTGCTGAGCATTCTTCTTCCCCAGGTGCAGGACCTTGCACTTGCTTTTGTTGAACCTCATTAAGGTCTTCTCTGCCCAGCTCTCCAGCCTGTCCAGGTCACGCTGGACGGCAGCACAGTCCTCTGGAGTGTCAGCCACCCCTCCCAGTTTGGTATCATCAGTGAATTTGCTGAGGATACACTCTGTCCCCTCATTCAGGTCATTAATGAATATATTGAACAAAATTGGACTGAGTATTGACCCCTGGGGGACACCACTGGTTACAGGCCTCCAACTAGACTTTGTGCCGCTGATCACAACCCTCTGAGTCCTGTCACACAGCCAGCTCTCAGTCCACCTCACTGTCCCCTCATCTGGCCCATACTTCCTCAGCATCCTAATGAGAGACAGCTTCCTAATGAGAGGCAGTGTCAAAAGCCTTGCTAAAGTCAAGGTAGATGACATCTACGGCTCTCTCCTCATCCAGCCAACAAGTTATAACATCACAGAAAGCTATCAGATTGGTCAAGCATGATTTACCCTTGGTAAATCCATGTTGACCACTTCCAATAACTTCCTATTCCTCATCGTGTTTGGAGATGACACCCAGAATGAGTCACTCCATTACCTTCCCAGGGACAGAGGTGAGACTAACNACTAACCAGTCTGTAGTTCCCTGGGTCCTCCTTCTTGCCAGTTTTGAAGATTGGAGTGATGTCAGCCTTCCTCCGGTCCTCAGGCACCTCTCCTGTTCCCCATGACCTTTCAAAGACGATGGAGAGTGGTCTAGCAATAACATCTGCCAGCACTCATGGGTGCATCCCGTCAGGCCTCATGGACTTATGAATGTCCAGCTTGGCCAAGTGGTCTCTGACCCAGTCCTCCTCAACTGAGGGAAAATCATCCTCTCTCCAGACCTTCCCCCTTGCCTCCAGAGTATGGGATTCATGAGGGACAGCTTTAGCAGTGAAGACCGAAGAAAAGAAGGCATTCAGTAACTCTGTCTTCTCTGTGTCTTTCACCACTAGGGCACCCGTCTCATTCATCAGTGGGCCTACATTTTCCCTAGTCTTCCTTTTTCTATTGATATACTGAAAGAATCTCTTGTTATTGTCTTTAACTGCAGTGGCCAAGCCGAGTTCTTATTGAGCTTTGGCCCTTCTGATTTCCCCCCTACATAGCTTCATTATATCTTGATAACCCTCATAAGTTGCCAATCCCCTTTTCCAAACAATGTTTTCCTGATGTCCAGCCAAAACTCTCTGTTTAACCAATTCTAGACACCTTTTCATTAATAACCCACTCTTCATTCCTGTGGCTACATCAGCACTGTGATACTTCATGTCCTGGAGGTGACCTCACCTGCAGTGCTGAGGACTAGTTCTCTCCACCTGACTGGCCATACTTGTGCTGCTTAGCACCTAACCCTGCACTTCTTTCACAACTCAAGTACTGTCCCTGGGACCTGAAAAAAGAATTATTACTAAAACAGATATATATATTTTGAGTAAAAATACATGCAATAATGTGAGAGTGCTGCAGCAACACCATCAGAGTGTCACTTCAACAGGATTCCTATGACACAAAGCTGAATGTTTATGTTGTGTCTTCATGCCAGAGTTGGCATGAAGGGAGTGTTGGAGAATGGAAAGGGTGAGCTGGCAGTTGGGATTTAAGAGTAGGTATGTTTTGTGAGGTGTTTATATGTGTTGATAAATAAACATAAAAATAAGATATAATAAAATATGTCAAGTCCCAGTCTTGTGACCAAAGGCACAGATGTACCATGTAGTATGCCTTTACAGATAAACCTCTCTGTCTTAAAAATGCTGGATGGCTTCATATATACTGCCTTTTGGGAACGGTCCTTGGCTCATGCTGTGCTGCAGGCTGAGCCTGGGCATTATCTGGGAGGGGATGAAAAGCCATGGGCTCAAAGAGTGCCAGGAAACAGACTATGGACAAAACAGTATGGAGGATCTGAAGACACGGCTTGGTCCTAGTTAATCCCTTGGCTGCATGTATACTCTGTGCCTTCTTTTCTACAATAAGAGCACACAATGTATAAAGGTGCTGAGATGTACTGTCTGACTTTGATGTCCTTGCCTTTGTGTCAAGGAGAGGTGAAGATGGCTGAGAAAAGCTCATTTCAGTAGTACCAAATGGCAGTAGAAGCAGCAATGGCCATGCATTGCATCTTGGGATGTTTAGATTGGACATTAGGAAAAATGTCTTTCTCACTAGGAGGGTGAGAAGGTAATAGGTCAGCCAAGAGAAGAAATGGGACCTCCGTCCTTGGAAAACATCAAGACTTGGTTAGACAAAGCCATGGCTGATCTGATCCAGCACTGGGGCTTCCCACTTGGATTAGAAAGCTTCAGAGAGCCCGTTCAGCCAAAGCTTCTAGGAATTTCTGGTGAAGTGCAGGCCTGCAGCATTTTTTCTGTTGATTTCCAAGGCTGGGGTTATGTCTGGGCAATGCGCCTTTCCAGGAGTAGGATGGCTCTGGTGAACCAGCTGAAATTGCATAATTTTGAAAAGAAGACAGAAGGATTTCTTTAAACCCATCAGCATCCAGCTCTTTCAGGAGAGGCTGTGTTTTGATGGAAGGACAGAAATGTTACCGTGCTTACAACAGCATGGGTTTGCCTCATGGCTGACACAGAACAGTTTTAGGTCATTCGCTTATTCAGTTCCTTTGGTAACAGTGCCCTTCAGACCTTCCTCTCCTGTGCAATCGTACAGCACACCTAAAGCAACCCCTTAAACAAACCAAACTCATCAGCTCTGATAACCTGCTTAGTGCAGAGCTCAAGGCAGCATGTCATTACTTGACCATATTCTCAGTGGATGTAGATCAGCTCCACTTCCCAGAGATCAAATCTTCATCAATTTACAGCAGTCAGCAGGATTTGCTACTATATCTCAGAAGAAAATAAATAAATCAATAAAAATTGCCAATTTTGTCATCTCCTGAACAATCTCTCTGCAAATTTATCTTTCTGGATCTTATATTTTGGATTTCTGAAAATGCCATGTGGCATTTATAGGTATGCCATACCCTGGCATCCTTTCCATTCAACTCTCTGAGCTTGTCTTCTGTCACACCTCTGTATAGTGCTTAGTACAGAAGGGTATGGGCCTTGATCAGAGTTTTGATCTGCTCTGTAGACATGAAAAAAAAAATGCCCAGCAAAACTTGTCTGCCAGTCAAACTTTTTGCTTTACCTCAACATGTTCCTAAAAATCATATCTCTTAAAGACATGCAGCAGGGTCACAAGTTGTCACTAAAACGATAGTGACATGGTGAGTCCTCATTGCTGTAGCACAAGTGTCCAGAAGCTTCAGTAATGTAGTGTCTGTCCTCAGTACCAGGAGATGTACAGACTCAGAAAAAAAAATTATTCCTATCCCCAAGATATAGAGGCTAGGTAAACACTTAATATGTCTACCATGTTACCAATAATAATGAAGAAATAGCATTTATGACAAGATAATTTTCAAAATTATCTTACACCGAATGTCTACGTATATAGAGAGTGAGACATATAGACATATAAATGTATTTACACATCAAATGTCCACCTATCCTTTAGACTTGAATTTTTTTTTTTTTTAAATGTTGTCCCAATCTTTTTTTTCCCCTTCACAGTTTTTAGGAGTTGTGGAAGAATTGTGAAAGTTGGAGGGGGGAAAAAAGAACCCACATGCTTTTACAATGTATCAAAAAGCACTGGAGCAAAGTAAAATTTTTCCTTGTAAAAATTAATGGTTTACGACATCCCTTTTGAAAGAACCCTCATCTGCGGAAGGAGATTACAGCAAGGCTGCATTAAGCAAGCGGTTAACAGATTTCATGCTACAGTAATTTATTCTCGCTCTGTAGGTCAGTCATTAACCATTATCCAGGCTACATTTCTAAAACTTGCCTTGGCTGGACTGTGTCATGCTTACAGTTATAAATTGATAGACCTGACATAAGATGTGCAGACTTGCCTTTCAGGAAGCCCTCACCCCACAACAGTAACCCTGCTATCGAAAATTCCTATCAACAGCTCCACTGACATCAGCCTAAAGCTGCTTATGTGAAGTTGGTCTGATCCCATGTTGGCCTGAATTCAGTTTAGGACATGACATAGACTACTGAAGTCACTGGGACATCTTTCCATTTTCTTTAGTGGGTTTGGATTAGGACTGCACGTGATATCCATGCCAACAAAAAGAGGTCACAGACCTTTCCTTGGCATTGGTGCTATGAGACAGCACAGCTCACTTCAACCCTGCCAGCTGCATTTGGCCCCACGTACCAGGTGCTGCCTCGTGGGAATTACCCCCAAATGTGCAATCACCTAAGCAGAAGGAATGACTGTGGGACAGAGCTTCAGTCTGTGCTTTGTTTTGTTTATTAGTATGGGCTCAACTTGAGGCAGACCAAACCCAAATCCCACCTCCATACTCCTGAGCAGTGGGAAAGGCCACTCTGGCAGTGGCCGGTAGAGCCCCCCTCATGTTCTTTGCCATCACCAGCACAGCTCCTCCCCACTGCAGAGCAGGGGTTGGCCATCTACTGTTAGCTTTGGCTCAGAGACCAGGTTTTGCATTTCTCCTCTATTAGCAAGAGAGATGAAAATCAAAGCCTGTGCATGTTTGCTTTTCCACTGGGTGGTTGGACTGGGACAATGGAAAGCAGCTTATGCTGGAAAATAGTTCTAGAAAGAAAAAGATCCCACGAATGCCGTCCCTACCAAAATGGGAATGGGTAAGGGATGGGAGTTTACAGTACACAGATTAGTAAAGTAGCTTTTCAGGGTTGAAAGTTTAGTTGAGGTGTTGGTCTTGATGCTGTATTAAAGGACAGAAATGTCATTTCATGGCTTCATTCACTCTTTCCTACAGAAGAGACTACTTCTCTCAGAAAACTGTCTGTTCATTACTTAGCACACTTAGCTGTGGTGAGCCATCCCTGAACTGGCCTGGGGAACGGAGAGAGAGAGGTCAAGTCCTTCATCCTACACACGACCCCATCCCCAATTAAGTCCATGGCCGATGTCAGCCTGACATCAGGAGGAGGTGACAGGTCCACCCTCCCCTCACCGTATCCTCTCTACCCCATCAGCTCCTGTGTGGTTAGCTCAGCCTGGCAGACCCACAGGGTTGCTGCCAAGCTCAGGGGAGAGCAGGCAGGAGCCCCAGCAGGAGCTCCCTGCTGAGTCAGCCCTTGGCTGTGCTTGAATTTTCGTTGTTACTGACATTGGCTAGGTAGGAGGTTGGGAAAGCTGGAAAGCCCTCTGCTCTATCCTTCATCCCCTGCTCCATGCAGTAGCCTCAGGAAAGGCTCTTGCTCATCAGTTTGTTATTGATCTATGTCACTTACAGCAGTTGTAACTGCAGAGATGAGAGCTGCAATTAGAGCAGTGGGAACAGCATAACCTGTTACCCTGCATGGTGGTCACCAGAAGAGACACATCTCCCACGCAGGAGTGGGAGAGGTTGTCCAGAGGCTGCCTAATCAGAAGCAGGATACCTGGCCTCTGATTTCCACTTCGCAAATCACACCTGGACAGAGGCCGCCCCATTTGTCTCACACCACACCTCGTCCCACCTCATTTCTTCCCTTGAGCTCCCGAGGAATGACTGAAAGCCTGGAAGGCCGGACTGAGCAGCTCTGACAGCCACACAGCATGTGGACAAGAAAACCCTGCTAACACAAGACACTGTGTCATACCGCACACCCCATTAACCCTGAGCTGGGTAGCCAGTGTGTCCTGCTGCTCTGTGCTGGATGAGAAAGTTCAGCATCCTAAGATCCTCCCTTTCAGGGGATAAAGAAGCGGGTTTTAAGTCAGAACAGCTTTAGCAAACAAGACCAGTATAAGATCTTCACTGTTAAGAAGCAGGATTTAACCCAGAAGTCTCACTGAACGAAAAAATAACGTGTTGTTTTTTTTTTTTTTTTCACAGATGCTGGTATAGTCTAGACCACACTGATGCTTATTTTTTCCCCTTCGCGTCCAAGCAGAGACAGAGTTAATGCAAGAGAGCAGGACTGCACTGTACTGCTACAACTCTGGGTGGGTTAAAGGAGACAGGACGAGATCCGTCCTTTTCAGCAGCCGAGAGATGCCAGACTGCATCTCCCATTTCGTGGAACTTCACCCTCGTAGCAAGGATGAGGCTGTGCAGCTGCACAACCACATCATTTGACACGAGGGCAAACAGCAGCAGCCACTGCTCATGAGGAGCCCAAATCTCCTTTTCTTTTTCCTCTGGTAAATCCATGCCTGTTCTAGCACTGCTCTGGAGTTGGTCCCACGGAGCTATAGGGGCCAGCAATAAACAAACTAGAGTATGGTCACAAACACAATTAACAGTTTATGTTGTCCTGTTTCCAGCACAGAAACCTCTCCAGTTCTTTATGGTCGTCTCCCAGAAGGGTAAACAAGGACACACAACATATGTACAGCTTCATTTATCCTGTCCCTGACCTGCATTTTGGTCCTCATTCTAGTCTCTTCTCTGCTTACAGCTAATGAAATCCTAATGTCTGCTTGTTCTGATTTTCCTCCCCCTCCTCCTTGCTCTGATTTCTGAGATGTCCTGAAAATCATTCTGTTAGCAGGAAAATAAACAGGACATTACTCTTGATGGCTTTCAATTGTATTTTCTCTTTCCCTGATGTCAGCCCCTGGCAGAGGGAGGGGAAAGAGGAACTCAGGGCCATCAGAGAAGCTTTTCTGGCACAGAGAAGGAACTTGCATGCTGCCAAACTCTTCGCTATTGTTCAGCGTGCACCCTGCTGTTTGTTTGGGACCTGGAAAATAGACCCTTACTGGGAAATTGTTAAAGAAAAAAAATCAAAGCTGAGCATAGCAAAGGCAGGTCAAGCAGCAGAATGAGCTGGTCCCAGCAAGTGGGCATTTTTGCCTTCTGTGACAGCTGATGGTGATGAACAAGTTGGGGAGTTTTTAATGGCCGTTGTTGGTTTTGGCTTAGCAATGAGGGGTGTTATTGAAGACTGAGAAGAAGTAAGAGATAACCCAAACTAGACTTGCATCCCTTCAGGCTCCTTTCACAGGGCAGCCTTCTTCCCCACAGACAGAGCTGGGACCTCCTTGACTCAGCTCACCATGGTCTGTCATCTGTTCCTAGTTTGGTGGCCCTCTGTCTCCCACCAGCACTGCGCATCCTGCTCATCCAGCCAGCCCGTGTCCATCCATACTGACGGTGCTGAGTGCTTCTGCTTGTTTCTTCCAATTTACTCCTCTCAGTGAAGCAACAAGAGGATCAGCTCCTTGCCAGAGCAACTTTGCTAAAGCACAAGCTATGTTACTTAAAACCACAGGTATCAAACTTTGGAAGGACTTCCTCTGCATCACAGGGCAGAGCTATCCCTCTTCAGGAACACACATTTTCAAGGGTTTCCTCACATCCCTGCAAGAACTTTGGATGCTCTGGTCAGCCATCATAAGGGAGAACCAGCTTCTGAGGCGGCTCAGCTGAAGCCCTCATTGCAGTGATGGTTGCCACCTTACTTCTCCATCTCTCCTGCAGATGGCAACCAGCATGTTCTTAGTTAAACCAGGTGACAGGCTGCAATAACGAGTGACAACATCAACAACGACAGCAAGGGAGAGATATCACTCGAGGCAACACTCCAGACTGGATGGAGCTGCTTGGCTGCAGGAGGGCAAGCTGCTCCAGATGGAAGAAGCTGAAGAAGACATCCAAAATCACTCTTTTCTTACCCACAGATGAGCATCTGCCTGTTTTCCAACCTGCCCAGCATGCTGCATTTCTTTCACTTAACTGTGATTGCTCCTGAAATATCTAAATCTCCCTTTTCCCTTCCAGCCCAGATTTTACCCTGAGACCACAAGCCTGGCCATAGTGTCAGACCAAATGCTCAGCTGCCCTGGCATCCCACCCATAACAAATGTCCTGGAGCAGATGTTTGAGGATAGAATCATAGAATCGGTGAGGTTGGAAGGGACCTTTAAGATCATCAAGTCCAACCATTAACCTACCCTGAGAAAAACCCCTACTAAACCATGTCCCTAAGCACCTCATCTACCCTTTTCTTAAACACCTCCAGGGATGGNGCCGGCTGCCACCAACACCCCCAGGTCCCTTTCTGCCGGGCAGCTTTCGAGCCACTCCGCCCCGAGCCTGTAGCGCTGCTTGGGGTTGTTGTGACCTACACATAGAGCAAGTCAATTACTCCTTTTCTCTCTCACCTTCTGGCAGTTAACACACCAAAAAAGAAGTTATATTTCAGTCTCTCCTGTCCTACATGGATTTCTCTTGCTTTTTTTGACTCACCTGCTCTCCCAAAGTTGCAGGCATTGAAAAAGGTGATGAATTCTTCCCGACAATAGAGGGCAGCGCTGTCCTCACTGCCACAGCCCAGGGACACGTACTGCAGGGAGAGATAAAGTGTAATACGTGTTATTAAAGGTTGAGGCCTTTTTGGCACAGCTCTGTGTTTTGGTCTCCTAGTAAACCAACTCGAGAACTGCTGGGGTTACAAAAGCCAGGAGTTAATCAGTAACTCAGATGTTTATCACCTGCGTGTTTAACTATTTATTCCTCCCTTGCAATACCTGCCTGTTTTTCTTGTGGTGTTGTTTGTTTTGGTTTTTTTTTTTTTACCCTTCATTTAATGAGTAACTATTGGGAAGGGGATTAAATACACCTGTTCTCTCAACATATTGTGACTTTTTGGCAGTGGCCATTTGGACTGTAAGCAGCTGTGTCCCACATTCATTGACACACAGAAAGGAAAATTCAAGTGTTTCTAGAGAAAAAGAAATTCAGCCCCTTCAGCGCAGACCAGTCCCTCCCACAGCCTAGTCTGGCATGTTCCCAGCTCCAGGGATGTTCTGCAGGCATGCATCTCCATGTGCTCCCTGGTATGACTTTAACCCCTGTATGCTCTCTCAGCATCTCCTGTTGTCCTTTCTTTCCCACCTGTTCTCATAGAACCACAGAAAAATTTGGAGCAGAGGCATCTCTGGAGGTTTTGTGGTCCATATATTTCCCCTCTGCTCTATGCCAGTGCTCCTATTCCATGGGAGAGGAGCAAGGAGGTGAACAAATGTTGTTGCAGAGTGAATTTTGGATTAGGTGCTTTCTACAGGGTAGGACTCAGGGCTGTTGTTCCCAGTTTTATCATTGCAATGTGTGTGAATGTGGGCAAGGCAACAACTCCACCTGTTCACATCTAACCTGAAGCAATGTGGTCTGTGAGCACTGCAATGGTAAATCAGCTGAACGTGAAGGTTTTGGGCATCTATAAAAGCGAGTTATTAAGGCGATATAAAGCATTGCTATCTTTCTCAGCAATTCTTCCTGTACAAGGGATGTGCTGATCTCTCCGTGCCCTTTCCCACCCTATCACTCTGATTCCTTCTTGTGTTTCATTTCTCCCCAAGTCCTCATGATACTTGGTTGCTTTTCTCTCTGTGTGTGTGTTCAAAATGCAGCTCTTAAAGCAACTGTTAAAAAAGTTCAGGGTGTCAAAGCTGTGTGCATATTCCTAATCCACTCCTCTCGGTACTGATAAGGACATGCTTTACCAGGTTTAACTCCTTTTTGCCTAGAAGAACTGCTACAGCTGCTCTCTTTAACTCACTTCCACCTTCCTGGTTAGGGCTGTCTTTTCCCCAGAGCCTCCACTCACCCGCAACACCTCCAGCAGGGAAGTAGGCTGTGAATACGGGCCTGAGCACATTCAAAAGCCAGGGCCACAGAAGTAAATGAGGGCAGCAATGCTTCTGCAGCCTTTACTCCTGGTGATGTTGGCTGAGCCTGAAAGCACACAGCTGGATGCCAACAGCCCAGGCAGAATTTAAAGGGGTGGTACTGGGAAAGGAAGGATGGATTCATGGACATATTCTTCCTGTAAACTGAAAAAGTCTGACCACAGACAGCCAGAAACAACAAATCTGGAACTCTGCAGGGCAAATTTCGTGGTTGCTTTTGAGAGAAGAAACTCTCTTGACCTGGCAATGATGTTATTAGCTTCCTAGCATTGATTCTGAAATTCCCCTCTCTCTTTCCAGCCTAAATTAAACACTAATTAAAGCCACGTATTGCAAAAACAGCCCTAGGTTCATAGTGCTATTTATCAAGCTGCCTGAAAAGCCCCAGCTCCCTAGTGAGAGAAGAGGGAACAATATTTTTGTTACCAATTTTTTATTAACTCTGTCAGTTATATGCAGTGAGGTAAAGGAGGCAAAAGAAAGGAGTAAGCAAGAGGGAGAGATCTCACCAAAACAAGGGGTCAGTAATTTTCCATTTGTCATTTGCTGGAGGTAGAGTAGTAATTTGGTCACAAAAAAAACAGAACAATAAACACTAACCAGTGGTCCATGCTCTGCAGCATGAACAGAAATCAGCCTCCATAGATCGTGCCAAGAAAACCCATGACTGCAACGAAAAGTGTTGCATAGATTGGTCTTCCTTAGCATGTCTCTTGTTGAGCACTAAATGCCATTGGTTGTTGCAATTTGGACCAAAGTCATTGGTTAGGCTGAAGAGCTTTGGTCTTAGAAAAAAACAAGATTCACATGAAAGCCAAAGTCATCCCTGGATGCAAAGTTTTCTTCAGCATTTTCCATAAGGCTGCTGGCAATCAAGGGAACCAGGTGTAAAGTGTTTGACTATAAAATACTGTATTCTCTGCCGAGGCATTGTCAGGTGTGAAATGCTGTATGGGCTCTCCGAAGTGTTCAGCCTTAAAATTTGCTACCTCTGTCTTCACAAATTTACCTACAAATTTGAATTTATTGTGGTAAGAGACAATAGTGAGTACATGCACATCTACCTGAGTATCTTTTCTATGCCATTGACAGCACCAAAAAGCTTCTTATATAGCTCAACTGTGTTTTCTAATTATATACCCAGGTGGCACCTCACTGACCTGAGGCATCCAAATTTGAAGTGGCAATTACCTTACTGTTTGCATGTGCCCAAAAACACGCTGAAAGGCAGATCTCTTTCCTTACCATGGTGGTGCAGGTGACTGCCTGCCACTTTGGGCTGGTCCCTGGAAAATGAGGCATGGCAAGTGAAAGACAGGACCTAATGCCAACAAGCACCCCTGAGAGTAGGGTGGGAGGTAGAGCACTGACCTGTTTGGGTTGGCCACCTCATTCCTGAGACAACAGAAGTTGTTTGGTAGCAGAAGCTGAGGCTCTTAAGAAGTCACTGGTGCCTGCCTACGCCCCAACATAAACTGCTTGCAGCCCAAATCCCAGGTAGCTGCTGCTGCTGGTGTGCTTAATGTGAAGGCTCCTAGGTCTGTCCTCCTTGTCCAAGCTAGAGATCTCTCCTAGGAAATCTAGAGAGCATCTGAAGAGAGGATAATGGTGCACAAGCCCCACTCACACAGCTGCAGCTTATTTGTTCCTCCGGAGCTTGGTTGGAGAAGGGGAGGCTGCACTTCTATGGTGAATGGGATGGTGAGGAGCCATCACTCATTCTCCAGGGATGGTGAGGATCCATCACTCATTCTCCTTTCCCATAGTAAAACCTGCAGGAGGCAATAAGAAGACCAGCAGTGAGGGGAGAACCTGGCCCAAGGGCTCAGAGAAACTCCAGGTTGTAACTATGGGGACCTTCCGGGTGCCCAGACCTCAAGCGTGTAACATCAGCCTTCCTGATGGCTGGGAAAGGCCAGTGGTTAAAACACCAACATGTTACCTTATTCAGCGGTTGTTAACAAGCTAGTAACGACTTTGTACATTTTTATTTACATTCAGCTAGCACTTGTGCAACCAATTCATCATTTCTTCTCAATTGCTGGTATGTCATTATTTCTGGTGGATACCTTTGGTCAAATTATTGCAGGTGAAATAAGCACATACAGTCTGTATTGCTGTCAGTGAAGGCAGGGGAATGGCTGGATGGCTGCAACAGTCAAGAGTCAAGACAGTAAATTCCCTGTGTCTTAGTTTCCTACTAATTTCCCACTAAATTTTCCCAAATAGATGTCCTTACACTGTAACCTGTTCTGAAATCCTTTAGATAGACACGGGTCATGGTAGAACCAGGTGTTACAGGCACATATTGCCTGCAAATCAGGAAAGCTAATTTGCTGTGTTTGGGAACTTTTTCTTCATAGCTTGCCTTGCCTGAGGACAGGGACTCTTTTTATCTGCATTTCAAGAAAAGGCATTCTCTTCCAGGAACATATCAATATATTCACATGATAACAAATCACACCCGGACCTATAGTCAATGGATATAAGCAGAAGCACCTTTTATGGCCACAGACCTTAATTCTCAAAAACAATCAAGAAGGGAAGAGGGAGGATGAAAGAGAACAGTTCATCAGAGGCAATGACATGCTCAGAGCCATGCAGGTCGAAACACGCCAGGCAGCATTGTTCTTCTTTTAGCGCTGAACTCAGAAACATCACATGAAAGGTGTGTGTCCCAGGAAAGGGTATTACCCACTCCTCTGAGACATAATGGACGTGCTTGCAGGAACGTTTCAGATGGACGTGCTTACCGGGACGTGACTTTAGAGAATCAGTTGCTGATTCACCACTGGGATTTTTGTCTGGGTTAAAATTTTACTTTCCTAACACTACACAGCTCAGCCTGGAGCTCACCAAACCTAGCAAGGTTTATAATCTGCTAACCCTCAACTTTGCCTGCACTTTTCTCCTTGCTTCCTTTCCTGTGCTAATAATCATTGCTTTATTTCTGGAAAGCTGAAATCAGGCGAGGGGAAAACTGATGAATCAGACACAGAACTTCCCAACTGTGCATTTACACCTGTACAAGGACTAGGAGTCCAAGAGCAGAAGTCTGGAGATGACTGCTCCTGATAACCACCTGAAGGGCATTTCTAGGTACAGTTTTCATCCTCTTCCCCAGATCAGACACTCACCAAGCATCCCCAAACCGCAGTTTGATTTAAGCCAAAGAGGATCCTCAGCAGAGACTCAGCATTGGCCTTGCCTTGGACTCAGGCACGTTTGCAAAGGCCTAATATAATCTTAGTATTTGTACATACACCACCTCCTTTTCCTGGTGAGGAGCCCTCAGCTTGCCCTGTACGTTCAGTATAGCTTTTACCACCATTGCCATTCTGGGAGTTGCACAAGGGAATGAGCAGCAAACACGCACACACACATACACATCCACCAGCAGATCGGGCTTTCACACCAGGTTTCTGAATTTGCTTCTCCTCATGTATCAGTATGATCAAAACCACAAACTAAGACCCAAAGGAAATAAAAATTTAGGGGCTTCAGGTCACATCCTTCATGACGATTCTCTGAGTTCCCAGATGTCTTTCACCTTCTCTAATATTATTGTCCATTTATTCTCCCCCTTGCTAGATGATTCCTACGAATCTCTGTAGGTTCCTTCTCTTTTCTGTTCTAAAATTCCCTGTGCTCCTCTGAACTTGTATGGGAGACCTTCCACCCTCCAAACCACTTTCCAGCACACAAGGAAAGGAAAAGACATACGATCACGTCACACTGCCTCATGTGTGGATAGAGTGAAGTCATCACATGCAATGACTCACCTTGCTCCTCGAGCCAAGGTGAGACACACTCTTTTGTCATCAAGGGTGGCCACAGAGAAAATCTTGATTTAGACATCAGCTTCCTCATACCAGAACCATGCCTATCATCTACGTGGTGATACTCAAAAGAGCACAGCCTGCTGCAACGCAGAGCCAAGAGATTAAGAGAGTTAGGACTATTCAAGACATAAACTCTCTTAAATCACTTCTTAAAATCCCTTCCTTGAAAGTCTGCAGGCCTGGGGTCAGGAGCGAAAAAAAATCTGTCTGAGCACATGACAAAGGGGAACAGAGGTGATGACCTTCTTAAGGAAATGAGTATGGACCAGGATATAGGCCTCTTAGACACGTAAGGTGCCAGTAGTGAACAGAGTATCACTATTCACATACAGACAGAGTAGAACTATCTCCTCTTTTGCTGCTATTTGTAATATCCAAAAAAATGAAAGAAAAGCTTGTCTTTAATGGTCTGAACACTCTTGCTATTAGAAGCTAAGCTTGGACCTGCCCATGATTTGAATGGGAAATCCCTGCTGTGGGTTTACACCAAAGAATTACAGTTGATTACTTTGTAGAAAAAACAGTTGAGCAAAACCGATTAAGTTGCAATGTTCTGTTTGGCACCGTCTTCACAGAACAGCAAAAAGAAGATAACGGTGAGGGAATACATGAACTCCCCACACAGACAGTGCTTCCTGGTGGGTCACGACTAGGAGGATGGTCTTGCTTTAGCTGCAGGAAGACTGAGTATTGCAGAGAAGAGGAGTAGGGGATTTCTGAAGAGCCTGAGCAATTAGTAAGACATTGTAGATTTAATTTCAGACTGACTGGGGCTCTCTGATTTTGGGGTGGATTAGCTGTGATTCCCCATACCAAGAAAATATCTTCTTGGCTTCTCCAAGTCTTGAATATGCTCCATTCCCAAACAAAGTATAACAAAATTATTGACACTCTGGGCATGGAGCAAGAGGATATGTCTGTTCTCACATCTCCAGCTCTGTATCTTTGTATGCTGAAAGGAAAACACGTGTTCTCCAGATGAAACTCATGCTATTACTGCTGGCCTGCACTTAAGAATCTTTCTTACAGAAAAGCAGAGATCCTGTGTGAGTTGGGATAGGAAGTCTTGGCCTTGTGACCAGACTAGTCGAGTAACTGAATGTTCCTGTAATTCAGAAATGACAATATAAAACAGAATAGCAGTCAGTGAAAGCCCTGGTTTCCCCGTTGCTATACAAGTGCCCAAATACATAACTGTAGCTCCAACTCCATCGAAGAAGAGCTAAACTCAGTAAATCCCAGGTCAACAAATTGTATTAATTCAGCTATTGGCGTAAAACTTTTGTTTTAACAACTGATGTCTGAGGAGCTTATCAGTTGCCAAGTGTTTTCTTTCCTTTTGTTTCTTTGCTAAAGCACTGCAGGGCCCAGCTCAGACTGGCTTCTCAACCAGACAAACCCTACCAAAGTCTGTAAATCAGCAGTTGCTCTAGAAGCCAGTGTTGGAAAAGGCACTGATACACAGCAGTCTGATTTCTTTTAAATATGCAAGCAGTTTCACTCTAAATTATGACTGAAAAAGGTTTGTTGGAGAGGAAAAGCACTTAACCAGGTTTTGGAGAGCATCACTGTGTCAGCATTGCGAACCCTCCTTCTGGATGCCAATTTTTCCCAAGACAGCTGCAGACTTAATACCACTTAGCTCCTCACGAAGTACTTTACATACTCCTTCTACCTCATCCTCCAAAAAGTCCTTTCAAGAGGACAGAGTTAGGAAGATCTTTCAGAGGCTATCTAGCTGAGGTGTCTTTAATATTTTCCATATTTCACCGACATGCATATGAGAAATATGCTCTTCATCTATGGCAGAATTCAGGAAATATTAGAATGCAAAGATCTATACATGTAGACTGGGATCCTTTAAAGGACCTATGAATATGGAGGAACAGATGCTTCAGGGAATTACCATATGAATCCATGGCATGCACAATACCATACAAAAACACGCTATTTATGATGATTATGTCATTTTTGTGGAAACAAAACCTGCAGCAAATGGGCTAGAATAGCACTATTCAAATCCTTCAGAAATGCAAAGCTTCCCCAGCATTAGTTGTTAGAAGCCTGACTTTTTTGCAATGTAAATACTCTCTAGGAGGATAATAGGTATAAAATATATCCCGAAGTCTCTCAGTTTGCGTCGAGAGTCCCGGCTAGGATTAGTTACTGTTCCTGTAAGTTGAATTTCAGTGACAGACAGAGAAATGTTTAACCTGCAGTGTAAGGAAGGCTGCAGGTTACCTGCGCTAGATGTTATCTAGTAAATAAATCTAGTCTACAGCAGGCTTTCTCACAAGTTTTCTGGCAGTTATGCTGTTTTTATCCTTCATAAGAGCTCCACCCAAACAAACTGAAAAGCTGTGTCAGGAAAAGAAGAAATCCTTCTTCCCCACCCTCCTCTGCAGGTTTACCTTCCATCCAAGCTCTTGGGAATCCCCCACATCCCCATCCAGCTCAGCGCCATGCACTGTGGGTGCTGAGTTCAGCCAAGCAGGTCCTACCACCCCTTCTGAGCATCCACCTAAGCCAAGGCGTGAAGAAACAAGTAATTTCTGTGGGCACTGTGTACTACACTAAAAATGATGCTGTGGTATGAAATCCTGTCTTTTCAGCCTCCCTAACAAAACTGCAAGAGACTTCAAGAGCCTTTGGTTCTCTGCAGTGAGGCAAGAATGCACTACCTTATCCATTCTTTTCGTGAAATATATAGCAACATAGTAAATTCCTAAAAGACATTTCAAAATCTTCTTTCAAGTGTATAATTTTCCATCAGACCTTTCAGGATTTATTTGCCGAGAGCAATCCTTTGCAATTCAGTGCAATGTTTTCTTCAGGCTCCAGCACGTTGGCCACCCAGGGACTCTGTCTCAGGATTTTTCCCATTAAAAGCAAGTTTGGCCTCACTAGTTGAGGGCTGGGCTATTCCCTGCAGGATCCCAAGTGCATTCCTGAAATACTTGTTGGGCGGATCAAACTTATCCTGGGGTCCATCCGGCTTGAATATGTAAGGATTCCAGTGTTATCTGGTATGGTATCTGTAGGGCACTGGCCTGTGCTCTCCTTCCATACCTTGTCTGGGATTTCCTACTCTTTGAGAGCAGCCAGGAAGATGCTGTTGGTGCCATATTACTGAGAGTAATGCCTCCCTGCAGTGACTGCTCCCCATGAATCCCATTGGGGTGGGCTGTGTCCTCTAGCATAGACTCCTAATCCAACCTTCCACAAGCAGTCTACCAAGGCTGTGACATTAAATATTCATTATTGTGAATCAATAATAAATTAATATTAAGAATCTCTTTCTCTGCAGGCTATAGGACAAATAACCTTTTTGGGGTGATGGTGGTGGGGAGGGGAGTGTGTGTGTGTTTCTGTATGCAGACACAGACCTCAGGCACTAGTGGTTGTGATTACAGCCTGCTAGTAATCTTCTGAGAAATCTTCATCTTTCACGGGAAAACGCAGATGTGAATAAATTCAAATTGTATCCTAGGAAAGGGTGATAAAAGAATTTGTCATTTGTCATAAGTGCCAAGAAAAAAAACCTTTAAACATCACCTCAAATGAAAAGTTTTCTTTGCTTTTCCAGTGACAAAATCTGGATTCCCAGTTCCAAATGGTCTTTCTTTTCATAATTCAGAGCTGTTTGGTAGAGCTGGTGTTGCTTTGTGCAACACCTGGGCAGGAAGCAGCTCTCAAAGATAAGGAGATCCAGGTCTCAGGAGATCCGAAGACCTTTCACCCTCCTGAATTTTGGCAAATGTCTCAGCACTGAGAGTTTAGCAGAGACTTTCCAGTCTGGGAGACCTCTGGGTAGAAACTTTGTCAGAAGGGAGAGGAAAAGAAGCATTTGATGGTTGGACCCCATAATCTGAAAGTTCCCTTCCAAACTAGGTGATTCTATGATTTTGCAGCCCACTGGTATGGAACAGCCTGAGTGAACAGGTAATTGGTGTGGAGCTGGAGGACAAACAGAGTCATGATTGCCACTGGTGTCACAGTGAGGTCCTGTCTCAGCCCACCCTGCCCTGTGGAGCAGGACATCTCTGGGAAGGAGTGCGAAGATGGGGTGAGGGATGGTGGGAAATGTCAGGCAGGACAAGGAACAGTAAACAGAGATGATCAGCCTTGCAGCTGTGTTCAAAGGATGATGGAACAACAAAAGTAGGCTGTGAGGTCAAAGGGTGCTTCTGGTCTGCAATTCGTTCTCTGGGTTACTTGCATGCCTACAGCTTGGTATGGTTTATCCAGCTGCAGAGAGTGGACTTACCTCTTCATACAGACTTTGTTTCAGTCATACTGAAAGAGCGGCACAGATGCCACATCACTTCTGAAATGACACTCTGACATCTGTAGCCACAGAAACTCCTAAGACCACTTTCCCTACTTAGCAATGAACACTGCAGTGTGGTGCAATGAAATCTTCAGCTGGTGATTTGTCTTTCTTTCTTTCTTTCTTTCTTTCTTTCTTTCTTTCTTTCTTTCTTTCTTTCTTTCTTTCTTTCTTTCTTTCTTTCTTTCTTTCTTTCTTTCTTTCTTTCTTTCTTTCTTTCTTTCTTTCTTTCTTTCTTTCTTTCTTTCTTTCTTTCTTTCTGTCCTTCCTTCATTCCACCCTCCCTCGCTCCCTCCCTTCTTTTTCTTTCTCATTCTCTGGTTCTTTTTCTCTCTCTTGATAAACTCTAAAATATACCTGAAAACAAAAATGGCAGAGGCACACTTGAAAAGGTAAAGCCTCCTACTGGTCCTGTGCCTTTTTGAGAAACAAGGCAAAAGGGGTAATCCCCTGGGACCCTGGGATGACCAATCCATCTGTCCATCAGTAAAAGTGATAATTCCTCTTCTAGAGGAATGTAAAACCTTAAAGATATCTGTAGCTGCAGCTTTGCTGTCCTAGCCTCAGGGGTGTTTTTAAGAGGCAATCAAACAACCCATCTACGAAGTAAAACTTGTGACTTGCTTTCTCCTACTCACACTTACCAGAGCCAACAAAGAGTATAATCATGTTCATTGTTTTGGTTAAAAATAACATGGGGGAAGTAATACTTCCCCTTAATTGAGTCAGCCTGAAGCAGATTTTTTTAAAGAATGGTGAATCATGTTACAGGACATTTCAGCTTCTGAGAAATGCAGCGCAAGGTCTCAATAAAAGTGTGTCGGCTCCCAACAGGCCTCTCAGCAAAGGTCAGTGGGCAGACGGAGAAGCTGTCTAAGGTTTCAAAATACTAGTGTCCTTCATGAAAGGTTATCTTTGGTCAGACCCTGGCAGTTTTGACAGGACGATGGAGCCCCTGGAGGTAAAGCTGTCCCAGTAAAAGGTGCAGTTGAGCAGTTTGGTTGGGTAACCAGTGTGGGCTTTCGACTACAGGCTGATATTTATTTGCATTGTGGCAGGGACATTGACCAATGCAAACTTGGCTTCTCAGATTGGAGTCCATCTGACCTTGTTTCCTCCCTCATCCCTTCCCAGCTTGGGTCCTGGGGTGACAAGTCCAAGTTTCCGGACCAGCAGCTCAGTTGTGACATTTTAAATTCATCCAACAGTTTGATTTTTCTGCTCTCTTCTTCATTCCTATCAGTGCTGCAGTTGTACAACCATGTGTGTTTCAGCGCTCAAAAATGTGCTCCCAGCATGCAGCTCTATGCGGTAAGCATGGCCGTTACTATTATGGACACTATTAAAACATAAAGGAGAGATAAAGACATATGTTTCAAAGCGACAAAGGAACAGGATGGCAGATGCACACAAGCGGCTGAGTAGTTGCCACGTATTTCTAGATTAGGCCTTCTTATCTGAAGTCAAAATTTCATGTTTACATTTTGATCTCTCATAAATGCCTGCTGAGCTGAAAGCAAAGTACAGTAAAGCAATACTTAACTCCAGGATGGTGTTGACCAAGCTTTGCCATATCCCCAGGCAAATCGCATTTGCCCGAGAGTTCCCTTAGCAGAGTAATCTATTACAAATGATAATGAGAATTTAATCAATAACTGATTTTCGGGGGGGGGGGGGGGG
>VXBO01014821.1:24415-75544 GCA_013400135.1 Rhinoptilus africanus
GATCTTTGCTCAAGCACATGACTGCTCTGAATAAACACATGCAAGAAAGTGAGTCTAAGTGTGCTAGTAAACAGTGTCTCGTGAACAATGGCAGAAACAGTAGTTTGTCTCCTTGTTGGTATCAAGATGGCAGCTCTAATTTTGGAGATATTCAAGGTGAAATCAGCAGACATAGGTCGCAAAAGGAGGAGGCTCAAGCCTGTAGTTAGTATTGTCTCCTTCACAGGTTCATTCATGATCAAAGTCAACTCCTATTCCTTTTGCACAGGTCCTTTGAGATACGGCTACAAACCAACACCCTGAGAAAGAGAAGCTTTTCTCCCTTAAATGCATATGGGGTACGTTTGGCTCCATAAATTCTGATGGTTTTCACCATTGATGCAGGCCTGGTTGTTTGTTTCCCTTGTGTGATTTTTTTTTCTAAGACCCAGCACTCTCCCCGTGGTGCTATTCCAAACTGCACTCGCTATAAACAGATAATGTTCAATTTTCTCTCCATTTTCATCATGACGCAGTGGAGGAAGCAGCAGGCTGGGGTCAAGGAGGCATGGGGAACTGCTGGAAACAGCTCAGAGCTGTAACCATATGCGATAAAGCCTCAGTGGCTGCAGCTGCTTGTGAATATAGACTGTATTTGCAATAACGTGTGGAGAGACACTTTAGTGCCCTCCCTGCAGTCCACACCGTGGAGCAGTGTGGGAGTTTCTAGGCTCCACCAGTACAAAAATTACCAACAAATAACCGACAAAAATAACCAACAAATCCTCAGAATAAAAGGAACTTCATATATAAGTGACCTTTTATCCCCAAACCAAATATACAGTTCCATAATGCTGAAATGATTTCTTCATTTCTTTACTTTGCATTGAAAAAAATCAGGCAAGGTGTTAAGTAAAACACTTGTTGCATAAACTCCAGTGACTCACCGTCTTGGTGAACATCGTATTTCCAAATACTAGCCTCCAACACCAGGAAGCCTGTGAAGATGAGTAAGATAATTTGAAGCACTACCTTGCAACTCCATTTAAAATGGCACTTGCATAACTGACTCTTTCGATGGCATCTTTACTTTGGAAAAGCAAACAGATGTACACATATATTCTGTTGAGAGGTTGTAGCATGTTACTACTGGCTTTAACTGAGAGATTTGGCCAAATGGTGGATGAGCTCCACCACAGCGGTGATGGAACAAGGTATTCCTCAGAGCTGACCCTACATATCAAAGTAAGAGGAGTCAGAAAAGAAGAGGTCAGACCCGTGTTTGCATTTCCAGCCCAGCATTCTGCCCAAAAGCATGTGTCTCCTGCATTTTCATCGAGCCGCTGTGTTTGGAGCTGTAGATCCACTTCTCTCTCATCTTTTTCAGACCGGTTTTTTTCTCTCATATGGCAGAGACAGGAGAACCAGCGTCTTTGCCCTGTGTGGACATGCCAGCCATGCAGATGGAGGTCCCCACTTCAGTTATCTATAGGCAGCATGGTCCTTATGGGACTGTTTTGTCCTGATTTGCAAACACTAATGGAAGAGGGTCTGCTCAGGTTGCTAGGAGAAAACTGAGAACACATGAGCAAGGCTGGTTGCTATTTTTCAATCCTTTATATTTCAGCTAATACTCTTGGTTTTGAAAGGTCACTGGGGATGTCACTGATACGGCCTCAAGGGAAGGAAGGAACCCCTCACCCTCATGTAGGGGTACAACCGCTTCTTATCGCTACCTTGAATGAGCACTGCCCAGCCCATAACACTACAGATTATCTGACACGTTGGGCCAAATCTTGCTCAATTCAAGCACTCAGCATAACTCCTCATGTGAGTGGGAGTCCCCCATTGGCCCCAAGTTCATTACTGAAGCTATTTAAACACTTTCCACTCCCTTCCCTCCTCCTCCTCCTCCCCCTGCTCACCTCTCCACTCCCCAAACAAAACAATTTCCCCATCCCATGCTATATTAAGATCATATGCAGAAAATCCAATGCATTATCCTCAGGATTAAGTAGCATTAGCAGACCGTATTAACACGTTGCTGCTGTGTTTGTATCAGGGACACGTTTATTCTCTGCAGGCACTAAATGTTCTCGGCGATTCCCCGAGCAGGAAAGGTGGGTAGCATACCAAAGCCATGCATCTAGAGGCTGTGGAAGAGTTTAGCTACAGATATATTAAGGAATTTGCCTCAGGAATGTAAACAGATCCAGAAGGTTTTGTGAGCCAAGGCAACTAATTTTAACAAGAGTTCTCTTGCATGCACACACATGTGTACACACACAAATACCTGCTCACACCCTTCTGCCTGTACCCCTAAGTAAATACACCACAAAAGCAATATTTCTAAGGCACTAATAATAGTAAATGCTTTGCCACTGAGATGGAAACTTCATACTTATTTGGGGTGGGGTGGAGTGGGAGGTCATCTACTGGTCAAACAAGGAGGTATCCATTCATGACCTGAGCTTAGCTGCAGTGCATGGAAACTGTACATAAAATGTATCTCTGAAGAGGTTAATATGCTTAAATAAATTTTCCAGAACAAAGAACAGCTTAACCTCAGGGGAAAAAAAAAAAAAATCTAATCTAATCTTGTCAGGCATTTATTGGAGCCTTGGGTAATCTTAATTTTCCAGTGAAAATTTTTTATTCCCTGTGTTTTTGTGCAGCTTTCACACACTCAAATGAAATATCTTCACATGTCCTGGCCAGTCAATTATAGCCTTAATCTCTGCCATACTCTCCTTTTAGTCTTTGACTGCTTCAATGATACACTCAAAACACTGTACCTAAAATTTTTACATGATCCTTTGTCAAAAAAGGATCAAGACATATAAACGAGGACTTTGGTAACTGTAGATGTTTGATAGTCCTTGAGCACCACCCAGTTAATCAGTTTGCTGATCAGTTCCTGCATACGTGCTCAGCTGCCCTGCCCTAGCAATCAGGTACCTATTCCACGGCGTTAAAACTGAGTCTTAAAACTATCTTGGGCACCAGCTCAGTCCCCTGAGGGTCTTGCTCCATTTTTTGTGCCAGGCCAGGCTTCGTCAACCTGTAAAAATCAGGCCCCTCTCAAAAGCAAAGCTTGGCCACTCCTTTTAAAAAGTAATTACTGTTGTTCCTGGTTTCCATCTTTTACATAACACTCAACGCTTAAAGCATTTGCCTGGCAAATGGGAGCTTACAAGTCCCAGTTGATGTTAGACCTTGGATGGTCTAAATGGGATGGATGGACAAAATGGGAAAATACATTAAGACAGAGCCTTAGTGTCAAAGGACAGAGTGCCAGGAACATGTCTAACTTTAGAGTGGTCACTCCCAACAGAAGGGATTATTCAGTTATGGTTAACATGTAGAGACCAACCCCACCAAGAAGGGTAGCCCCAATTGTATTTGGTGGGACACTTGCTACTATATATGTGCTCTGGGAGTGCCTAACAGACTGGGTCTTGCAGGTAAACCTCTGCTGAGCTCCTGGATCCTGATGGATTAAGGAAGGTTGTAAACACTGACTGACTCAGCCTAGACATATCTGGATAGGCACCTTGGCCACAGGCAGAGGAGACTTAGAAGTATAGATAGGCAGAAGGGGAAGGCTGAAGGATATGGCCTCAGCCGTAAAACTTGATCGAAAGCAGATGTGTCACTCCAGCTGGTGCTTTCTAGAGTGCCAAGACTAGGTGACTTGGTGCTAGTCGCCAAGAAATCATGCCTGAAAAGTCTAATGAGTTTAATTACCCCAAAAGTAGAAAGCATTTTTGGTTGATTTTGGAGCCTTATTTTCTAGCTCTCAGGTCCTTTATTCGATAGGGTGGGATTGGATGAGATTGGATTGGATAGGATCCACAACAAACTCTCAGTTTATTTTTATATAAAATGGACTGACACCTAAGCAGCAACTGCAGGGAGGGATGGCACTCATTTATGAAATTCTGCTCTGAGAATGAATTTTCCAGTTTCAAAGTCTATCTCAAATTCAAATTTTCTTCAACTGAAGTATTTG
Source organism: Rhinoptilus africanus (assembly GCA_013400135.1). NCBI lineage: Eukaryota > Metazoa > Chordata > Aves > Charadriiformes > Glareolidae > Rhinoptilus > Rhinoptilus africanus. The sequence goes on from VXBO01014821.1 coordinate 28,407, forward strand.
TGATATGAAGGATTTTCAAGGATATTCACATTAAGGAATTAAAATCTCAGATTATTTTCTCTGATGTAGAGATTTCTCTGTTGAAATACGGAGTCAAAATAATTCCATTGCATATAGATCTGAGATTTCAGTTCATGTCTGTCTTAAATTTCAATTTAGACATTTGAATTCTTATTATGCTTTAACTTCACTTGGTTTTGCTAGTGGACTAGTGAGTCCTGTGTGACTGTTGTCAAAAAGCAATTGCGTTTTGATAGTAATTGCTTGGAGGCTGTTCCTAAAACAATACACATCACAAATTACCAAACTGCCATTCTTTCTTGTTCAAATTTGTTCGTCTTGTTAAAAGTATTAAGGTAAGAAAGTTCTTGTTTGTTTACAACCTGAGATAAGATACAGGAATGTCTTACTCTGGTTTTGCCCAGGTGAAGATTTACTATTTTTTTCTCCTTTTTAAACTTTATTGACTTTATAAGTTGTGTTGTGTGTATTTTTTACAAGGGTGGCATTCAACAAAAACCCTCATCTCAAGTATCCTTGCAAATACCATAGAGAGTGGGAGGGGAAGGGAATTCTGCACTCCCTGCAAAAAGGAGGGATGGAAAAATGCTTCTGAAGGACTCTCAGCAGCCTAATCCAAGCCACTTATCTCGATGTGAGTGTGGCAGGAGATTTCCTTAACAGGCACCTCCAAGGAGGCACTGCAGCAAATTCCTAGCAGCCCTTCACACCTACATCCCGTGTGACACCTGGCTCTGCAGCAGCCACAAGCTCGTGAGGCTGGTACTTGGAGGCACGTGTAGGTGTGAGCTGATGGACCTCCACAGCAATCAGGTGGAGATTTTTATCCCATGGTCAATACGCAGAAGCTCATCTACTTTTTTTCCTGAGTGGTGGGCACTTAGAAAAGACACTGAAATAGGCTTGGGGTTTTTTGAGAGTAAAGTTTCCATGCAGAGACACAAAAAATCCACACGCCTCACTGCTGCACAAAGACAAAATAATCCAATGTCTGGCAGTCTCATTTGGGCAGGCTGTTTTCCTCTTGGCAGCAGCAATACAGGCACAAACAAGTATTAGTATCATCACTAAGGCTTTTCTTTATTTTTCAAATTTTATGAAAGAGATGTTTGGTTTCTTTATGAGACACTTGGAGCCTGTGGCTGATTGGATCCTGATTTTCAGTTTGTACTGAGCTCATGCCTCATAGTCTCAGCCACAGACCAGGATCTGGCTCTCCCAGTTTAGGCAAAAATGCTGAAGGATGGCACCCTTTGGTTGGCACAGTGTGGTTCTTTACTATGGACATGCAGAGCTGGACCTGGTGGGTTCCACTCTGTTCTCAGCATGTGGGATGCTCAGATTTTTTAAGACAGAGTGTGTGAAGGCTTTCCACATACCTCTTATTAGCAAGCTGCTAGATCTCACCATATCTGCTCTCATAAAAGGGGTTCAGATTATCTCTTCCTGTGGTTCACTCTCAAGGATGGGATTACCTAATTTTGCATTCTTAAATGTGTGATATCTAATGCAAACTAATCTTGTACACTCCTTCTGTAATCAGTGGAGAAAGTAAACACATGGGAGGACAATTCAGCCCCTTTTAGACACTCCTTTAAGGCTGGATTGCCTTGCCTAGGTGCTTCTGCATTGCCTGCCAATGACTGACCTGCCTTTTTTCAGAGATGAATTCCACTTTTAAGTCACACAGATGAGGTCCAAAAAAAGACAGTGCCCAGCTACCTTTGCTTCTCTCAACTCTGCACTGCAGCTCAGCTGTCTCAGCAATATGGGGAAAACATCTGATCCTGTGTCATTTGTCAACATTACAACTCCCCCACTGCCTCTGCCCTGGGAAGGGCTAAGCCCTTTGCCTTTAGGTGAAATTTTGCTGAGTGTATATTTATAGCTGTTATTCATTAAATAGATTCACCTGACCGGAGGGCTGACACAAACGGTCCATTCTTGGTATTGTTTTGTAAAGGGAGGATTTATAGTTAGCAAAGCTGTTTATTTCATCTGCAGTAAAAGCTTGCCCTCAGGATTGTGCAACCACAGTTTAGGGTCGCTACTGACATTTTTTAGATCTTAGATGTCCTTTCAATTTATTGATTGTAAACTCAAGAGAAAACCACAGTTCAAGTGCCAAGAGACACTGAAAATAATTTTTCTGTGTCTGAAGACACCTAGAACTTCTGGCACTTCATGCTTTCCAGATTGTGTCTGGTGTCCCATTTAAACTTCTGCCCAGAAGGGTCTCAATGTAATTTCAAAACTAAGCCCCATCAAGACACACAAAGTGGGCAGCTCTTTGCTTTTTTCAGCTGTGGGATTTGGCCATGCAGGAGACAGCCATACACTGGCAGGTTTCACTGGGACTTGCCTGACCAGGGTCCCTGGCCTCTCCATGGTTGATCCTGCTACTTTGCCCCATGACATTTTTGGAACATTACAGCTTCCGAGGGTTTGTCTCTGTGCCTTTCCTGATGTCCATTCCACTTTTTGCTACTCCCTTTTACTTCCCCTTCCCCTCCTCATTCCTTTGCTCAGTTTACTTTCCTTAAAAAAACCCAACCATGAATCATCACCTTGAAGTCTCTTTCTCTCTCTCTCTCCCCCTGCCCCTTGGCTTGCTTAGACTCAATGCCAGCCTCAGAAGCTCATCAAAAACTGCTGAAATTAACCACTTCCAAACTGACATTGCTCTTTAACCAGAAGCCCACTGATAAGTGTGATCTAGTCTTGTGTTCCTGTTTTCTTCGAAGAGTTCACCCCTGCCCAGAGAGTATTTTAATTAGTACTCTACAGGATATTCCCTTGTACCATTGCTGTAATTATGCTTAATCAGTAACACTGAACATGCAATAATTAATTAACATTAAAAGAGAGAGCTTGACATTGTGATTCATTGGTTTAATTGTCTTTGGTCCGCTATTCAGCTATTTTATCTTCTATAATCTACAGAGCAAATCCTTTTGGGAAGTTGGTTTAGGGTGTGAGGACTCAGTCTCTGTTCCACTGTTACCAGTACTTAGTTTAACACCTAAGATCTCACTTTTCCAGCACACCAAGTCTGTTGTGAAAGTCTTCAGTGGTCACTGACGTTCATCTGGGGTAGAAGGTGACATTGTACAATGTGGCTAAGATGATGAACAGCTGGAGGAGAGGTGAGGTTTGCCAGAGTGACAATGTCATCAGGTCACCAAGGAGAAAATCAGGGACATCACAGTCTGAGCAAGCACCCATCCTCCCCAGGAAGCAATGTTTTGCATTGCCAATGCGTAGCAAGCACACATGAATATGGGCCAGTAACACAATCACCACCACATCTCAGCTCGGATAAGGGCCACTTCTTCGGCTGTTGTCCTCGAGTGCTGCTCCTGTATCTAAAATGAACCTGTCACTTCACAGGAGGCAAAGGAATGGACCTTGATTTTTGTTTGAGAAGGCTCCACATCCTACAGAAGGCACAGTTTTTGCATAAAAAGTTAATTTCTTTCCATCAGCAATCTAATTGATGCATGGAAAAACATGAGGCAAAAGCTGAAATTTTTCAAAAGCTTGTCCAAAACTTTTTAATCCTGTTTTGAGAAATGATGTATCAGAGGAAAGGTTTGTACTTTGAAAGAGGAAAAAGTGCCTAAGGTACCTAAAGTTCACTTTCTCCCTAAAATCTGATATGCTACAACACTTCCTTACCATCAACACTCAGCACGCAGCAGGAAGGTAGAATAGAATAGAATAGAATAGAATAGAATAGAATAGAATAGAATAGAATAGAATAGAATAGAATAGAATAGAATAGAATAGAATAGAATAGAATAGAATAGAATAGAATAGAATAGAATAGAATAGAATAGAATAGAATAGAATAGTGGACTTTTGGCACTTTCCAAAGAAAAATATGAAGTGCAATAGACTTTTTCCTTCTTTCATTAAAAAGAAAATTTAAATCACATTTTACCAGCAAAAATAATTGCAAACCTGTAGAGAGGACTATGATAAAAATAAGCATCTCAGATTCCTCGTGGCCTGGCTAAAACAATATTCTTTCCTTAGTCTTCATTATAAACAGTATGAGGAGTAAAATCCAAAAGAAACAGGATTACATATTAATGCTTCATGTAACAAATAGATATGAGGGAGCACTTCCAAGTCATGAGATTGCTGCACAGGAGTTGGTCTTCTGGTCAATGCTGGACATTGTCTGTCTTGCTGCGGTCCTTCTTCCATCTACATTCTGATGATTAAGGTAAGTTCAATCATTTTGATCTTTAAAAAACATAAAAGCAAAGAGTTCTTAATGCTTCATGTCCTGTTGTGCACATTATTTAGTGGCTGTTTGAGCCTTGCAATTTTTGTTTTTGATGTGGAGAGAAATTGCCAGGAGTCAGATATTTCCTGGGGCTATTCTTGTTTATTTTTAAGGGAGACACCAACATCTGATCCTCCAAACACGAGCCAACAACAGGCAAATCCCTTGCTCAGGGGATCCCTCATCTGCCCCCAGCCCAGCAGCCTCTGTGCAGGAGGATGTCTACATTGGAGACACACACTGAGCACCACCCAGCTAGGCCACAGCCAGCAGCATCCTGGATCCATACGGCACAGCACCATACCATTGGAAACTGTCACCACAAATTTACATGACATTTCAATACACTAGCTGACAGCTACAGCCAGCCTCCAAAACCCTGACTTTTGGCAAGTGAAGGGTTGAAGTGAAGGGCCACCCCGTTTAAGCTGAGGCCAGCCCAGGCATGGCTTGCATCCAAGCACTTCAGGAAACATCCTCACGCTCTCCAGCACTTCCAGGTTAAGGCAGATCTAAAATACAGAGATCTGCTGATGTGGCTGTATTGATCTAGAGTGGGAAAGGATCATGATGCAAACTAAAATAGCAACATCGCAAAACTCTCCATGGAGAGGCAAGATATACATGCAATAGGAGCTCATTTATATATATTTTTATAGCTGACACAATCTGGCAGGAGATTTAATCAAATGTTTTTGTCAACATGAGCTGTGCCATCACTGGCTACATGAACCAAGTCCATGTGTGTTGGCTAGTCCTTCTGCTTTTCTCTTGGAATTACTAAGTATCTCAAAAGCATGAGCTTTTAAGTTGCAGCTGCGAGGTTTTTCAGTCACAGATGATGTGCCTTTTTAGGTTGAAAATGGTAAGTAGTTAGTGCCTGAATAACTGTGCTGTAAACAAATACTATGGATTTGTTTTTACTCCCTTGGTACAGTGATTGAAACAATATTGATCAGACACTACATCTCCCATTGACACTAGTATTTTTCCCCATGGCGTCTGAAACCTAAGGTCAACAATTGTATTATTATTAGTTCTGTATATATAATGTTCTTTTCACTAATTTACAGCCCCCTTTGATGCTCTGAAGGTTGTCCAAGGACTGTAGAGATACAACCTGCCAGAAGCAGCCAGCCCTGTCCACGCAGCTCTGGTTTTTACAGATTGATGGGATCCACTGTCTTCATTGCATCCATCAGGTAAATCCAACCTGTTTGCTTGACTAGCCTGAACGGTGCTGGTAATAAACAACGGTTTCAGCATCACATTTTTCTTTATGCTTTTCTTCCCTCAAATGAGTTCTGTTAGCTTAGACCTTGCTCTCCTGCTTTCAGCAGCACTGCTGTAATCATCTGTGAAAGAGCTTAAGTGGACCGCCAGTTTCAATCTTCAGAGACATCCTCAGGCTGATCATAAATGGGCTAGTGTAGGACAGAGACAACATAATCCTGACAAGCAGATCTGACCCCAAAATTTATCTGTATTTCCTATTATATTTGTTTTAATAATGCCATGAAAATTACTCTTTGGGAATTGAAAATACAGCGTTTTGCTGTTTAAGACAAAACCACTGAAAATTTTTAATCAAAGACATGTGGAGAGGGAGGGGAAAAAAGGAGGTTTTATGGAACTTTTTAACTGGAAAAAATGCAGTTATCTTTACTACTAATAATACCCCCCACACACATGTGATTCCTTTTCAGGAACCAGCGCTGAGGGGAGAATGGAATAAGAGAAGGAGCACGACCAGACCTCCCCTCCTTCAGTGGGGAAGATTTCCATGTGACGGCAGGTTTGCAATGCCCTGACAGTTCTTGCTGTTGCTTGGAGTGCCGTCTGCCTTCTCCTGAGCACACGGACAGCCAAAGCATTGCCACTCAAAGCATTGCCACTCTCATTGAGAATTCGGCAAGAGAAGCCTGGTAAACAACTAGAGAGGCTGAACTGTCCTGTTTACTCACAACCTATTCAGCAGCCTCCTGCCAGCCCTTGCTGAGCTGGCCATCCACGCCACCAGGAGGGCAGCTGTGTTTGCAGCAGCCACAGGTCTGCTTCCACTCATGTCTTTGAGCACTGCATCTCTGGACACCTTCCAGCATCGGTGAAAGTTGTCTGGGGTGCTCTGCTTGGCATACCTCTCCGACACCCTCTCCATCTATTCTTCTGAGCCACCAGCCTTCACACCCTTCCCCCTTTTCTGGGGTTGTCTCCTGTAATAATGAGACTTTCTTTGCCTCAGTTTCCATGCAGGAGAATTTGATGGTAGGTGCTGAAGGACCCACGGCAGCATGTGGGATGCAGAGCCATGTGGCAAGGCACATATGTGAAAGGCTGGCTCGTGCAATGGGCTTGTCTGGAAGGGGGAGGTCTCACCTGCAACACACTGCCCTGGTGTCCTCCCAGCTTGAAGAGATGACACCCTGCATGTGACTGTCTACCTGATTAGTCAGGTATGACTCCCTGGGGTGGCTGACAACCTGATGACAGGATCCATTAGCTTGGCACTTGGGATAAAAGGATGGGAACAGGATGCAGCGCTGCAATACATGGTGGAGTATAGGGACATGGTAAGGGAGAAGCCCATAATCTTGGCCCTGGTTGTGAGATTTGATCATTTTGATGGAGGATGGGAAATACTTGAGGACCACCAGCATGCAATTGCTTTTACGGCATACAGCATCTGCTGACAAGACTCCATGTGCACAGCCCTGTTTTTACAATGCGTATTTTTCACGGATACAGATATTTACTAACAAACCACAGCTGCCTTTTAGACTGACAGTTACTGGTCTGTGGCTCTGGAGGAGCCTGTGGTAGGATCTGTGCATTTAAAAATGAAGCAGCCCCAGAGCTGTTTCTCCTCTTGTGGAGAGGAGTTGTGGTGAAATTGTGGTGAAAATGTGCATTAGGAGGGAGGGCTGCAGGCATACTGCCTGTAAATGGAAGTATTTGTTCCACACTTAGCAGGATCTGCTCTTCTGCTGTGCGCATGCATTTGTATAAGCGTGTGAAATGTGATCACAATATATGTTCAAGATAAGAAACCAAGCCACTGATGTCCAAATGATTAGCTTTGACTGGTTAATAAGTACCTACATGACAAACAGCAAAGTCTGATGGAAAGGAGTGTTCTATATGAAAAAAATCGAAGCAAACGGTAAGGACAGGATGAGAGTGACAAGGTGCCGAAATGAACTGTCACATTTTCTGCTTCAGTTTCCCAAGTAAAATTAGGCTCTGGGTGATCAGACCCAGGACAGCAGGCATTTCCATCAAACTGCATAGGAACAGCGATGGGCCAAACTAGGACCACTTCTGCTTTTTCACACTGGCATTTTGGCTCTAAAACCTTCTTTCTAATTACTGTGAATGCTGCTAAATTTCAGGGCATTGGGCTGCAATTTTCCATGTTGTTTCCATGCCTTAAATGAGTCTGAACCTTGAGGTTTGAATCTTAAGACTTTTTGTTTGTTTTTCTTGTGGTCTTAAGTTAGCTTTGAGTTTCTTGTGGAAGTCTTCATCCAAAATTATTCTCAAAAGCCTCAAAAAGGGAAGGAAGCGAAGGAACAGAAAGAGCACAGAGAGGGACAGGTCCACCACACACAGAAAGGGAAGATACCATCAAAAAACAAAAGAAAGAAAGATAATTGCAGTGGAGCAACAGAATTGATCCAAGAGGAGGCTGAGAAGAAACATGGAGTGTAGTGAGACAAGGAAAGAGGAGCCCTGCCATCCATCATACCAGCTCTGCCAGAGTTGAAAGGGAAGATGAAGCTCATGAAGAATAGAAATGACCTGTCCTATTCCTTTAAAGCAAATCAATATCCAGTTGCATCATTCCCCTACAGCAAAGATTGAGTGAACATTAGGAAATAAAGATAACCTACTTAATTTGAGAGGCAAAAGAATGTGTGTCCAGGGCCCACAGCAAAAAGGAGACTGTGGGAATAATAAAACTTCTGTTGTCTGCTCCAGGATGGACGTGTAAGATGACCTTGAGAAAGCCATCTGCAAAAAGAAAACCATAACCAAAAAATGTCAGTATCTTGTGGGAGGTCTGTGAGGCCTCATGGTTGCCAGTTTTCAGTTACTACCATGTTAATCTCTCTAGGATAGCTTAATCAATCATTTTCTCACATTTTTTCTATACATTTTTTTGCTGAGAGCACTCTGAAAGCTGCCTGAACCTATGACACTCACACCGCAGCAGCTGTAGGATGACAATTTATATCAGAGGATCGCTTTTGTAAGGGCTGTGCTCTCCTGGTATCCCTGGAGAAGATGTGAAAAGCTGAGATGGACTCTCTGAAACCCTCACATGGTACCTTTATTACAGAGCACTCTGCCCTGACCCAGAAAACCTTGTCAGCGTGTGCAAACCGCTGCTCATTCTGCAGGAGTGAAACCTGCTGCAGCATGGAGGTCTGCAACGATGCTGGAGATTCTTTTGTTGGACCTGTGTGGTTTCCGACAGTGATCACGGGCCTAAGGCACTTCACAAGCCCCCTTTTCCTTGGCTGTAAGGTGATTTAGCAAGTAGCCCTACTACCCAGGCCAGAAGGGTACACAGAGGCAGGTTGAACTCTTTGGGTTTTCTACAAGTGTCCTTCAGCCTTCCTGGCTGCCCAGCAAACCCTGCCCCACCAGGCACCACTGGCTTGGCCAGGTCACAGGTCCTGCATCCCGAGACATGCAAGTTGCTTCATCTTGGGGCATAGCAGACCACATGTGGGGACACACTGGGGCAGACACCTGCATCCAGACAGCAGTGGTGTAAAGGAACTTCTCAGATGCCTGTCCTTCCCCAGAAGATTGCTTTAATTAAACCCTTTCTGAGATGGCTGCCTAACCCTTCCCTCCCTCGTCAGGGCAGGGCTGACCCTTCCTTCGCAAGGGAACCACTGGTGATGAGATTTCCAGCTGAAAGTGGGATTCGATCCCTTTGTTCGTAGCAGAAATGAAACATGCTTCATTGCACCTCATGAATTCTTTCAACGTAAGCATCTTCGGTTACATGTTTCCGAAGTGGGACATATGTGTCTGTCACCACGGTAAGGGAGAGAAGAATTTCACCAACGTGAAAGTGTGGTGCTCCCTTTTATCCTGATCTCATTGTTAAACAAATGAGCTGCCTTTAAAAGTACTGGGACATTTATTTGTGCCTCCAAAAAGTGCTATTTTCACTCCTGTCTCAGTTTACACTTTAAGTAGTAACCTTCTTTTTATGGGCACTGTTAATTAAGGGGAATAATCTTAATTTCAGTTAGTAAAATTGCTTTGTGTGTATGTGGGTGTGTGAAAATAATACAGTATCTTGTTTCAAAACCTCGTGGGGTTTCAGCAATTATGCCTTTAACAGAAAATCTCAAAAGTCAACAGCCTTATAATGCCCAACTCCTGGGAACCAGAGTAAGGGGAAATTAAATATACATCTTTGATCTTAATGGTGTAAAAATATGCGTGTAGAAAGCTGCCACTATGTGCATAATTCCCTCCTGTTGAAATACAGATCCCAAAAGGTGCACTTCTCCCAGGCAAGGTAAAACCAGATCCCCCAGCCCCTGCTTGCTTGTATCAGCCTGCATGGGAATATCGCACGTGGGGAGGAGAGTGGGCTGTGCCTGGGCAGATATTTCCAGGTGCTAAGCAGCACGTCCCAGGGGAGGAAAGCCTCACCCACTTCTGAATATGCCTTTCTTCTTCTTGGCTCTTCCCTAATCATCCCACCCTTCTTCAGCTCCCGGTCCCATTTTTATTTTTTTTTCTTGTTCAAGGATATGCAAATGCAGCTCTGAGTCAAGGCTGCTGCAATAGGAGTTTCATCTCATTGGTAACAGCAGCTCTGCGCCAGTGTGCATTTCTGCTTTACGTGATTGTCTGCACGTCCCTTGGCAGACAGCAAGTACGTCTCCCAAACCACGGCTCACACGGCTAATCGCTTCCACTCCAAACTCTTGAGGCTGAGTTAGGGACAATATAATAACCAGTTTCTTGCAGGCAACTGGGCAATGATCCAACAGAAAAGTACAGTGAATCTGTTGGCTGACATCTAACTCATCTGAAGAAGCTCAGGTCCACAAATAATCTTCTACAGTCTCTTGGCAGACTTGAGACTCAGAGAGACCCTGTCTTCTTGGACACTTCTGCACTTGGCTTTGCAGGGGATCCCACCCCAAAATTTGGAAAGAGTAGTGCTGGCATGATTGGTTAGGTACAAGGAAAGGGGATCTGCCCATTTTTGGAGGTCTTGTATTTTCAAACCAGACTACCATTGAAATTCACAATTTGTTGGCAGCAGATAACCTTGCATTCAGGTTGGCAGAGAGTTCAAATTCTTCCAGTCACAAATTGCTGTTCGTAGGTGTTTACTCATAGCCCAGTATAACGGGATCTGGTCCTGCTTAAGGCTGGTTGTAGCGCACGTGTTAAACAGGATGGAGAAATGGCAGCAAACACACCTTTACAGGAGAGCCACTAAAGTGAAACAGCAGTGTGTAGTCAACATGGATGTTGGGACAAAGACTGGTCTCACAGTCCTAGCCTTACCCAGCTGGAGGATCACCAGATAGACGTGAAAGAGGACTAAAATGAACAGAAAGGGAATCTTTTCTTCCTTCCCCATTCCCCATTTTCTGGTTTCACAAAGTCCATCAAACAGCATAAGCAGACATTTGTCCAAATTTGGCACATTGCTTTCAGGAGGAGTTTATTTGAGCAGGTAATTCAGGGGTGAGCCCAGTGATTCACTTTAGCATTTCAAGTCTCTCCGACATTTTAGGTTTCCTGTTCACTGCCAGACAGCAGTGTACCTGAGGCAGGGCGGGTGGTCAGGTATGACAGGGTATGTGCCATGCCATGACTTGTGAATTTTAGAGCCACCCATCACTCAGTATTTCTATGCAGAGGGTGTGGGGCAGGACAGATTCTTCAGGAAGTTCAGCAATTTTTCTTCACAGTGCATATGATGGAGCTTCCTCATATTATTCACTATGTCAAGTATTACTCTGTTGCACACTATATAGACTGCATCTCTCAGCTAGTCTTGAAAAAGAAACTCATTGATCCCATGTGATGAGAGTCCTTAAAGCAATGTCTTTTCATGTAAATAACAGGTGTTTATCTTTCGTTTTCTGCTTGCTTATCTATTTCCTTGGTTTCCTCATTTAAAAGTTTTTGTTTGCTTAGGAGCAGATCTTGTGACTTTTTCCTGAATAGGGAGAAATAGTCATGCCAAAATTTGGCCCTGTCAGTAGTGAGAGGATGGAGGAGGAAAGACTGGGAGAGGAGAATATTTTTCATTTTACTTAGGCCACATCCTACAACGGTTTGCAATACCCTTTTACAGGCAGAACTGGCCAGTTTGCTGGCACTTATGAGTCATTAGATGCAGACTCCATCCACAGCTGTTAACCAGTGCTTTACCCTGGCAGAGGCAAGAAGAGAAAAGAAAGAGATTGGAAAGTCCTGTTGGGATAAACCTGAGGATCAAGGAAAAGTGTGATAAAACTCAGTGGGAGTTGTCTATAATTCATCAAATAATCCAACACACAACACAAAAGTTTAGGTTGCAGCAACAATAATTTGGAAGGGCTACTTGTTTCAACTTCTTCTCTTAAATGGGGGCAAATAGACGCATGTGTTACTAGTGGGCTTGCTGTTGGTACTCAGGGAGGTGCAGGGTGGCAGGGTAGGATGGAGGTGTATTAGAGGAGGAAGATCCTCACTGCAAGAAAGACACTGAGGTTCTGGAGAGTGTCCAGAGAAGGGCAACAAAGTTGATGAAGGGTCTGGAGAACAAGTCTTATGAGAAGTGGCTGGCTGAGGGAACTGGCATTCTTTAGTCTGGAGAAAAGGAGGTTCAGGGGAGACCTTATCGCTCTCTACAACTACCTGAAAGGAGGTTGTAGAGAGGCGGGAGTCAGTCTCTTCTCCCCGGTAACAAGTGATAGGACAAGAGGAAATGGCCTCAAGCTGCTCCAAGGGAGGATTAGATTGGATATTATGAGAAATTTCTTCACTGAGAGGGTTGTCAAGCATTGGAACAGGCTGCCAGGGAAGTGGTGGAGTCACAGTCCCTGGAGGTATTTAAAAGATGTGGTTCTTACGGACATGGTTTAGTGGTGGTTTTGTTAGGTTAACAGTTGGACTCAATGATCTTAAGGGTCCTTTCCAATCTAGACGATTCTATGATTACAGGTTGGCACTGGTCACTAAGCAAGAAGATTCAAAATACAGACAGAGAAGCTGAGGACTAATTCACTACTCAGCTACTAGCAAAAAGGGATGAAATAAGTCCAAAGATTCAGCAAAAAACACTTGCAAACTAGTTGTCAAAGCCTGTTGCTGCTTCGCTGCACTGGGTAGGGGTTGGCTGTCTGTGGGAGTCATTTTCTTTGAGGAACTGCTGGACATCAGTCAAGGAGGTTTCTTTTATAAGGTTTTTTTTTTTAAAGACTTCCTTATGACTGAAGTTGGGATGCCTTTTGAGATGGGGCAAAGAGTGCGAGTGAACTTGGTCTGGATTAAAAACTTTTTTTGCAAGAAGAAAAACAAATATTGGTCTGTACGAGCACATACAGATGTGGGTCTGTGCATGCCTCTCGCTCGAGCACCCGCCTTGGGCAGCCCTGGTTTGCTGTTCTGGCACAGATGTCTGTTGTTGAACAGATGTTGTCTTGTAAGCTCCCCTAAGCAGCTCCATTTTCCAATCAGAATTGTAACTGGAATTATGTACAGCAGATAATTGCAGTGTTTATAAAAGGGGACTCTAAAAAACTGGCCTTGCAGCTCAGCGTATTGAGGTCACCCAACAAGCTGCTGCTCTCCCCTCCTGCTTTTTTTCAAAAAAAGCCAGATTTATTATAGTCAGCTGCTGAGTAGACACCGTTGGCATTACAAGCCAGGAAAGACAGCTAGGATACTCTTTTGTCACTAACTTATCTTTTGACCAGAGAACAAACCAATGCTTGCTGTATCGTCAAACAGGTAATGGTCTATTGTGTAATCATAACAAATTATTATAATAGTTATTATAATAATTTATAGATATTTGTCCCTTAAGCCAGCTCCTTCGTCATGTTCTTCACTGTCTGCTCTGTGACTGTCTTGTTGAGATCATAAGCATTTTGGGCAAGGACTGTCTGTGTCATACGCAGCGCTGGTCACTTAATCATCCCTAACGAGCAAGATTCTACTTTAGGTAATTATATCGTAGCACTGAAATCAGCTATTAGCAACAGGAGAAAAAATTGTAGTATCTGGATCAGTATATAATAACTGTTAGGAATCCCAATATTATTTTAATTGTAAGGAATCACAGTTTTATTTTCCCTGCCCTTGCTTTCAAGACCTGTGTGAATTTACGCATCAGGACTGGATTGTCTATGCAGTTGTCTAATGAGACACTGGCAATTAGTTTAGGCCTCAGCTTGTTAGATGCGATGGCCCTGCTAGTCAGCAGGTGTAAATCAATATAAAATAGCTGTTGAAAATCTGACCCATAGATTAAAGAGAGCTATATCTGAAGCCAAGAAATAATCTTTGGATATAGCACTGCCTGAATAAAAAAAAAAAAAAAAAAAAAAAAAGTGGTTTGCATTAAATCTTCAGTTGTAATGCTAATATAATTATAAATTCAGAAAAAGAAAACATCAGCCCTGTTAAATAAACCTCACTATGTCAGAGAAAACAGAACTTTTAAACAAAACAAAATACATCTGTAAGCCAAGCAAAAATCTCTTAAAAGGCAATCCAGGGTATTTTTCTTCAAACAATTTGAAAAATTCTTCATATTTCCCCTTTTCTTCTATATTCTTATCATGGCAGGGAGACAATTGTTTAACAACAATATCAGAGAATGGCAGATAGATGAGATATTACACTGTAGACACGCTTGTGGTTTGGCTAAGGTCTCCTGTTTTTGTAAGAGCTTCAGCTCCATGCCATTTGGAACTCAATTGCAAAATGTCTGTAGATGCAAAAGTGTGTACATAAAATTCAATGTTAAGATCTAAGTGGGGCACCGCAAACCCTTGGATAACGGGCCATGAAACTAAAATTTGCAAGTGGAGACTTCGCTTCAGTCTCCGCTCTTCAAAGAACCTGCAGTGTCAGAAATATCCACCTAAACTTCACTGTGATAACTAGATCCACATCAACGCAGAATGCCAGCAATGCTCCGTGTTCAAGAAATAGATTTTGTTGTTACAAATATACCATGCAAATCATACATGGTTATGTTTATATGTATTTATTCACTTGCATATATAATATACATGCACAAACACATAGAGTAGATATATATATAATTGTAAGGAACAAATATATATGGAAAAAATTATGCCTTCATCATCTTGGTAAGTTTTCAATTTCATTTCACTATAACTTTTTGACACTTTCGACCTTATAAGCAGTCAGACCAGTGAGGTTAAACCAGTTGATTTTTGTTGCCTGCTTTATACAAACTGGTAAAGGACAATGCTGGTAAAAGGGTAAGTGGTATGCCAAAATACTGGAAAACCAGTGGGATGGCAGATGAGTTGTGGAAGCAGGGCACCCCCAGCAGAAGCGAGTGTGCTGGCAGGTGAGCAGGGCTCTGTTGAGACAGGTCTCTTGTTTTGCACCTTTTTCTGTCTCTGTGGAGTATTTGGGTTGATGCTATACAGCTCTGTGTATCCCACTGTGAGGTAGACATAAGGGATGAACATCTTTAACATCCTTATGAAATCCTCTAAGACCTACAAATGACATGAGAGACCTTTTTCTCCTGGGATCAGAGGGAGCTGGGGTTGGGATTTCACCCATGCCTGTTGCTGTTGCTATGGGCAGCAAGCGGTTAAAGCAGTCAAACAGAGACAAAACCATGGAGTAACAGAAATAGCAAAAATCGGTGGTAGAACGTTGTTTTTGTGATAAACAGCACATTTGGAAGCACTGGATATTTCAGTTTTATGGCAGTCCCAGCAGTTTCAGAGCTGCAGCTGGCAATGTTTCCCCTTGGTCAGCACGGCTATCATCTCCCAGCTCGACAGAGGAGCCAAAGCAAAAACCAGTCCCACCATGTGCCTGCCCTGGAGCCGGGGCTGTGGCAGGCTGGCTGCCCTTGGCAGGACTGGTTTCCTTCCCCCATGGTGTCCAGGGAAGTGAAATGACTTTGGGGAAGGGAGAAGGGAGGTCAGTCCTCCTACTTGAATGAGAAGACAAACCTTCCTCCCCTATGCACATAGTCAACCAACCCATCTTCTTGAGATGTTGGCCAGCTCCTGATTCCTGAATTGGTAAGGCTGTTGAGGTGGCTGTCATTGAACCCCTCACTCTGTGCTCCATTGTGTTTCCCTGCCTCAGAGGATGATTTAGCGCGGTGTAGTGTTGTGTGAAAACTCCTTGGGGTGCATACAGCTCTGCAAGCCTGCTCTGTAAGACGAGGGGGCTCAACCGGAGGCAATAAGCAAGAAATCAAAGAGAAATCAGTCCTGGGCTAGCTATCCATGGTCAGAGGGAAAGTCTTGGCTTCAGCTAACAGCCTTGAAATATGTCAAAGCTTCTTTTTGCCAGGCCCAAGAGGCCTGGGAATTATAGCCCCATGGCCAGGGGATTTGTTGCCCTCCACAACAAGTCATCTTGGACACAATAAAAGCAGCCTCCTCGCCAGAGCAGTCGAGGCAATTGAGAAGGGCGAAGGAAGCTCTTAAACATTTGCTCTCTGGATTTTCACTGCCAGATCTCTCGGGAGAGGCTGGACTCCTCACAAAAATGCTTGACGGGAAGAAACTCCCTAGGAAGGGATTGTTCTGTTTTGTTTTGAACTTGAAGGCCTCCAGTTGACTTGGGACACTGCCACCAGCCACCTAAGGAAAGCTTGATGCCTTCCTACACAGGGTGGGGTAAAGTCCTACTGTGGGTGTACAAAAGGCCTTCAGAGGCATGACTTTCCCTGGGAAATAATCTTTTTGCCACACTGTATTTTGTGGTTGAACATAAACTGGCTGTTTTGTTGCTTTTAATGACAAAATTCTACTGAGATTTCTCTTTCCCCTCAACCACCCCTGTGGCTTTTACTCTAGGATAACATGAGGTTTTCCCTGGAAAACGCTTTCTGTGCATCCTACGTGCCTGTTATCTCTTCTTTTTGTCCAATGACTCCTTTAAAAAAAATGCATAAACAGTCCAAAAGGGAACCAGAAAACTGCTGAGGGATAGGAGACCTCAATGGCTTGAGCATTTCCCTTTCTCTCACACCCATGGTTGTTCCATGGATCTTGCATTTCAGGCAGTACATCCTCAAGGGGAGGGGAGAGACTGTTTTTCTCCCATTCTTTGCTTCTTTTGCTCCCAGCCTTAATGTCCCATCCCATGAGTATATCCCCCGCAACACAGACACTGGAGTCCTCTTGGGATAGAGGAGCAGAGATGTCCACCAGTCCCTCTCCACGTATCCCCACTGGGACGTTGGGATAAATGTGGGGTTATATGTGTCCAGCTTGGTGGCTGTCACAGCGGGGGGCTGCCACTGCAGGGGGCTCAGCAGTGTCGGTGTAGGAGCAGTTGTGCGGTGAAGGCTTCGGTGCTCGCTGCCTGCTGCAGACACCCTCAGCACCAGAGTCCGCAGCGGCAGCTCTGCAGGGACAGCTGCTACATGTAAAGTTTGAAGGTAATTTCATGGAAATTCTGGGCTCCTAAGTATCAGAGTTATTTATATCCTTGCATTTAACACCCAATTTCTGTTTTTGGGGGGAGCTAATTGATATCTTGGAATATTGTTGTTAGACTGTTTTTGCATCAGTTTCCTTAGGTATGTAATGGAGGTTACAACATTTTCCGGTCGCACAAGTTTGTTGTGATGATGCACATGTTTAAGGCACTCAGCTTAAAATGAGGTGAAATTAATCTTCTACATGTTTGCGATAAAAAACCAGAACCCTGGATATTTTGGTGGTTTATTAAAAGACACTTCTGGTCAAAGCCTTACAGCCTAAGCAGCACCTGTAGGAGTTTGCAGATGCGTTTTGTATGAAGTGCAGTAAACCAGAACAGGTACAGTGCTCAGACTGCTAAACCTTCGGTATAAGTACGAGCTTCTTTAAAGACTTCTTCATTAAAGATCAAAAATGTGACAATATGACAGACTGCAATATCCTGTGGTGAAATTTTCCCCTCTCTATGGAAGGAATACAGTGGATTTGATTTATTAACCCAGAGATACAAAATAAACATAGGCTCTGTTTTCTACTATTTGCAACTCCCACTACTCCCAAGGCCACAGCACGAATTGCCCTTAAATTTGACTAGTGCTACAAAATGCAAACACAGAAATAGGCATAAAAGTATAGACAGAGCTTGCCCTTTTTTTCTGTGTAGTGAGGTGGCAATGGAAAACTGCCTGTAAGATGCACCACAGCAATTCAGCTTCAGCGTAGAGCTGGGAGCTTGACCTCTCCGGGTCATGTGCCCATGTCCTATTTAATTGATGTTCTGCTTACCACTCTGTTAAGCACCAGATTTGGAAAGTCTCCAACTGGTGTGGAGGAAGGAACGGAGTCTATTTGCCCCTATTCATTCCCCCACTGTTGTGCAGAAGGCGGCAGGATTTGGCTCTGTTGGGATTTTAATCATTACTCTTCAGAATGCGTACAAAGCATTTATGATTTTCTTTCTGCCTGTCACATGCTAAGCGACATTAGGACTGAACTGTGAATGGAGCGAGGTAGTGAGGAACTGCTCTGCTTGCAGCCCTGGAGTCAGACTCTAACTTGGTTCTCATTCAGCAACGCTACCCCATTGCAAACGTGCTGGTGACAACGCAATTTTTAAATAACATGTCAATGAAAGGATTAGGTTTACTCCATGTTAAGCACATACTTTTTTTTTCAATTATAAATTTTCTTTCCCCACTCCCTGACTCCCAGTTCCCACCCGCCGGCCCAAGAGAAATTCTCTTTATATTTTTAACTACAGAAAAAATTGTGAGCCAGAGCAGTGAGCCAGAATGGTTCTCGTTATCAGTGTTCTAGTTTCAGAGAATAAATAATCTATTGACCAGTGCTGATTCACATACAGCACTAGGCTGCTCATGGACAGCTTGCGAATGTAAGGAAAAGCGAAGTGTTTTTTAATATATTAGTGAGCAGCTGTTATCTCTGTTTACAGATAGACAAGCTGAAACTCATAAAGAGTAAACTGCTAGCCAAGAAAAGACAGAAAAAGGCAATGGCAGGTCTGGGGAAAGACTTTAGATCTGCTGTCTCCAAATCATCAGCTCTACCAAACAGCAGTACTTCCCTTCAATTAATTATGCATTGTTAAGTGTTTGGAAACAGCTGAGCAACAAGCACATTACACTAAAAGATATCTCATTGGCATCTTTTTTGGCTGTGCAGGATGTGAGTTAATATTTCTCCATTTTGGCATTGAGAGCGCCTGTATATGGTAAAGAGCAGCTGTGCCTGGTCTTCATGAGTGATTAAAGGTGAACAATCAATTTATTATTTTTGCTACAGACCTTGTTGCCAACCATGCAAGATGTGAATTGCCAAGCTGTTTTTGTCTCAGTAACTGTAGCGTGTTCAGCGTGATAAATAACATACTCCCCTCTCTTCTGCCTTAGCTCTGTTTTGCTAAACCACCACCTCTCTTTTCAGTCTTTCACAGGGGAAAGTTTCAGACTCTCTTCTCATTCATAAAAAAGCAAGGCGTAAAAAAGCCTTTGATTGTTTTCCATCTATATAGATCTTCACATCACTAAAAATAAAACACTGGACTGTGTCATTAAACATTTTTTCTGCTGGTAAAGACTCCACCTCCTGCCCCCTGGTACATGACTTGAGCATTGTATGTTTGGACCTTCTCAGACCAGCTCCTACAAGTGATGGTCTCAGCTGTGTGTGTCCATCCGAGCCTGGCTGTTTCTCTGGATATGCCAGGTGCCTTCAATGGGGACAGTCTGCAGCCATCGAGTGTGTAGATGCAGAAGCACTTCCACAGCAGGAGTTCGATGCCACCTTCACTGGGGTCTTTACACTCATCCAAACAAGGAGGGAAGGCCCTGATAAGGCTTCAGGCAGCCTGGAAGCTGCTAAGTTTGCCGAGGCACAGGCTCTGCTGACAGTTCTGTAGACAGTACAATGGCCAGATGCTCATGGGGCCTTCACATGGAATAGGGAGCCTTGTGCTCACAGTCACCCCTGAAGCAGTTCTTTAAGGGCACAAATAACCCATGTCTTACAACCTCCTGCCTTCATATCTAGTTTATTTGTGTCTGTCTTACACACAAACACTGAACAAACTGCATCTGCCCATGAGACCTTATTGTTTGTCCCTTTGCTTACACAGCAATCTTGCTGTTTCAGCAAGACTAAATATTTTGAACATTTATTTGGTCCAAGTGTTATTTGTGTGCCACATCTCCATCCATTCTGAAATCACTGTCCATGAGTCCCCTTACTCCCATCCCTTCCAAAGTCCACATATGAGCCTCCCTCTGCCAGGATAGCAAACACGTCCCTGTGTTGCCCACCAGTGTCAGCTGCCCAGATTCCTGCATGTGTAAAATATTTCCAGCAGTGCGCTCCCAGGTACACAGAGAAATGGCACGCATCCTCAAATAGGGCCGATGGACAAAGTCTAAAGGTTTCCTTCTTTTTCACCACCCTCCCATCCCCGTCCTCGAAGCTCTTGCTCCAGTTAAGGTCATTGACCGTGCCAAAGTCTTGCCTGTATTTCCACCCTTGCTCATCTCACGCTTACCTTCTTTTTCCCCCTGTCCCACTCTTTGCCTCCCAACACCAGAGTCCCACTGCTATAGGCCTCTTCTGGGAAGCTCCATTTGTAGGTCACTGACCAGTAGTTTGCCTTGTAGACCCTGATTTTAGGTTGCCAAAACTGTCTTCCTTCTTTACCTGGGCTTCTTTGCCTAGTTGAGCTTCTTCACCCAGGTTTCATCCTTGGCAACAGAAATCAGTATTTCATGCTCTAAAACAGTTGGTGGCAAAAAGAAGGAATGTCCTCTTGCTGGAGTAAATCAGGAGTAACTAAATCTGGTGTGTTGCTGCTCAAGTGGAAAAAAAACAGGCCTGTGCACAAAATACTGCCGAGCATGAAAGTTTAGTGTGCTGTGCCGCTGCGAAAACTATGACCTGTGCACCTCATGTGATAGCACTGCTAAATGAGCTTTGAAAAGAGAACATTTTTCTAGTGGCCTCTTAAAGAACGTGGGTGGCAAAACAGCGACAGTAATCAGCAGTTAATTGCAGTCACACATCAGTTTTCATTGGCGTTTACCAACTTTCCATATAAAAGACATCGTTACACTTGAAAGCTGAGGTCAAGTTAGCTAATCATTCATAGTGTGTTTACTTTCTCTCAGGGTTGTCTAGCAGGAATTGTACCTTGTGTTTTAAAGCTATTTCAAGCAAAGAGCCTCGAGTGAAATTGTTTAATTGATTTAAAGATCTTTATAGCTGACCTGCCGATGAACGTGATTCAGATAACTAGCTGGTGTGCTGTCTGCTGAAGTAGACTCGACTCTGCATTACGGTGATTGATGTGTGGAGCATCTCTGAGGAATTGATCAGCCTTTTTCCAAAATGTTGATTTCAGTGAAATGGGTGTTACTACGTATTTAAAACCGTCCACTATGTCTGTTGTTAAAAATCATGAGACTCTGAGTCAGTCGCTTTGGATGACTTACGGTTCTGTCACTGATTCACCGAAAATGAATGTCTACACTGCACTCAGCATGAACCAAATGAAAGCTCAGACGCAAAAAGCAATCTAACCAAAGGGCCAGAGGGTTTGTCACTGGCTAATCAGGGTAAATTACACAGCTATAGTTTTATAAGGCTGTTTTATATGGTTATAGCGTTTCTATGCATACTTGTTCAGAAAGGACTAACAGTTCCTTTATAATCCTGTGCCCAAGGTTATCTGATCGCAACATGGGTGAATAATGTTTTTTTCCCAATGGAATTATGTACAGGCATAGTAAAGGGTTTTGAAAGGAGTATTTTAATCACTGTGTTACAGTAAGTTTGATTTCTTCAAGTTATGGAATATCACTTCAATAGATATATGGGGCAAATTAGGCTTTCAGTCACATTGTGTCTGTTTATAGGCCAAATACAGAATGGATCAAAAAACAGACAATTATAATTCGTGTTTAACTATATTTACTATATGAAGTACACAGTACAAGACTCTGTAGTTTAAACAATTGGTGATTCACCTTTCACAGTAAATTATACTTTTTCCACCCTCACTAATAACCCAGACTAGCTAATACCACTTTCTGTAGACATGGGTAATCTTATCCCACATTTATCATCCAGTCACTAACAGCCCACTGAAAGCTGGAGAACTGTCCCTGGGACATTTCCAGGAGCCCAGCACCAAACCCGGCTGCTGTCCCTGAGGAGGGGAGAGCTTTAGCTCAGACCATGATTGTGCCTTCCTTCTCCAGGGTCTGCTCTGGCTCCTGCCTGTCACTCCTCTCCCAAACTCCTGGTGCTGCCTCCCAGCACACCACAGCCCCGTGCCAGAGGGGCTCTGTCCCGGCGAAGCCACCCAGGGCAGGCAGGGGACCTGTGGGTGGCAGCAACAGCGGCGGCAGGGAGGCAGCTCTGCAAAGCGGTGGGCAGTGAACCAGTGCCAGGGAGCTCCTGCATCTGCGCCTGCAGCTCCTCTGTGTTTGGGGCACTTGCTGCTGGTTCTCTGCAGCGAAGTCATCATTATTATATATTTTTTTAGATGCACTGGCACACGGCCCCGCCTCATACATCCAGCAAAATCAAACCCTTAGGCTCTGCCTTACTCTAACCTCCATGTAACTTCCCCTTAGGGAACTTGTTGGTTAGCCCCCTCCATATCTCATCATGCAACACCACGGTTACAACCATTCACAGATGGAGAACAGGGGCAGGATTTGCATCATATTTTGTAGAACTGTCTCTCGACAGGACCCAAATAAGGACAAACTTTCTCATCCCTTGAGGAGTTTTTGTCACACACTGTAGCTTTGCTTGCTTCCATGGTGACGACTATGCATGACCATGTTGTCAACTATGCATGACCATGTTGTCACCTTTTTACCTAACCCAGAGTACGGACCACCATGATTGGTGGAGCATGTCCTCCCATGCCACAGTGGAGCAGGGAGCTCTCTGCTAGAGGTTCTCTCTTCTCTGAAAATCCCCAATGCAAAGGGAACCACCTCTGAGTTTGGTTGGGATCCAGGCCAGGTTGGAAGGACTGGCTTCAAGACAAGGTGCCAGCCAACTAAATGGGCACAGCTGAAACTTCCCGTGCTTTCACAGTCGATATTGTGATAAAAGCTTTCCTTATATGTTCATGTTCAACCTTCACTGATTGCTGATGCCGATCTTGGGTTTTCCCAAGGCAGCGTGTGTGTTGCCGTTGATACCACTGCAGTGCTGATAGGGGACCGGTTATTTACAGCCTCTGTGCTCGCCTGATATTTTGCAAGCATCAGTCACTGAAGAAATTCTGTGGTCAGGCTGATTCAGGAAGCAAAACATTGCTACTACACACATCTGTTTGTGTATGTGTTTGGTAGAGTCTTGAGTTAACCCTGACTATCTGATCTTCTTTTCCCTACATCTTATTTTTAATGCATTTTTTTTCCTCTTGTCCTGCCCTCTCCCTCCCAGTCCTCTGTTCTTTCATTTCCAGAGAAAAGCAGTAACTCATATCTTGAATTAAAAAGATGTGTTTCTAATTCTGGTATATTCACCTTTCTCATTCCCAAAAGTCATTATGAAAATCATGGAGATGCTGGAGGTTCAGAGGGAAAACCAAAACACAATGCTGATGTTACTGGAATCCTTTACCACAGACAGGGAAAGGAAACCTACAGTGGTCCTCGCTCTGGAGACTGGCAGAGAAAATGGCATGAACTCGGCTCTCAGATCTTTCCTCAGGAATGCTCTGAAAAGCAAATTATACAGGACAGTACCATGGCCTGGTCCACTGTGTTCACACTGGGCTGGGAAATGGACTCCAAATTGCAATGGGAGAGGAGCTGGGGGCTCTTTATGCCTTGTGGTTCCCCTTCCTGAATCATTCTGGCCACAAGGATACAAAAGGCTTTGTTTTGCTCAAAAGAGGCGGGGGAAATCTTTGAAAAAGGCAAGTTTAGGCCAACTGTGCTACTTTCAGTAGCTGGTGTAGCGCACAATGCAGGGCTTTGTGCAGACTCCAAGGAGAAGAACATATGTGCGTATTTAAATGGGAAATGAAAAGAAATGCTCTGTCAACTGACCAGGAGCTGGGATGCTTAGGGATCAGTTTCCTTAGTGAGTGTAATAGCATGAGAGCAGTTAGGATACGATTAAGACCAACACACAGAGCAAAGCTCTCTGGAAGAGAGATTTGCCTTGGACATATGATCGGTGGAGTGGATCTCAACTGAAACAGACCTCTTTGTGAAGTGTGTTTGGATAACTACAGCATATCCAGGAAAGGATCTCTTTTAGGTTTTAGTTCTCCAGGAAACAATTCTTTGTAGGCAGAGCAAAGATTGACAGGGGATGAAACAGAGATGTCCACCTAATTAGACAACCTTCTGGGATGTGGTTGTATCAGTAGTTACCTCTTCCAGCTGCTTGTCACTGCCAATCTATTGGATAAGCGACTTCTGAGGCTGTTGCTTATTTTCCTCATGGAAAACCAGATGGATTACTTTCATTGCTCAGCTTGTTCATCTGAGCTGATTTTCATCAGAAGCTGACTGAGGAGTGCTCCCATAAACTGCCCTGCCTGCAGGGTGGTTGGCAGTCACTGAGAGCCAAGATAGCAGGGGAAGAAGAGCAGTCCAGCAAGAAGAGCTCAAAAAGGTGCAAAACCACCAGCCAAAGCCTAGAAACACTATATTGCCTCACTTGACTCATCCACCATAGCTCCCTAGACCCTAGTGCTCTAAGCTGCAAACTGTGAGCATTAATAATTGACACAGCAAGGGGAGACAGATTCCTGGGATCTAGAAAATAGGAGACCCCAAGTTCAGTCTGGGCCACAGTGAAAGGATGGGATATGCAGGCAGAAACTGTCTTCTACAGTTTCACAACTCTTCTGCACAATTCTTGCTTGCACCAAAAACACTGATGTATCATGCATAATGGGAGGGGTCTTTTATATGGAAACACTTTTTCTATTCCACATTCCCTAGCTGTCTGTAAAGTACCCTAAAATAAGTGACAGACACTTGTGAATGGGCCACTGTTCTGGTACTCCTCTTGAAGCTAAGTCATGGTACAGACAAGAGCAGAAGATGCCTGGGTCCAGAAGGAAAGCCCATGCAAAGCAGTCATCTGGCTCTCAGAAGAAGGCTCCTCATCGCCAGCAGATAGTGGTAACTTAATTTCTCTTCTGCTTCAAGCATATAAATCCAAAGTAGGACAGCAGTGCAGCAAACCCATGCACCTCATATTTCCTGTTGGGTAGACAGTCCTTGTTCTGCATGTATAAATCATGTTTATGCACTGTTCAGGGAATCTTATCTCTGGATTTCATTGTGAGGACTGCGTATGTAAAGCCTAAGGCTTGGCATTCCTGAGGTCTGGCCAATGTCTGGCCACAGGCCCTCTGAGAGCAGCTTGTTTTGTTGCAGGGTCGCTTCTCACTGCATGATGAAATGTGCTTTTACTGCCTTGGGTTCAACATCGGAGTTTTCAGACACTGGTTCTACCATGGAGCATCATGTTTTTTTGGGGAAAACACTGGGATTCAACTAAAAGTAGAGCATATCTCAGTAGGTGATTACAGTCAGTTACTTTCCACAATATTTCTGCTGTGCACAGAGCAGTCTTTGTCCCTGTGCAGCTGAAATATTAAACAGACTAACGAGCTACTCCTGGCCTTTCCTTACATGCAGGCACCCCTGCCCACCACCTGTCCCAGCAGTTAACCATTGCCAGGAATGACTGGCTCCTTCACAGAGAGCCCAGCAGATGGGAGGCCAAACTTTTCCCAGTGTGACTGAATGAAGGAACGTGCTCCTTATCCTTTTTGTAGCAGCAGGGTGTGTGAATATCAAAAAGAGACAAACTAAGCTGGCAGAAACCGTCTTTCATAATTTCATAACTGTCCTGAGCAATTCAGTTAGCTTGCAACTGTCACCACAACTGTCACGCTGCTGGATTGCTACAGGAGCTGAACGAAAACAACATCTTCCATTTACTGCCCACCTCAGGAACGGGCTTGGCCTCCTTGTGTTGCATGGAGCAGTGGCAGTCCCGATGGAAGGAAAGCACTGAGACCCGCTTGCCAGTGGTGTCCTCACCTTATCTTAACACCAACAAATGCTAAGGTCTCGGGGACAGAGTGCCATTGTATTACTTACCTACTCAGTAGGTACACCACCAGCTAAAGTATCCATGGGAAAAGGGATTTTTAAACCCTCTGTCAGCTGCTCTTCCTTCCCAGACTAGCATGTTGCCATTAAACTGTCTTGAAGTAAAGCTGAGAAAAACATGAACATGTGCTCTACATGTGTATCTAGCAAATAACAACAACAAAAAAAATCTAATCTGTTCCATCTTCTCCCTTGTGCCTTTGGAAATCTTCCCCTGATTTCCATTAATTTTCTAACAAACATTTGGAAATCAGAAGGTCAGTCCTCTGAGATTTTGTGGTCACCTGGTCTGAGCAACCTCAGGAGCTAATGCCAGATGTGTAGACCTTGTTAACCTAGCACGTAACAAAGGTCTTTGTGAGGTTAACTCCTAAATTTGTCCTTAGATGCTTTCCATAATTTTGAATTTATGTTTGAATAGAAATTTTGGGCTGTTTTTATAAGGCTGTACACCTCAAAGGGGTGTACACACAAAGCCCTCACTACCTGCCTGCCCTTGGTTGACTTTTAGCCCACCTTTTTCCTTGCATCTCTCTTAGACAGCCTGCTGTGACTGATACTAGATGGACAAGCTAGTTGATAGGATTCCTCTTTCTGCCCTTAAAATCTACAGTGGGCATCAGACAACCAGCTGTATCATCCCCTGGGGCTCTATTTACACCTAAACACTTACCCACTCCAGGAAGCAACCCTTGGCTCCTACCACAAGGTCCATTAGGCTGGTGATTTTATAATATTAAGGTGAGTGAACATCTCCAGGGGTAAGCACAAGAGCCTGGTGGTTCAAAGACAGCAGGGATGCTGATAAATGCAATGCAAAGTGTCTGGTTTGGTCTCACCCTCTCTGCCAGTGGGGAAGGCTACCTGAGGGCAGTGTCACCCACACCTTGTCAGGGTTTCATCTTGGTCAGACCTGGTTGGATTGCTCCAAAAGAAATCGCAAGAGAGAAGTGGGTTTGTAGTTTGGATGGTCAGGAATTCATTGCCTCAGTTTCTCTCCTGGATGCTTTTTATTTAACAGGGTAAACATAATCCCGAAGCACAGGCAGGAGATCTCACTGTGCAGAGCCTATTCTACACTCCTCACCCTCAGGGACAGAGAAGATATAGCCCTTGGTTTTTGAAAGAGGTTCTCATGCTTAAAGTAATCATCCCTCATGGTTTTTAGCTACAGAAACCAAGCACCAGGCATGGGGTTTTTCAGCTACAGAAAAGCCCACCCTGTATGTTGAAGATGGTCATCACCAAAAGCTTTTCCTTTCCTCCCTCTTCTGCAGCTGGATGACAGAAGGCCGTAGAGATTAGCTGCGTTTCTGTGAGCTATTTATACTGAAATATTTTGTGTTGAAAGATGTAAGCCCTTTGTTTCCTCTGTATGTACACAGTGATCCCTGAGGGCAAGCAAATCCTGCTTTGTTTTGGATCAGATACATTGTGAATTACTGCTGTAAAACGGCCCTGAGTGCACTTATATGAGTCAGCCTCACCTTTACGCTTCCACATGTCAGCAGGCATCCTTGGATGTCTGTATAGCTTTCCAGTTCCAGATTATCCTAGTTAAAACAAGTCTAATCCCCATTTGGGATGATGCCTCCAAAACATTTTCTCTGAAATAATATTTCTTGATAATTTTTCCAGGCAGAGAAAACATTTAGCTCCCCGGTTGAGCAAAATAAGAAAACCCTCCAGTAACATGTTTGGCCAATTTGGTTGGCTGATCTGTTGGATTAGGCAATCCTGATATGTAATGTAACCCTCATATCCTAAAATAAAATGCCTGGAACCATACAGTATTCTCTCCTCCTGCAAATGGAGAAGGACTATGCTTCCATACATCCCAGGTGAGAGGATCTAAAAAGGAAATATGGAGTTGAGAGTGGTACAAAAAACTAGGCAGGTAATCATATGGATAGATTTCACCTTAGACATCCTTCCTTGTCCCCACTGCCCATAGGAGAATAGCTTGTCTGCTGGAGGTCAGGCTTGTGTGGGAAGAGCAGGCTCAGAAATGCAACCTCACAGAGGGACCCTGGCACAAATGCCCAGGGGGGGATTTTTTCTGTATGTAACTGCATTGTGGAGAGCACCTGCAAAGATAGGGATCTGAACAACCAACCAGCTCCACACCAAGCTGGCGTGATAGCATTGGAGACCCCCTACCTAAACTCCCACAGGCTCTCCAGCCCCATAAGTAAGTACTCTGCCATAGGGAAAAATCCAGAATATGAAGTCTGAATGCAGGGCTTGGAAGAGAAGTCAGCTGGTAATACAACGCGGCCTTTCTTGTCTCCAGGACAGCACACTTCTCATCCTCCCCTCAGCTCTCCGGTGAATCTGAAAGGACCAGAGGCAATGGGCACAAACTGAAAGACAAGAGAATTCAACGGAACTTCAGGAAACACTTTTTTACTGTGAGGGTGACAGCCCTGGCACAGGTTGTCTAGGGAGGTGGTGGAGTCTCCAACCTTGCAGATATCAAAAAAACACCTATACCTGATCCTGGGCAACTCTCTCTAGGGGGCCCTGCTTGAGCAGGGGCATTGGACATTGGTCCCTTCCAGTCTCCACCATTACTTGTGATTCTGTGGATCCACTGGAAAGGCTCCTTCCCCTGAAGCATCCTGCACGCTGTGTGGTAGCAGAAGAGCTCAATGTTAGCAGCATCCCTCTGTTACAGTCTCTAACAGGGAGAGAGTTTTATGTGATCCAGTATGAGTCACTGGAGTTGCAGGTCAATGGCCAAATTCTTCCTTTTGTTACACCCATTTAGTCCTGTGGGCTTCAGCGAGTGGGAGGGTAATGGAATGGGTCCAGATACATTTTACTAAGCAAAAATGAGTTTTGGTCCAAGCTGTTTCAAAAGTACTCAATAAACAAAGCACACTTTAATATGATGTCCTGAAAAGGTCACCCAAATCTTATCCCTTTGGGAAAAGAATTAATTTAAACAAGACTCGATTAAGGAATAATACCATCCTAAATGGGATTTTCTTTTTCTTGGGCAGTATAGGTTGCCATGAGTTGCTGAATCCTTCCTTGGTTGCACAATTTAGTGACAAACACAAAATGCTGTTATGTTCTGGGCACTATTTACACTGCTAATTCCCCTGAAATGAGGTTTTATGCTAAGTGCTTCCACACTTCACTGGCATTTTGTTTTTAAGAATTTAAATGTGAAGACCTTTCTCTTCACCTTAGCTTTGATTTGAGGATTTCATTTTCCATTACTTGCAAGTTATCAGTACCACACTTGTTAGGCATGCTACAACCTTAAAAAACTTCCTCAGATCAACTCAAAACACCCTGAACATTCTTCCACTTTTTTGTGATATCCTTTGGAGAAAATACAGTGACTTTTTTCCAGACTGAGACAACAATACGTACCAAATGCCCCCATCCCTCCCAAATTAAAATCCTAACCAAACAAAAACCCCTGTCTATAAATGAATTTTCATTATATGGTCTTTATGGTTGGTCTTTCTAAGGCCAACATGTATGAAGAAGGATAGCAGATGAACCTGGGCTGCAGTGTAGTGTTATTCTGCTCTGTAAAGCAACAATGCTGTCAGAATAGAAGTCACTGGTGTTACAAACGTTGCTGCAAATTAACAAAAGTTAATTCTAACCAATAGGTCTGTTATAATTGATTCTTTTTACATGGAACTGTTCCAGGGTATTGCTGATTTTTGTGGTTTTTTTTTTTAACTGAACATATTTATGGAGAGTAAAGCAAAAGATATTTGGGATTTGCAATTTTTATTTTACTGAGTGGAATATGCACACTCATCAGATTTTTGATTTCTATAACCAAAGGGAAATCCTCCATTTTTAAAGATAATAAAACAATCAGCCGTATTTATACAGAAATTAGACAACAACTCCACATTTTTTCTCTCTTTTATTTTTTTTTTTTTCCTCTGGCTTGTTCCTACCTCATATGCTGCATAGTCTCCTCAGTCTACCAGCCCTGATTGCTGGGATCGTGCCTGGCATTAAACATTTAACAGAGACCTTTTGTTGCTAACTGCATGGTTATGACAAATGGCAGATTGTTAAAGCAGAAGCTGTGTTATCAAAAGTCAATCAAGAGTGAGCCAAAAACTCTGGCTCCTTGTACAGAATTCCAATGTGGAATAGGCATCATCTAGATTGGAGAAAGAGACAATTCATAAACACCAGCCGAATAAAAACCTTAGGAAGAGACAGGAACAGAGGGGTGGGCAACTAGAACCAGCAAACGTTCCACCAAGTGTGTTCTTGTTTACCTTCTTTTGTTAGAAAAATCCTTAAAAGAGAGAACTTTTAACAGCTGACCACAGTGAGGTGAGTGTTGAGGACTTACGGAGGGTGAGTGTTCTATCTGTCTTTAAGGAGGTGGAAACGAGTAAGAGGAACAAATCCAAGGAATTCAGCTGAACTTGGAAAGCTACTGCAACAAATTATGAAATGGACTGTGAGCACTCGGAAGATAATGCGGTGCTAAGGAATGGCCAGCACAGTTTTTTCAAGAGTAAAGCATGTCAAAGGAATTTAGCTTCTTCTCTGACATGGTAACTCATTGTATAGGGTTCACAAGGCAAGGTTTTGGTAGCAAGGGGATACCAAAGCTGCAGGGGTGGCTTCTGTGAGAAGCTGCTGGAAACCTTCCCCATATCCGATACAGCCAGTGCCAGCCAGCTCCAAGACAGACCTGCTGCTGGCCAAGGCTGAGCCAGTTGGTGACGGTGGTAGTGCCTCTGTGATGACATATTTAAGAAGGGGAAAAAACTGCTGCACAACAGCAGCTGGGAGAAAGGAGTGAGAATATGTGAGCGAGACAGCTCTGCAGACACCAAGGTCAGTAAAGAAGGAGATGCTCCAGGTGCTGCAGCAGAGATTCCCCTGCAGCCCATGGTGAAGACCATGGTGAGGCAGGCTGTCCTCCTGCAGCCCATGGAGGTTAACGGTGGAGCAGATATCCACCTGCAGCCTATGGAGGACCCCATGCTGGAGCAGGCAGATGTGTCCTGAAGGAAGCTGAAGCCGTGAAGAGCCCACATTGGAGCAGATCCTGAGAGGACCTGTGGCCTATGGGGAACCCATGCTAGAGCTGTCTGTTCCCGAAGGACTGCAGCCCATGGAAAGGACATGGAAAGGACCTGAAGCAGGTCATGAAGGAATGTGTCTTGTGGAAGGGACCCCACGATGGAGCAGGGGAAGTGTGTGAGGAGGAAGGACCGGCACAGACAACCTGTGATGAACTGACCACAACCCCCATTCCCCTGTGCTGCTCAAGGGGCAGGAGGTAGGGAATTCAGGAGTGAAGCTGAGGCTGGGAGGAAAGGAGAATGGGGGAATGGTGGTTTTAATTTTGCTTTTATTTCTCACTGTCCTACTCTGTTACTAATTGGCGATGAATTAAATTAATCTTCCCCAAGTCAAGTCTGTTTTGCCCATGACAGTAATTGGTGAATAATCTTTCTGTTCTTATCTCAACTCGCAAGCTTTTCATCTCATTTTCTCCTCCTGCCCTGTTAAGATGGGGGAGTGAAAGAGCAGCTTGGTGGTCACCTGGCTCCCAGCCAATGTGAATCCACCACCACCACCATCATTGAGCTGATGACAGGGCTTCCACTGACATAATTAATTGCATTCGTAATAAAGCTTTGGGTAAGACTTCGCTATAACATTCTCATAAGGAAAGAAAGGATATATGTTCTAGGCAAAACTACTAGAAAGTGACCACAAAATTCAGTGGTGTGACTCAGAGCAGGGCGTAACAATTGCTACCCAACAGGGATGGCACCTCAAGTAGCCCCTTTCAGTTAGCAATTTATATCCCTGTAAATAGAATTCCAACTTACACGAGCAACTGGCACCAACGTGTGCAGGCAAGTTCAACAGGCAAAATGATCTCATTTAACAGAAGAAATGGCCTAAATTAATTAATGTATTAAAATAATAGAAAGGAGAAATCATAGACCAAAGAGGAAGAGAAGAGAAATTCACAAGGCAGCAATAGCACAGAATAGGATCTACAAACTGACTATGAAAAAGTATGATACTTGGGCAACTAAGCAAATGTCACCCTGGGACATATTAGCAGGACAAAATTCAGAGGAGGTAAACTTTGCCATTCATTTAGCCCCATTTGAGTAACAAATCTATAGAGAGACCCTTCAGCACCTCTTAATTACAGATTTTAGTGCCAGATTTGGACACGGCATGTTAAAGAAGATGTAAAGAAAACAGAGATATTTGAGTGAAGAACTATGAACCTCTCAAGCACTTTAGGAAACAAGATTTATGAGGAAATGTTTTAAAAATAAAGTCTGTTTTGCTTTACAAAATACTAAAAGGGGGAGAAAATCAGTAGGAATGCCACAGAAACACACAGAGAAGGAAAGCCCCCAAACTGCTAGCCTTCCTGCACATGGAAATGTTATCAAGAGTGTTACATATTAGAAGGAAAATTTGGTCTCCAAGTGCCCCCAGTCTACAATAAGAACTAACAGTAAGAAAAAATATAAAATAATTTCTTAAAATAATATATCTCAGAAGGCATCACCTAGAGAACCCCCAAACTCTGTTGCTGAAGGATTTTAAAACAGGGTCCAAAAAAATTTGATAAGGGATGGCTACATTTACTTGATCCTTTTCCCAAACAGGGAAGCAGATTCCCATTTCAAGTTGCCTTCAATTCTAATTTTTTATAATTTGATATGAAAGTACAGGTTCTCTTTCCACTGGAAGCTGCTTGGCAGCCTTCTCACTTTAAGGGGAAGAAAAAAAAATAATTGGAAAATGCTGAGAATTTCTTCCTAACTCTGGTTTCCTGTCAATAGAGGAAAGCCTTGATTCTTACTCAAAGCCTTGAGGCTAGTAGACTGTTTTTTCAAATGTATACAGTAAGTCAGTACTTCCAGTATTATTTTCATCTAGTATCTTTTTTTAATCTCTTTTTATGCAGCAGTGCAGTGCTTTAGGTGCATCTTTTTTGAAGTCTTGTGCTGTTTGATTGGTGAAAAAAAAAACCTACCTGAGCTTCTCTAATCCTCTTTTTACAGGAAGTTGGCTCAAAACCTTTCTTCTAGTCTCTTGCAGGGCCACATCCCCTGTTTTCCAGGATGTCTGTGCCTCCCTTCTCCACATGCTCCTGTGATGTTTATGCCATTTTTCTTCTCCATATATTTACACCATCACTAGATTGAGTACAAAGCAATAAACAGAAAAGGACATGCTCAGCTTCCAGAGTTACTCTGTTTGTGTTTACTTTGTACAGCGATACATGCCCATCTTGAGCCCAAAGCCCTTGCCATCTTGGCTACCTGGTTCCTCAGTGGAGTTTCCTAGATTTAAAACCACCTTAAATGCTGCTAAACTTTCTCAAAACCAGCAGCTGTCTCTTGCATTTATACTTTAAGTCTGAACAACAGTAAGTTGATTTTTCTTCCCCTCCCCCCCCTTTTTTCTTTCTTTTTTTTGCTTCCTGTTACTATGTCTCTCCCTCTAATAATCAGGAAAACAGTGATCTGTCCCCATCCAAAATAAAAGCAGATTGAACTAAATACCTGACACAATGTTCTTTTTTTCCTTCTAACTGTAATCACCTCAGGTTTTCGGTCAATCATTCAGGCTAGGATAGATATGTCACTCCTTTTCCACTTTTATAAGCAAATCTCCTATATTAAGGAACTGATTTAAGTTTGAGTATTTGAACAGAAACACATATCAATGACAACAATGAATCATTAGTGTTCTTTAGGTGCAGCAAGGACTTTGGCTGTCACAGCATGAGCAAATGTTTATCAGAAAAAAAGGTGTTTTAAAATAGTGGCTAATCCTAACCTTAAATATTTACCAGATCTGCAGACTCAGTATCACACCTCTGTGCCCTGGCTCAGTGTTTCTGCAGCACCAGGGAACATGTTAACTGAGGCCCCTTAAGATTATTCCAGGGAGGTTTGATACTCTGCCAGGAAAAGTCTTGAGTACATAGCTGCTGGATGTTGGCAATGGGCATACAGATGATGTGGCTCTAAAAATGTCTAGTTCAGTATGCTGCAGCTGCTGGGAAAAAAAAAAAAAAAGGAAAAAAAGTTCCCCCTTTTGTGAAGAAAGTTCTGTTTTGACATACTTCTAAGAAGAGGCATTGGCAGCTGCAGAAACCAGGACAATTTTGCTACCTATAGTTATCATGAGTCACATGGTTTAGGGTTTTTTTCCCCCTTGGGCTTTTAATGTGCTGCTGGCTCTGTGTGATCATCCAGGCAACATGGTTACTCTGCAACACCGACAGTGAACGGTCCCCAACAGCCAGGGACCACTTTGAAACCACTAGGTTTCAAAGGATATAGGTAAGGATCCATTTTCTGCAGCACCTTCCCTAGACCAGCAGCTCTGATAAGCTGCTCCTGCAAATCTGTGCGAAGGAGGGTTCAAGCCAAGGATGTGGATTCTCTCATCCAGAAAGAGCACTGAAGGATGTGACCTTACAGTCAGGTTGGTCTCCAGGAGCTGATGTTACAAATCTCTTCTGAGGGGAGAATCTACCAGATTCCTCCATCCCCTGATCCATTAGCACACAAGTTTTTTTCACTATGAGGGTGATGAGACACTGGAAGAGGTTGCCCAGAGAAGCTGTGGATGCCCCATCCCTGGAAGTGTTCAAGGCCAGGCTGGATGGGGCTCTGAGCAGC
The DNA here is from genome assembly GCA_013400135.1 of Rhinoptilus africanus. Lineage (NCBI taxonomy): Eukaryota > Metazoa > Chordata > Aves > Charadriiformes > Glareolidae > Rhinoptilus > Rhinoptilus africanus. The sequence continues at coordinate 62,764 of VXBO01014821.1, forward strand.
CTGGTCTAGTGGGAGGTGTCCCTGCCCAGGGCAGGGGGTTGGAACTAGGTGATCTTTAGGTTCCCTTCCAACCTAATCCTATGCTTCTATAAGTTTGCTGTTCCATGAGGTCTCGCTTGAGCTCATGAAGAGGTGGTGGATCAGAACTGGGTATCCTTCCTGGAAAACCACCACACCCACAGAAGGAAGGTCTGAGGTCTGTCTTTAGGGTCTGCATCTGGAACTTTCTGCTTGACCAAGACTGGGGTTAAGCGAAAAACAATGACATGATGAAAGATCAGTAAATGACGTGTCTCAGCCAGCTCAAGTCTGCTTTTGGCCTTTGTCTTGGGTTTGTAATAGTGACAGACAGAAAGGACCTAGGAAAACTTCTTTCACCACTGAAAATAAACTGCTGTAAAGCAGCTCCACAGCTGGCCAGTGGGACAAGATCTGTCCCTTCTCCCAGCTTGCGTCAAGTGCTGCAGATAGAACATGAGATTAAATTTGGCTCCTGTGGGCTTTTGTGTCTTGGGACTAATGACGGTGATAAGCCAGCAGGAAGAATCAGATATGTCAATGGTTTTATACACAAAGAATCTAGTTAAAAGTTTTTTATTTTGTCCATGCTACATGATACTATTTTTTAAAGCATTTTCCCCAATTTACTGTAATTCACAGTTTTAAATACTGCTGCAGACAGAGTTTTATGCTTCTCAAAATGTGTTAGGTAGTTATGGTTAAGGCTTCCTCTCTGAGTTAAGAAATTTTTTCAGGATTTATTTAAGTTTCTAATAAGAAATAAGGCTTTGAAGTTGACCAAAAAAAAAATGCAATAGATTTTTGTCCTTTTTAAAATTCTGATATTTTTTTAAAAAGCTGCTTCTGAGATGAAAATAATCTATGATGTGTGAGACAAACAAAGCAATAAATGCATTCCAGCAGGGAAAGCACGCTAAACAGGAAATCTTACATTCAGTAAGAACTATTCTTCATGTCATCCTTTATCACTTTGCTCAGGGTCTTTCTGAGCTGAAGGGATGCAAAGTTTTGTGCACGCACTCTTTTCAGATGCGGGGCCTCAGAGCTCAAAATGTTTTGTTCATACTATTCTCCCAGGGTGAAATCAGAATTAATCACCCTGCTCAAATCTCTGATCTCGTGGCTCAGATGTGTTCATCACCAAAGTTGAGGCAACCCAGTGAAAGCTTCATGACACAGGGTGCTGTTTTCTGGTGGTTAGGTTCTCCCTTTTTGCAAGGCTGCCCTGTACCACAGACCACGCATGGGTGGGTTACTACATTCACGCCTTTCTACAAAGTGTATCTGCACGCACTCAAAATCTACTCATCCCACAATACTAATATTTGTGCTAGCTCCAACACCTGTAATGACTAATAACCTTGAAGTTTTCAGGACTCAAACTCTGGCCTTGGTCCCCTACCTAGAAGATGATTGGAAATGTCCTCACCATTTCAATAATGAGCATTTTTGCCACAAACTGTCTCTCCAGATTCATTTTTAGTAAACTGTAGCAAAGTATGGTTCCTAACCTTAGCTCTACCCAGCAATGTAATACCAATACTAATGAATAATAAGAAGCCACGTTTATAAAGCTTTGTGATGTTCTATTAAGCAACTGTGGCCTTGCATCTATAGATATATCTCAGTGCTGGGTGATGAAAAGCTAAATTAAATCCTCACTTATGCTGGCAGACACAGAGTTCAATAAGGTAACAGGGCTAAACCCAGCCTTGCTGCTCAGCCTTTCTGAAAATCCATTTTTTTCAATTTGATATTGTTGGTGATCAGCCTGCTTGACTGAGGCCACGGGAAGCAGCAGCAGCGTGCGTGCACATTTATTTTACTATAAATGGTGGGAGCTCATGCCCACAGAGCTGTGATCACTGTTGGGAATTACCAGCTATGTAGTACACTATGTAGTAAAGAGAAAGACGATATGACCGAGTACCATTTCCTCTACCAGGGTTATCTCAGGATAGAAACTAGGAGAACTTAACGCATCTTAGCTAATAAACACAACTAGGCATTTAAGATGCATTTTTTTTCCACTGCAACTGTTAACAGTGGTTTTGGTTTTTCCTTCTTACTCTGCTTGGCCTGTACTCTTCCTAACAGTGGCAAGCCTTGGGACTTTTTGCTGTGTCTGTTCATTGGATACCCCCAGGACAGCCCTGAGAGTCTTCAATGGTTGTGATGTCCTTGTCCTTCTCATCATTTTCACCTGAATTCCTTCCTGCTCCAACTGGTGCTCCCCAGTCTGGTGCCTCTGAATCAAGTTCTGTTCACCAGCGAGCTCTTCCCTTTCCAGTGACAACCAGAAGCTGGAAATAGCTTATGCACCTACACCCGACCAAAAACCTTCATCAACATTTTCCAATTTAAAGCCCATCCTTAGCTGTAGCACTGACAATGCTGACCACCTACTTGTTCAAAACAAAATACGATGTTTGCAGGTTTTAAGTGAGGTTGATTTGCTCACATTAAACCTCGGGTGTTTGCTCTGTTAGATACTTTTTCTGAGCATTAAGCTGTGGGTCAGCAACATCCATTGTCCCTCCAAAATTGCCTTTGATATTTAATTCTAAAATTTATTGTGTGAATTTTTTTTTTTTTGGTAAGGTTTAGTTTGTTCAGTCTAGCAATGACATTAAATGTCACATGTACTAGTCTCCTGTAGACAAAACCCTGGAATTTTCCACACCCAGAGCTAAACCTAGATCATTTCTCTTTCTCACCACCAAACCTCTATTTGTTCATGCAAGATATATCTTTAATCCTTTTTCAGAAAAGCACTAAGTCCGTCTGCCCTTTGGGCATGGGATAACTCCATTTCCTGCTAAATGAAATACTATAGTAACTCAGAACTTCTGCCTCTTTAATTTCTGCCTTGGGTTTTTAAAGCAGTGAGCCTGCACCCCATATCCAGGGGACATGCTGCACTAGCATGCGTGTTCAGCAACGTGTCAGACCAGCAACTGGTTATTTTGGCTAGTTAGATGAAGCCTCTAGACTTCAGCTTTTAAAGCAGTCTTCTTGGCACCCTTCATTGTTCACTCTGTTTTAGGGCAGTAATCCCAGGGTTGCTGTGATCTACCCTATATCTTCCTGTGTTGGCTTTCCTTGGGGCCTGTTACTTCCACAGAGCAGAACTTATTTTTGTTTCCTTAGCTTTATGTTAGTGTCTTAAACTTCCATCTAATCTCAACCTCCCAAGCCACAACTTGTAGTTGTTGCCCCATTATATTCCCTGCCACTAATGAAAAGGGGTTGGCTTCATCATCCCTGCAGTTTCCTTTCAAATAGATGTAGGTGGTTATTAGAGCACCCCTGAGTCTCCTCTTGCTAAGACTAAACAATCCCACCTACCTTACCTTCTCCTCGAAGGTCATGTGCCCTGACCCCCTAACTATCTATTCAGCTCTTTTCTGAGCTTTTAAAGGTTCTTGACATCCTGGTAGGTCCAAAACTGGTCTCACCAGGGATGAGTAAAGGAGTAATAATTTCCCTGTGTCTGCTGGGCACGCTTTTCCTCATGCAACTCACTGTGCCATTTGCACTACCTGTAACGAGGGCAAACTATTGCCTCTTACTCATTCTGGCATCAACCACAAGCCTGAGATTCCTTTTCATCTAGTCTCAGTCGTTTATTTCACAACCTGTGCTGATGTTATGCTGGGGTTATTCCACTCCAGGCACAGAACTCCTCATTTCTCCCTGCTGAATTTCAGGAAGTTCTTGTTGTCACAATTCTCATGTTTCTCAAAGTCCTTCTGGGTTAAAGCTTTCTTCACTTGGTATATCAATCATTTTCCTTCACTGACCATCATCTTGAATTTGCTTCAGGATGCACTCCCCTCATCAAATGATCCAAATCTTTGATGAAGACATTGAAGGATAATGGATCACTGTGGCACTCCACTTGCTACTGGTCTTCAGCTGGATATTAAGCCATTGATTAGCCATGTGCCATACACATATTAATGCTGGCAGTACAGCCATTTTTCAAGCCACACTTATGCATGCCATACTTCCTCAACTTGAAAAGAAGAATACTGTGGGTGATGGTGTCAAAAACATCACCAGACAACGTATATTATATTCACCACTCTCTCTTCATTCACATAGACAGTCTTCATCAGCAGGCCTTTTCCAAATGTCAGAAACCTACACTAATTGATATGATATTTTGCAGATGATAGATATCAACCTAGTAATCACTTATGTCTGACAGATTCACTAGCTCCTTAAGCTTTAAGGAGCTTTTAAGTTTCACTTAAGCTGACAAAAACTTTCCCAGAGGTGTGATTTGGATTGCAGTTGCTCTCTCTCTACTCTCTTTTGTGGTATCTTGAAAACTCCTTCACTTTCCTTTGGCTTTTGCTTTCTGATAAAAATACAATAATGATGTTTTCTTTATAGGAGTGCCCATATATTTCTTTTAAAAACTTTTTCGAATTGCTCTTGATTTAACTGAAAGCTGTTAAAGACATCAAAAATTTCAGCTGCTGTGAGAAATAAATCTACTATCTTCCTTTGAGCACGCAGTTTCAGGCAGATAAGGGGTGAAATGATGCTGAAATTTCCCAGTGTTTTCCACCTACCCAGAGTCTGCCAGCAGAAGCAGTGCTTTACCTGCTGCAATTCTTCACCACTGAGAAGTTTTGAAGGAGCACTCAGGGCTTCAGACTGCAGGGGCTGTCCTCTCTTCAGTATCTAACTCCAGTTGGATGCATGTGATGATAAAACCTCCAGAGGAGCCTGTTCAGTTCCTCTGGATGTGTCTAGGCTAAAAAGGAACAGGGAGTGAGCTTGACACCCAGACCCATGACTGCCCGCACTTAATTGCTATTTGGCTTTGGTCCGGCCTCTTCCCAAGACCTGTCATCAGGCAGTATGGAGAAGAGCACGTTCCAGCCTACGTAGTCCCCCAGGGCTGTTCCATCAGGCTTTACATCCTCCTGCATGCTCACATGGCCCCGTGCATACCCTGGGGTATGCAACACATCCCTTCAACTTTGTGCCATAAAAACATCAGTCTTGTGGGTTGCAACACCATCCTTAGATTATTTCAGAGCCTTTGAACTCAAAAACACATCAAAAAGTTAACGATCATGCTTTAGGACCACGGGGACACCACTTGTAGCACAGAAGAGCACCAGGGCCAAGTGCCAGACAATATGTGTGGGGTCAGTCTTGCCGCAGAGGGCTAGTCCTAAAACATGAAGCCTGAGCTGGGCCACGCCACTTAGTGACCGGGCCAGAGACTGGGTTTTGGCCTTTTTATTTTTAGCAGTATGAACACTGCGTCTGTTTGAGACGCAGCTCGCACAGGCCAAGACTTAACACCAAAGTGGGATTTTTTTGTGACTCATTTGATTTGCTAATCTGAAACAGATTTACCATGTCTTGTTTAATAGGGAACAGCCTTTAAAGCTATTAAATGAATGAATTGCTGATTTAGTGCTGGCTGTTTGATTCTGAGCAACTGTTTTGAAATGACTGGCAAAAGAAAACGTCCAGTTTTGCTGCAAGAGCTATAATCAGCTTACCTATTGCTCTCTTCTCCTGCCGCTACTTTCTCTGTTATTTTGTCCTAGGGCAACACACCCAGTCCTTGTCAAACGGTGCCTAAAGCAACACCTTAACCAAACTGCAATCAAAAATGGCTGTTTGTGTCCCATCTCCTCTGTGGCGCCCTCTTCTTTAAAACTTCTGTAAGAAGTGAGCCAACCTCCATCTTCTCTGCCTGAACACAAGGCAGAGGAGAAACCTGAGTTACTTGTTTCATAGGTGTTTGTATTCCATGACCAGGAGCCCAAGTCCATGAACGTGTTGCCAGTGTGAAGCACGTGGTATCAGGCCTGTTGGTATGGTCAGCCCCAAGTAGACGGTGTCAACCAGCAAAATCACTTTGTCCTTCTTTAACTGTGGGTTCAAAGCTCTAAGAACAGCATTTATAACCCAAAACTTTAGAAAACAGCTGTAACCATTTCACTGATTGCAAGTGAAACGTCATTTAGGGTCTTGAAGAACTAGACTTTCTTTTAGTTAATTGCTTGGCTGTGTTATTGCTATGTAAATGTGTGCTCAGGACAAAAGGACATATACTTCTGAGTGCATTTGCAAGCACAGAGCACATGACATTACTACATTTGGAAGATTAGACAACAATCAGGACTTTTACCAGCTCTTCCTTATCAGACACAAGCAAGGACAGAGTTCTGACTTGTACTTGCTTAGTTCCTCCTCAAACTTATAGGCACTCACCAGTCTGTTTGGCTTGAATTCAAGCTATCTTCACCTCGGTGGGTTCAAAAGTTCAGCTGAGATGTGGGTTGGATACTCCTTCAGAGAGGCCATGAAAAAGGGAATGGGAAGGATTCTGGTACACACACATGTACTTGTGCCTATGTATTTGTGTGTACAGCACCGTCTCAGCCTGACAGAGTGGGCAGAAGAGGTGAGGGGAAGGTAATTACTTTCCAGATTACTAGCCAATAGAAAAAAAAAATCTTTAAAAATATAATAACTAAAGATAGGTACGAAAGGGAGAGAGTAGAGCACTTGTACTTCAGTTTTGGAGCAATTCTTCTCAAATAATGATCGCATAGAATCAAAATGATATCACATTGCATTTGGTGCCTTCTTCCCTGGTCAGTACAGGAGTTGCAGGCATGTTGGCTGACGAGACCCACACCAAAGTGTTTGGAGTCAGGAGATTTTCTGGTGGCTTCCGAATCCTGTCATCTCTTGCTTCAAATGGCCTAATTTATCAGAACATGTGCTCATACCCAGAACCTTTCTGATAAAGAACAAGTTGTTGCAAAGTCTGTTTTACATAAATGACTTAAAGTCTCCTTCAAGTTTTTTGTGCAGCCCCCAAATGAGTTCCGTTTGATTGTCGCTAATGCTGTGCCTCTAGGGTGGATGTGAGCAGGGTTTTCCTCATAATGCTCAAGTATATAGAATCCCCAGTTTTTAGTATGTGAAAGCAGCTTTTATGAAAAGATGTTTACAGCTTAAAAGTACTTCTTTAAACTTGTCATTGAATTTGCAGCAGAGAACAGCAGTTGCAACTGATGGCCAGATTCTCACCACTTAGTGAATGGGGATATAGAGTCCTGGCACCCCAAGGCGTTGGCCAGGCAGACTGAGGGAGGATTACAGGTTGAAGAAGTTGCAGATGACCAACTGTGGGCATTAGTTGGGCTCTGTTAAATTCTCTACTCATCCAATGCTTCAGAAAGTGAATTACTGACCTGTGTAGCTTGTATTCTTGTAGGTCATTTTGGAAAGAAAAGTTCAAGAAGAAGAAATGTCAAAGGGTAGTCGTCAATGCCAAAGGCAATACTTTCTAACTGGTTTCCTTTAGCCAGAGCAAACACTTTCTGAAAACCACAAAGTTTCTTGTTGGGAATGGAATGGAGAAGGCCACCTTCATCTGAAAGAGCTGAGGAAAATCCCCTCTAATTTACATCCTTTCAGCATTTCATTTCTCCTGCCTCTGACTGCTGTGTAGGGTTATGACACTGCTTTTAGTTCACAGTTAAAACAGGTCTTTCTACTTCCTTGTCTGCTCATAGTTAACCATGAAAAGAATCAACATGAATAAAAAAAGAATAATATCTCATGCCAGCTCAAAAAAGCTACATCTGTAAGGGAACTTTTTGTGTTTATCTGTATATTTAGTGTTGATCTCTAAAGAAACAAGGTCTATAGAACTGTACATACAGGTGTGTACATGTGTGTTTAACAGGTGGACAGGTCTGAGGAGAGCAATATTCCTCCATCAGGAATAAATAAACTCATGCAAGGGGCTATCAGGTACCCATAAAACCAATTATTTTATTTCCCAGCAGCCACAAATAGATTTCTGTTTAGAACATTGCACAAACAAGAGGGCATATAAGTAGCCAGTCACCACAGGCTTCCTGCTGGGGCCACCAGCAAGTTCATGGATCTTCATGGGCCATGGTACACCATGCTGTACTGCTTCTTCTGCTCCATGGCAAGCAGGTGACAAGGAAGAGAAACACAAAGAACTCATCTGAGCAGACAGCCTGAGACTACATCAGGACAGATTATTAGCAGCAGCGCATTATGTGGTGATCATGCAAGCTGAACTCACCTGAGTCTCTTTAGTCCAAAATGCAGATACCACTGAGACCTTTAAAACCTCTGTTGGGCTGCCAGTAAATCAACCAGCAGTTTTCTTTACCATTTCATGCATGTGAAACCACTGTCATCCTAGGGGAAAAGAGTGCACAGAATCACAGACTGGTAAGGGTTGGAAGGGACCTCTGGAGATCATCTAGTCCAACCCCCCTGCCAGAGCAGGGCCACCTTAGAGCAGGTTGCACAGGAACGCGTCCAGGTGGGTTTTGAATGTTTCCAGAGACGGAGACTCCACCACCTCCCTGGGCAGCCTGTGCCAGGGCTCTGCCACCCTCAAGGTAAAGAAGTTCCTCCTCATGTTTAGATGGAAATTCCTATACTCAAGTTTGTATCCGTTACTTCTTGTCCTGTCCAGGTACCAGTTCAAGGTACCACTTAAAAAAGGCTGGCCCTAACCTCCTGACACCTATCCTTTAAGTATTTATAAGCATTGATAAGATCTTCCTTCNGTTGCTCTAGACCCTAACCAAAACACCAGTTGGGATTTCTTCTTTTTTCTTTTATTTTGTGCAAATTTCAGAGAGCCCCTGCTGGCTTAGTCTTTTTGCAAAAGATAGCTTTGAAAATGAAGGCTCACTTCACGAGTTCTTGGTGTGAAAGACAGGTTTTAACATAGATACTGCAATTCGAGCCTTTTCTGTTTGGAGGAGGAGTGGAAGTATGCGTCAAGTCCCAATTCCCCTTCCAACTGTAGCAGGGATATGAAACCATCTCCCCACCTTCGCAATGACATCTGTGAGCTGCAGAACCAAATTTTTTCCTTTTTCCTGTCTGGCTTGATGAATTGTCGTTATTTTTACAGAATACATTAGCTCTAACAGGAGAAATTGCCAGCAAAATATTGTGCAATGGGTATATAACCACCCAGTAGATTGTGGTTAAGACTTTTTCACGGTAAGCAGAAGATCTGTGCTCAGACACAACTGAGTAAGTATAGTATCTGAAACCAAGCCCCTCAGATGCCTGCGTTATCTGTGGGTTACCGACTGTGAGGCAGTACTAGTGAAAGCACTCACTGACCATAGGTATTTATCTCTCGGAGAGAACTCACAGTTGAAAACCTTATGTGGAAATGAGCATAAAATCTATTTTGGACCTTGGCTTTTTCTCTTGGCTAGCTTTAATATTTACCACTCATCATGGTGACTTCTCAGAAACACAGTTCTTAGGCACTTAGTTGTCCGCATGCATTGGACCGCAAGCGTGAGTGCCGAACGCGGGGCTGGACAGCCCTGTCACTCGGCTGCTGAGTCCTGCTGTGAATTTAGCTCACAGATTCCACCCCAATTAACAGAACTTCCTGCAAAAATGTTCCCTCTGGTAAAACTCTACACCATAAACCTTCTGAAAGGGTGTAGCTATTCAAAGCAAAACAAAACCAAACCCGCATCCCCTCCATTCATTGAATGAACTTACAGATAAACCCTGGTCATCTAAAATACATTAAAAAAAATCTACTTCCTTCGCAAGTTACAGGAAGTTCATATTGCAAGACCAACTAAATGACTCACCCCACATCTATGCTTTTGCTGAACCAGATAAACCTGCCAAAAGCAGTTTCCAAACTGGAAATAAGTACTTCTGTGGGGATATGAATAACACCAGGCAAATCTCTGACAAGGGCATGTGAATCTGCAATCTGTGGTGTTATTTATTTACATTTTTTTATTGAGGTCAGTGCCCTTAGTTCAAAGCTGCATTGGATAATTTTTGGAAAGACAACTGATCTGTACGGCTACATGTCAGCATCATCAAGGGATCCAAAGGCAACAACAAAAGGCTGTAGTACAATAAAATTCCTGGTAGATGGGGTGTGATATTCGATGGGTCACACAGGGAATTCTTGACATGAACCAGCAAACATCAAGTATATTTTTCATAAAACATGTAGCTTAATCCAAAATTATCCCTGCTGTATTGTTAGCAATAACAAGGGAACACCCAGTTACTTTTGCAGTGACTAATAATATTACCACTGCTTAAATGTAAACAGTGTGCAGAGATCTTTCTAAAGAAATGCACAATATTATTTGCAAAAAATAATGCTGTGCTCTTACTTTATTCAAGTCTTTTTCCTTCTTTGCTGCCACAGTACAACCACTGCAATTTCCTGAGTTAATGCTGGCATGGCAAAAAATATAATGTCAAAGGAAAGAAGAATAGCCTAATAATTAAAATCTGTTTCCATAGCATTGAAATAGATGGAATTGCTACCCTTCAGTGGACTTTGGATCAGGTCTCTAGTCTGGTGGTTCTTCATTTGCACCACCCGCTTTCCCCTGGAGCCTTGTAAGCATTGATTAGTTAATGGCTTTAAAGTGCTATTTAAATGCTGAAATATTGTTATTGCCAGGTATTGGAACACATAGACAGGTTTCTGCTCAGCACATATGATTAGTCTTTCTCTAGCATGGAAGCATGCCATTTCCCTTCTTTGTGCGAATGTGTCTTAGCCTGCGCGTACACCTACGATAACCCAGTTCAGTAAAACAAAACAAAACTGTAAATCAAGGACTTGCTTACTTCAGTTTTAAAAATGTTGGAGACCTATGCTGCGGTCTCAAGTGAAAGCCATAGACAGCACTGGAGAGGGTTGGTGCTTTCAGGTTCGTTTGAACAGCCCGTTTGCTGATACAGGAATGTACATCTAGGGCTGGGCACCAACCCCTTGTAGAGATGTTCTTCTGAAGAGGACAAGTGAATGCCAGCTGCATAAAGCTGGTTTATTAAATAAAATAATAATGGGGCCTATNTGGGTGGCAGCTTTTCTTGTCTCCCCAGCACATTAGTTCCTAAAGCACACAAGTCCCTACACGTAGGGATACTGGTACATGAGCCACTCAGCTGCTACAGGAGCACGGTGCGAGCAGTCGTGCAGCCCAGCATGGAGTGAAAACTCACTGAGGCTGCGGCTGTTGCATTGTCAGTGGTGCCCCTCTGGCAAATTAAGCCTTGAAATTCCTGTTTTCCCTACCTGTCTTCTAAGCAGACTTTTTCAAGTATCAGGGAAAGATGTTCCTCAAGCTTTCAGCTGTGCTCCTTTCTGGCACATGGCAGGATTTGGCTCTCTGAGTAAAAAAATTAGCAATTACGTCTTCACATAGTGAAATACTTCCTAACTTGGATTTTTGGAATGACTTCATTTTCTTTTGCAATCCATCAATCACCCTCAAAAGACCCTGTAAATCATCATGTTATTCTCAGTCATAACTAGCAAAATAGCTGGGAATAGTGCTTGAGCCAGTGAAGGCTCAGTTTGGATCATAGAATCATAGGGTTGGAAGGGACCTCTGGAGATCATCTAGTCCAACCCCCTGCCAGAGCAGGGCCACCTTAGAGCAGGTTACACAGGAACGTGTCCAGGTGGGTTTTGGATACAAACATTCACAGGCTTTCCTACTCACGTGGGCTAGCAGCTACTGACTCCTGGGGGCTTCTACCTGCCCATCTCCAACAATTTTTAGGGTCCAACCCTACACGTGATCTAAATAACAAACAAACTGCCAAGGTCAAAGCAAAAGAAAACACTTTATTCCAGTTCTTCAGTTCATTCCAGCCTCAGTACTTGTTTTTACTGCAAAAGTCTGCATTTAGTGCACAGGGAACAGTTCATTCTATTTGAATCTCTGGAACTTTCAGCCCCTTCCCCAAAAAGCAGCCAAGCACAGCAGACTGAAAAACTGCTTGAGGATGGGCCAAACCACACAGTTCAGACACTGACCCAGATCTGTGTTCTGAAGCACTGAATGTTTCTGAGCAAGGATTTTGTTTCATGGTCAGATGAAGGAAGGATTAATCCCTTGGAAAATTAGTCAAGCCCATCTTCTTGTTCTAGCATTTGCACTTGTTCCATAACTTTAGGAGCCACTGAGCTAGACAGATCTTCCATAACAAACACAGCAAGCCAGTGACTGGATGACGTAAGTTTGAAGATATGTCTTCAAAATAGGCTCAGTTGCAAATCAAATTATTTGTAATGGCTTCATCGGCTTCCTAGCCTCACGGTTTAAAATGAGTATGAAAAAGGTTAGACCTTCTACGATGAAAAAAACCAAAGAAAGCACACACAGAGCAGTGCTGTCTTAGCATGACAAATGCTTCTCTTTTGTTGTTTTAGAAATACTTTTCATTCTTGCAGACATTAACTAATCAAAGGTAAGAAAACATGATAAGAAATTTCCTTTAGTCTACACTCAGTAATATTTCAGTTATTGCTGTGCAACATGGTCTCCCAGCGTTTTGTGGTGGAAAAGGAACCAGATTTCCAGAGTTCTTTTTCCGAAAGCAGCACTTTCTGACTCAGGTGCAGAAGCTAGGTTAGGAGGAAAGAAGCTAATATGCATTTGAACAGCAGCGAGCTTTCATGAACTGGACTTAATAAGCTTATTGTATAGCCAAGCAAACAGAGGCAGAGAGTTGCACAGAGTTTCAGAGTTTCAAGAATTTCTGATTTCCTCTTCAGGCCACTGCATGAGGGAGAATGATAACATGTTGTGGATTTCATCAGTTTGGGTCACAGTAACCTGCCATAAAAGTGAGATTGTTAAGTGAAATCACACACATGGGGCAAGTGCACTTTACAGAAAAGCCACAGAAAAAGCAG
>VXBO01014821.1:75914-233810 GCA_013400135.1 Rhinoptilus africanus
ACCTATCCATCCATCTAACTACCTATCCATCCATCTAACTGCCATTCCATCCATCTAACTACCTATCTATCCATCTAACTACCTATCCATCCATTCACCTACCGATCCATCTACCTACCTAGCCAGCCAGCCCCTTTGAGGGTGCATCCTTGCATCATCTCCCTCTTTCTTTTTTTTTTTTNGATACAAACATTCACAGGCTTTCCTACTCACGTGGGCTAGCAGCTACTGACTCCTGGGGGCTTCTACCTGCCCATCTCCAACAATTTTTAGGGTCCAACCCTACACGTGATCTAAATAACAAACAAACTGCCAAGGTCAAAGCAAAAGAAAACACTTTATTCCAGTTCTTCAGTTCATTCCAGCCTCAGTACTTGTTTTTACTGCAAAAGTCTGCATTTAGTGCACAGGGAACAGTTCATTCTATTTGAATCTCTGGAACTTTCAGCCCCTTCCCCAAAAAGCAGCCAAGCACAGCAGACTGAAAAACTGCTTGAGGATGGGCCAAACCACACAGTTCAGACACTGACCCAGATCTGTGTTCTGAAGCACTGAATGTTTCTGAGCAAGGATTTTGTTTCATGGTCAGATGAAGGAAGGATTAATCCCTTGGAAAATTAGTCAAGCCCATCTTCTTGTTCTAGCATTTGCACTTGTTCCATAACTTTAGGAGCCACTGAGCTAGACAGATCTTCCATAACAAACACAGCAAGCCAGTGACTGGATGACGTAAGTTTGAAGATATGTCTTCAAAATAGGCTCAGTTGCAAATCAAATTATTTGTAATGGCTTCATCGGCTTCCTAGCCTCACGGTTTAAAATGAGTATGAAAAAGGTTAGACCTTCTACGATGAAAAAAAACAAAGAAAGCACACACAGAGCAGTGCTGTCTTAGCATGACAAATGCTTCTCTTTTGTTGTTTTAGAAATACTTTTCATTCTTGCAGACATTAACTAATCAAAGGTAAGAAAACATGATAAGAAATTTCCTTTAGTCTACACTCAGTAATATTTCAGTTATTGCTGTGCAACATGGTCTCCCAGCGTTTTGTGGTGGAAAAGGAACCAGATTTCCAGAGTTCTTTTTCCGAAAGCAGCACTTTCTGACTCAGGTGCAGAAGCTAGGTTAGGAGGAAAGAAGCTAATATGCATTTGAACAGCAGCGAGCTTTCATGAACTGGACTTAATAAGCTTATTGTATAGCCAAGCAAACAGAGGCAGAGAGTTGCACAGAGTTTCAGAGTTTCAAGAATTTCTGATTTCCTCTTCAGGCCACTGCATGAGGGAGAATGATAACATGTTGTGGATTTCATCAGTTTGGGTCACAGTAACCTGCCATAAAAGTGAGATTGTTAAGTGAAATCACACACATGGGGCAAGTGCACTTTACAGAAAAGCCACAGAAAAAGCAGCTCAGGCTGTCACAGTTTAACCCGCCCCTAAGCGCGTGGCTACATGCAGAACTGTGTATATAGAGATATTCTTTATTCAGCAGGCTAGGGCCTCTTTTTGGAATAAACGATTAGCTGCGCTTCTTGCCAAAGAGCAGTTCGCTGGGAAACTCACACAGCACTTGCAGCACCCGCTGCACCCTCTGAACTTCATCAGAAATGTGTGAAGGCATTATATTCTTTCAACCGCAATCAGAGTTCCTTCCTAGTGGTCATGTTAATCTACGAGCAAAAGATTTTGCAATTCTGGGTCTGGTAAACAGACTTATTTTTATATTGTAGTACATAGATCTGCAGTTTTTTGACCGTACATGCCAGGATCTTGCTGTTGTAGTTCTTTGCTAAGACTTTCCCAAGACTGATACAAGTGCGGTCCTTGCATGCACTCGTCTCTCCTCACTAAACTGTGTGAAACCTCTTCCTCCCGGCACAGTAATGCTTCGGGAAGCAGGGAAGCAGGTCTCAGCCATTCACTGCTGCCAAAGTTTGCCCGGGAAAGGGATGTCAGAGGCGACTCTCCTCCGGGCTGGGCTGCACGCCTGAACAAAAGTGAGACCTTGGCATGTGGGTGTGCGCCGGGGTTCCCCGCTGATATTTAGGGACCCCGTGCAGCCCGGGCAGCCGGGATGTAGCCGCCGCAAACATCTGCGGGCGACGTGGGGGGGAGCCCTGGGGCGCGGGGTCGGACGGGCGGAGCCGCGGAAGGGGTGGTGGCCCGCCCCGCGCTCCCGCCGGGGAGGCGGCGGCGGCGGCAGCGGAGGGCAGCGCCGCCCGGCGGGCGGGGCGCGGGCTATAAATGCGCCCCGCGGCGGCGGGCGGGCNTCTTTTTTTTTTTTAAAAAAAAAAAATAAAAAAATCAGTAAATCCCTTTCCCTCCCCTCGCTTCTTCCAAGCAGGGAATTCCTGGCTGATGATGGGGGAGTGGGTGGCTGCCTGCGGGTGGGAGGGAGCAGTGGATGGGGTGCCTCGAGCTGTACCCCGGACATTCTCAGTTGTGGAGGCTGCTGTTGGATGCTGCTGCCACAGTCCAGGCTCCCCTGGCAGCCGTGGAACTGAGCTGGGCTGGGCTGGAAAACAGCTGCAAAATGAAGGCACATACTTTTTCTACGGAAGTTGACTGCTGGCGCTTGTTGCTTGTGCCTGTCTGCTCTCGCTGCTCTGCGTTGGATTTGGGGCAGAGGACAGACTTGACTGGTGTCCAGCCCTTACCAGTCGGTTGTTTCAGTGGGGTTATTGTCTTCATATGTGATGATAGGCACAGTTTGTTGTCTGTGCTTCCAGGCACTGCTCAGGTTCAGAGCACTGAGTGGTAGTGTTTGCAGTGGAGGCACCGCCACATACTGGGTCTGATGAAATAAGTGATTTCACTTCTGCTAGGGAGGATGTTTTGGTTAACGCTTTCCATTGTGTTATGGTTTTCCTATGCAACATTTTCG
This sequence comes from Rhinoptilus africanus, assembly GCA_013400135.1. Lineage (NCBI taxonomy): Eukaryota > Metazoa > Chordata > Aves > Charadriiformes > Glareolidae > Rhinoptilus > Rhinoptilus africanus. The sequence goes on from VXBO01014821.1 coordinate 78,802, forward strand.
AACTGGCATTGCTTACTGTCTTACACGCTGTTTTATAAAGACCATACTGCCTGATTTTGCACCCCATCCCCAGAATAGGGTTCCCTTTAGGCTTCAGATAGATAGAAATATTTACCCACAATATTATTTGGGCCATTTCCTCCTCATTTGTCTGTTTAAATAGGAACTGTATTTGTATGTTGTAATGGCATGGAAGAGATCAAAGACAACCTGAAGCTTTCTGTCCAGATTCTCTGCAAGGTGTTCCACTGTTTTGACTTCCTCTGGCTTTTTGTCAACTTTTTTTTTGTGTGTCCACATGTGCCAAAGATACACAGGTGCTGAAAAACTCACTGTTGAGGGCAAGCAATGGAGATAGCCTGTAAACAGGAGCTATCAAATGCTTCAGGTAAACATGTGAGAAGCCTGCCTTGCTGTTTTTAGCCTTGGCTGTTACAGGCATAACTTACATCAAAACTTCAGCCAGTGTCATTAGGCTGGTGCACTTTGAACTTGGCTGTTGGGAACATTTATTTTTTTTTAAATTTTGTGCTCTTTTAAGCAGAGTCTAACATAGTTTGACATAGAGTGACTGTGTTTTTATCACAAGTACTTGAGTAAACAGCAGGCAGCTAATACTGTATGATGTCCTGTGCACAGCAAGAATTTAATGACTGTGGATGAAATGGTAAAACCCGTGAGTAGGTGCAGCAAAAATAAAGTGTTCCTTAAAGGTTTGTACAGTTCCCAGAGTGCTAATAAGCTCTGTGCCCTTGAAGAAGAATAATGCATGAGCGTGTTCAGGACGAACTGGTGTGTGTTTTGACATGTAAAATACAGATGTAGTGGAAACAGGTTTCAGTGTAGTAATGAGAGACTACTTAGGGTGTGTACGGTTTCTGTATTGAATATTTTTCAGTATAATCTGAACAGATGCCATGGCATAACGGTTTGGGGAACTGGAGACCGCAACTTCTGAATCTGAGTTCCTTGCACTGCAATTTATCAGATACTTGAATGGGATGGATTTCAACTTTGAAAACTTTGAACCAAAATTTCTGCAATCAGTGAACTGAGAGGTGAACTCATGCCCTTGAGAATGGGCACTCTGCAAAAGTGGCTGGCCTAGAAGGCCTTGACAAGCTGGGGTTTACCTTTGTTTCCCTTAGGAAAAAGGGTTTGTGTACCGATTCCCTACATTCATTGTAGGAAATGGAAGGAGGGGCTAGTCACTTGGGAGGAATATAGGACAGTTGTCAGAGGATGTAGGGAGGCAACTAGGAAAGCTAAGGCCTCCTTGGAACTTAACCTTGCAAGTCGGGTTAAGGATAACAGAAAGGGCTTTTTCAAATATATAGCCGACAAAACTAACACTAGAGGCAATATAGGCCCATTGTTGAATGAGGTGGGTGCCCTGGTGACAGAGGATACAAAGAAGGCAGAGGTGCTGAATGCCTTCTTTGCCTCTGTCTTTACTCCTGCAGGCTTTCCCCACGAGCCCCAGATTCCTATAGCCCCAGAAGAAGTCAAGATAGAGGAGGAGTTTACCATGATAGATGAGGATTGGGTTAGGGATCAGTTGAGTAATCTGGACATCCATAAATCGATGGGTCCAGATGGAATGCATCCAAGGGTGCTGAGGGAGCTGGCGGAGGTCATTGCTAGGCCACTCTCCATCATCTACAGTAAGTCATGGGCAACAGGAGAGGTGCCTGAGGACTGGAGGATAGCAAATGTCACTCCAGTCTACAAGAAGGGCAAGAAGGAGGACCCGGGCAACTATAGACCGGTCAGCCTCACCTCCATCCCTGGTAAGGTGATGGAACAACTTGTCCTTGGCACTATCTCTAGGCATGTCAAGGACATGGGGGTCATCAAGAGTAGTCAACATGGTTTTACCAAGGGTAAGTCATGTTTGACTAACCTTATAGCCTTCTATGAGGATATTACTAGGTGGATAGATGATGGTAGAGCGGTAGATGTGGTTTATCTTGATTTCAGTAAAGCATTTGACACCGTCTCCCACAGCATCCTTGTAGCTAAGCTGATCAAGTATGGGTTTGGTGATCAAGCAGTGAGGTGGATCAAGAACTGGTTGAAAGGAAGAAGTCAGAGAGTCGTAGTCAATGGGGCAGAATCTAGTTGGAGGCCTGTGACTAGTGGAGTCCCTCAGGGGTCGGTACTGGGACCGGTGTTGTTCAACATCTTCATCAACGACCTGGATGAGGGTACAGAGTGTACCCTCAGCAAGTTTGCGGATGACACCAAGCTGGGAGGAGTGGCCGACACCCCAGAAGACTGTGCTGCCATTCAGAGGGACCTGGACAGGCTGGAGAGTTGGGCGGGGCGAAACCTGATGAGGTTCAACAAGGGCAAGTGTAGAGTTTTGCATTTGGGGAAGAAAAACACAATGTACCAGTACAGGTTGGGGGCTGACCTGCTGGAGAGCAGTGTAGGTGAAAGGGACCTGGGGGTCCTGGTAGACAGGAGGATGACCATGAGCCAGCAATGTGCCCTTGTGGCTAAGAAGGCCAATGGCATCCTGGGCTGCATTAGAAAGGGTGTGGTGAGTCGGTCAAGAGAGGTTCTCCTCCCCCTCTATTCTGCATTGGTGAGGCCACATCTGGAGTATTGTGTCCAGTTCTGGGCCCCTCAGTTCAAGAAGGACAGGGAACTGCTTGAGAGAGTCCAGCGCAGAGCCACAAAGATGATTAAGGGAGTGGAACATCTCCCTTATGAGGAAAGGCTGAGGGAGCTGGGTCTCTTTAGTCTGGAGAAAAGGAGACTGAGGGGTGACCTCATCAATGTCTTCAAATACGTAAAGGGGGAGTGTCAGGAAGATGGAGAGAAGTTTTTTTCAGTGATGACCAGTGATAGGACAAGGAGTAATGGATGTAAATTGGAGCATAGGAGATTCAAGAGGGATATCAGGAGGAATTTTTTTACTGTGAGAGTGACAGAGCACTGGAACAGGCTGCCCAGAGAGGTTGTGGAGTCTCCTTCACTGGAGACATTCCAAACCCGCCTGGACGCGTTCCTGGGTGATGTGCTCTAGGTGACCCTGCTCTGGCAGGGGGGTTGGACTAGATGATCTTTCGAGGTCCCTTCCAACCCTATGATTCTATGATTCTATGATTCTATGATTCTATGATTGGCCACTTCACACAAGGTGACAGCAGGATAGAGATGTCAAAGTGTCAGATGTCCACAGAATTTGGCAATAGCCAAAGGAGTGTCACCCACTGCTGAGGGAGGGCCGCCACAAGCGCCTGCCTGTCTTTGGGAACCAGTGTCTGCACCACCAAAATCAGACTCTCTAAGTTTTTCTGTTTCTCCCCTGCACAATGGCTTATTTGTTCTTACCAAAATAAAAGGGAATGCTAAAGCCGTGATAGATCATCTGGGTAGATTGTGTGACTGCGCTGTGGCATTTTCTTTACTCCAGTGGGGGATACTCTGCCCTTTGAATATTCCTTTTTGCACTATGACAGTTCCATGGGGAGATCACAGTGCATCTTGGGAGACACTTTGGCATGGGAGCCTGATCCATAAAAACAGTTGTAAGGCAGTTGAGAAACTTGCTCTTGTAGTTCAGGTGGGATTAGCAGTGAACTGTGGTGAGAAAAATTCTTTCATTCAGATTTTTAAACCTAAGTGATTAATTTGTTTGACTGAAGTGCAACATACGTCTTCTCATGACCAGCTTAAGGCATTTTGGCAAACTTCTAACTTCCCACAGAAAATGCTGTTTTTTCACTTAACCTTATTAGAGCCTGAGGATCTGTTGCACAAAACATGGAGCATATATGTAATGAGACATTTCCTGCTTTTATTGTCTCAAAATAGACAAAAAGAGTGAAAGAAAAGATGCAGAAGGGGCGAAACTGACTTGAAGCTCTTCAGAAGGATGGCAACTAGAAGGCTGTGAAACTCTCAAAAATAATACAAATTCTAATTGTGGGGGATCAGCAATGTTTACATCATGTGTACAGCTGGAAGCTTAAGGTCGCAAAAGCCAGTTTGCGGTCAGGGGAGAGTACAGCCTGGGAAACCAGTGGCCTGATCAGTTCAGGCCCAGCAGTCTGCAGCAAGAGTGACCTTCTCTAGTCGCTCTGGTTTGACCACTTGCAAGGAAAACCTTCTGAAACCCAGGAGATGCAACTGCTTGGTATTCATAGAGTTGAAACGCTGGTCCTTGAGAGGAAGTATGACTTCCAGCTGACAGTTTGTTTACATCCAACTTCCACATTGTGTCACAGCACCTAGAAAACTCAGGCAGAAGTTCAGAAGAGACCATTTTTGTCCTGACGCTTTTTTGCTAAATAAATGGCATTGTATGTAAACTGCCCTTCAGCTTCAGCTTTTAGGTGTAAATTTGCAAGTTTACCTAATGTGTGGTGGCGCTGCCCATGCAGCCTTTTCGGTGAAGAGCTTCCCTGGAGTGAGGAATGGGGAATGGGTCTCCAGCTGCCAGCAGGTCAAGGAAGCAAGTTACCCCTCTGCCATCTGTCAAAAGCCTGTCGCAGACATTGCAAATAAATTATTTTCTAGTACTGGAACGTCATGGGAAATATTCTCAAACTGTTAAAAAGGCTGAGAGTAAGGCGATCCCATTTCCAGATCTGGTGATGTGTGTTACTACGGATGACTAAAATCTGGGTTAGGCCTCTTGGAAATCAATGGCCATGAATATAATGGCTATTGAACTTGGTGTTTCTCTCCAGTGGTGGTGATTTTTTTTTTTTTTTCCTATCTGTGTCGCTTCCAGAGCCCTGGGTAACTTCAGTGGGACCAGTCAGCAGGAGGTAATCCCTATTGTTAATTCCCTTTGGCCACAGAGTTGGAGCAGCAGTAAGGAACCATTCAAAGCTTCTCCTGAATATGTGATCATGTATCGTTAAAGTGTTATTATGACATAATTAAACTCAGTACTGAGCGTCCATGAGAATCAGTGCCATTATTCACTATTTAATCCAGCATAGCAAGTGCTCAGAGAGGAAAGCCTGCAATTATCCGAGTTTCAGACTCAAATGTGCAAGCTCCTGTGTTGGGCGATGAGGGAAATGAGTTTAGTTTTACTTCTAGCTAAGGGCTGCTGCAGGATCAGGCCTGTTTTGTTTCACAACTGGCATGAGAGTGTTGTCTTTGGATAATGCCCAGCGGTTTGTTGTCGAAGGGGATGTTCTCCACACGGAGGTGCTCCGCTTGCTGATGCACAGCTGGACTGCCTGTGCCGGTGAAATTTTCCACAGCTGTATCTGTTTGTACAAAGCAGGATGTATGTCAATTCTACTGCTCTTATTTTGTGTGGCTGATCACGTTTCCTATGTTTCTTTTGGGTTTTGCACTACTTCCTTTCAGTTAATTGTCACAATTTTAATGTATCTTTTTCATCTGTCAGTCAGGTTTTTTTTCTCTTTATAGCTGGAAGTTGGTCAGTGCAGATCTTCCTTTTCAAGCCCTTTTTTTAAAACTGGATATTCACTACTTTTCCAAGCCTTTAACTGTCTGCTTCCTGTCTGAACTAAGTATAGCTTCAAAAGTATAGCTATTTTAGCTCATTTTCTACCGTGCATGTGTAAGGCCAGTCTGCTAGTACTGTGTGCATGGTGTAAAAATTAATGGAAAGGGCAAACCTTAAGAACCTACTGCTGCATGAAAACCTGACTGTAAAACAAATCTTGCCATGTGCTTCAACCCTCTCTTGTTTTTCTGTGTGTGTCCTTACCACTTCATCACTCTTCCAACTTGACTTTAAGAAATTATGTTTTTTTAGGAAGGAAAAAGTAAGTGATGAGGATCCTAATCTGTAATGCCCCTGACAGAGACTCTGTAAGTGGAGACACTGGTGTTCAAAGCAAAGGAGTGGTAATATACTGTATTTATATACATGCGTGTTTATTGGTAGGCATAAGGTGACATGGAAAAGTAATCATAAAAGTAGAATTCAGCTTTTAGAGGAAACTTTAATTGTGAACGCAGTGAGCAGACATCCAGATGGGAAATGCACTACTAGAGGAAGGAAGGATTGCTCTTGCTGTGGGTTTTTGGGTTGCTTTCTTCAGGAAGCTCATGTGCACCTTGTCACATTAATGTCATTTTCCTACTGCTGTAGTTCCATAATGTGCTCTAAACACTTCTTGTATATATTGCATGTAACATATCCCTGCTAAATTTTAAGATGCCTTTGTGTCCTTGGACAAAGTTGCAACATAGTGCTTTATGTGACTATTCTACGAAGTAGATGCACTGAAGAGTTTTATGATGAAACTTTATATTACGGCAAAATCAAAACACTGTTCTTTTCCCTATATGATTCAATTCTAGAGCACTGCAGGTTTTTTTTTCCCCGTGTGAAACATGCTGAATATTATGAAGTTGGGTATAAAATCCCAATATTACGTAAAAGCTTGGGCACACATAACTCCAACCCTCCTTGTAAATGAAACCTGGAAAGTGGTAACTGTAAGTTCTCTGCCTGATGTAACAGCTGCTAACCTGGAGCATGGATGGGTAAGGTTTTGAAAAAAGTCAGCTGAGGAAGAGGAATTGCCTTTTTCCCACTTAGAAAGACTTTGAAAGGCCTTATTTTGAGAAGCAAGGAGTATTCTGGGACTGGATGGTGCTGACTTAAGTGCTCCCTCACCAGTCCCATCTGTGTGATCCAGGCAGGAGCGTGTTCAGTTCTTGGGAAGTTCCTATTATATCTCTAGGTGCTGAGGCTTCCAGGCAATGGAAAACTGTTACCCAAACCTAGTCGCAAGTAGTTCAGCATGTGCAAATACTTAAATTTGTGTAATTTTATAATGGGACTTTCTTGGGAAGAATGAAAGATGTGTCCTTAACACAATGAGCATTTATGCAAAGTATGAGTCAAGATTAAGATCTAGAATGCTAAAGTTCCTCCTAGAAAAGGGGACTGGGAGCTCACAGGAACAAAATAATATCCATAAATTATATTTTCCTCCTCAAAACCGAACAAAAACCCTCTGACACTTGTCAAGGAAAACTTCAGCCGAGACATTTTGGCAAGTGTTATAAAGAGAGCTTGTAACAGCAATGAGAAAGCAATTTTAATAGGTGGCAGAACAAGTTGTATATGTACTCAGAAGCTGTAACCCGCATAGTATGACCTAGTGAATAATGTAATTTAAGAAACTTCATCAGCCTTAGCTGTGATGTTTTGTAACTTAAGTGCTCATCTTTGCAATGTCAACTTAAAAATTCAAAACACATAAAACGAAACCACTATGTACTTGCAAGGGTGCAACCTAGAGAGGCAGGTAACATTCCTCATCTCTGAGGATACTACGAGCTGGTCCCTTCTGGAATAATCTCAGTCTGGTTTTGCCTCTAGCTTGCACAGAACCACCCACTTTTTGAAGCCGTTGCAGCTGGGAAGAAGCTATGAACTATTAAAGCATGGCAGACTGAGAATAGGAGGGGGTGGGGAGCATGGCCTGACGCTGCTGAGCTGCAGGAACAATAGCTTGTTTCTTGTCTGTTTAGACTGCAATCTTTGTGGCAGAAGCTGTCTTTTCCATGCGATGAAATGCGTAATGCGTCTTTGCAGTATTCGTTATTTAATCTGCCCCCACAGCCCAGCCTACTACCCAGGTGCGAGGCAGGGGTCAGGATCTGCACCGGTGTATCATCGCCTTTAATCTTTGCTTAAAACCTTTATGTTTGCAGTCAGTTGGAGGAGGGGGAAGGATGCAGAGAAGGATGTTGGGAGGGTGCTGGGGCAGTGGAAGGAGACAGGCCAGCTTGGTGGGGTAAGAAGACAAATCCTTGGAAGGCAGCTGATTGCTCTTCGCTCTTTCTACCCTGCAGTGCTGCCACCCACAGCCTGGAGTCATTTAAAGCTAAAGGACAATACTGGCACCACTACGAATGGGCATTGTGTGTTTCCAAGTAAACTTGGGCTGCCACTGGGATGTAGGATTTCTTACGAAAGCCCCAGGTTCACCTACCCCATGCTCTGCAAGGACTGTTTGCAGCCAGGTCTGCAGCGAGCGGTGGCTGGTGGAGGAGGGAGGTTGGGATGACAGCCCTCTTCATAGCCAGAGCCCTGGGAGTCACTGGTATTTTTAATCTCTTTAAAGAAACTTCACATTATTGGAGATAACCACTTTTCACAGAGGTGTGGCCAGAGGCAGTTTCAGGTGCCAGATGCTAAAGAAACCTGAATTTCAGAAAAATTCATTAGGATTACAAATCCTAATCCTGGTGGAGTTGTGATATAACAATGTAGGTAGCATTAGGAATTGCTAGAACAGGAAAAAAACCCTAAGGCACTGCAAGCTCTCCACTTCCCTGCCAGCTAGGAATAGAATAGCTGCTCATTATATTGGGGGGGAGACAACAGGGGTGTCCTGCATAGGGGAGGTGGGGACAGCAGGCACGTCCTTTGGCTAGCACACCAACGCCTCCCACAGCCAGTTTCTACTCCTGTGAAGCATGGGAAGACCCTGAGCTTTCCAAGGAACATTCCTCATTGCATCCCACAGCGAGAGGATTGTGCAAGCCGCCTTGCAACAGTTTTCTTGCTCAACATCTGCGGGGTAGACAGAAGGGTTGCTCCCAGCTCGCTTTGTTTTGATGCTACTATCAATGTGCAACTGCCAGAGCGTTTCTTGCCTGTGAAGAGTAACCAGTCCCGGATCAGAGGAACCAGCAGTTTAAAGGCTGTGTCCGATCCCAGAGCGACTGCAGCTGAACAGGCACCGGTGCCAGTCGCGCAAGCAAAAAACAGCCCGAAGAAAAGGATTGGAGACGAGCCTGGAGGTCTTGTCTTTCTGACTGTGTGGGTAATGCCACAGCCCCAGGCAAGCGCAGCTGCGGGAGAGGCTGCGGACCCGCTCCTGGGCGTTGTTCGTGGGAGTCCAGTGGGATTAGCCGCTGGCTCCGTCCTCGCAGCCCTCTCCGTGTGGATTCTCCCAGCTCTTACTTGGCACAGGGCTCAAGTTCTTGGCTGAAACATTTTGGTTTCCTAATCAGATTGATTAGCACGTAGCAAAAGTCCAAATTTAAAAACAGCTAAAACTTTAAGCACTTCTTATTTTTTTTTGGCTTTGAAAATCCCTGTTAGGCTACATTATACTCCTAAAAACCCACTTTTTTTTTTTTCCCCAAACACCAGCTTGAGTTCTAATTTTCAACTAGAGCCTTCACTAAAGCATGCTGGTGGCGCAGCTCACAAAGGGGGTTGAAAAGAAATAAAAGCAAATTGCTTAGAAGCAGACAAAAATAATTAAATTGGGTGTCAGCAGTGTGCTCTGCTTGAAGAGAGCTGGGGGATGGCAGTTCATTGGAAGTCTGTGAACGGAGTCCACCAAGCAACATAGTTGTTTCACTTCCCTGCTATTACTTAATTTAATGCTTTGATTACTGACCTTTTCTCATTTGAAACTAAGTGATTTAAGGGTTACGCTTCCAAGCTTCCTTTGTGTCAGGTTATTAATTTTTAGTTGCAAATTGAGGGAGTCACGTATAACCAGAGTCTAAGGAAACCCAGAGAGTCCCAGGCAGTTGAGTGTCTTCAGCTTTTGACACTTGCTGCTCAAACTGGTTATTCAGATGCTAATTAACTGTCAAAAGTCATCTGGGGTTTGTTGTTTTTTTTTTAAAGGGGAGGAATTCTTATTAAAACCTCTTCCTTGATTTATTGTGTCAAACTATGTCAGGGAAAATCAGTAGCTCAGTACACAAAGGACCTCGTGACACCAGTGCCTGTAACAATGAGTGGCTTAAACAGGGCACGGTGTGGGCAGATGCTTATGCATGAACTGCTTTGGATGCTTGCAAAATGAGTAATTTTTAAGTGAATCACAAACAGGAAAATTAGATTGTCAAGTTTATTACAAAACATCTGAAATGTAAACTGCACTTCATGAGAGCGCACACTGTGGACGTAACCACACATGGGTGCTTTAACTGATGTCCACTTGTCTCTAGCAGAGACAAGTTTTTCAAGCCGCTCTTCAGTTTACAGTAGCCGTCATTTTTTATTTTAGGGCCAGTCAGACTAGTTTACACAATCCTTGCCTCATCCGTGCTTCTTTAATACTGCTTTGAGCTGCTGCAGGTGCTCAAAGCCTCGAATTGCCACCCCCATCCTTCCTACCTGCTTTGGTGCCCAAGCTCTGGAGACACTTGTGGCTTTCAAGGGATAAAGTGCAGAGTGATGTGGCTGGTTTGGAAACACCTCCCATGTATGGCCCTGGAGACCAAGTCTTGCACGGTCCCTCTCTCTCCAAAGACGGCAACACCAGTGCTTGGGAGCTGTGGCCATCAGTGCCCATGGCTTTCTCCCTCCTGTCTTTGCCATTAGATGCTCATGAGTATTTAATGCTGTGTGTAAAGTGGTTGCTGTCCCTCCTGCTTGCTCAGCCTGCAACAATGGAAATGCCGTCAGGCTGCTCTGGGGAGGTTACCCTTCTGCATATCGGTACTCAAAAGGAGAATAATCTCTGCTGCCAGTGTTTAAACAAGCTGTTTTGAGGAAATTGCCTTCTTTATGAAATGCTCAGGCAGGACTCTTTTCCTGTTCTTTGTTTTCCATGATAGCATGTAAATAAAAACCAGTTGGGTGTGTGAGCAGAGGTAAACCCTGCAGTGCTGGCAGCGGTTCCCCCAGCCCCTCATGGACCTGAGACCATCAGCCGTCACGATGCACCCTGTGGCACAAACTCGGGCAGCCAGATGTGCGTCTTCAGCAGAATAAAGTTTGAAACAAGGGATCTTTGAACTTGCTTCACTTCTGTGCTTGGAATGAACTCAGTCACATTCAGTAGGATTACCTAATGTTTGGTGCTTAAGATTACAACACTGCTGGTGTTTGAAGATGGTGTTGGGGGCCCGGTGTGTGGTTGCTCAGCTGCTTTTCACACTGTTGTGCAAAGCCAGGCTGCCCATATCCCCTGCAAAGGCCTCAGCGATGACTGTCCTTCCAGCAACGATACTCTGAATTTTTAAGAGCAAAATATTCAGGCTCAGTGAAATGATTCCGGAGCTACTAGCCTTGATTACTGCACTCGCCCTGGTGGTTTTGGAGCAGAGGGTTTGGGCCAGAATGGGTACAGAAAAGCCTCTTTGAATGAAATTAGTGAACACAGTATTGCACAGTTGACTTCACCCTTCTCCACGCCCCCCCCTTCCTTCCCAGAGGCTGGTTCGATGCCTTTCCTGCAAGTTAGCAAAGGCAGATATGTGACCAATTTTAAAGCACTTTGACAGCTGAAAAGGTGCCTTAAATCTTTTTTTTTTTTTTTTTTTTTCCCCTTAGTCAGAGGTTGTTTTAAAACTCAATCCTCTGTGCAGGAATTGTAACCAATATCTGGGTGCACGGCGGTGGGTGTCCACTGGGTGGAGGTGGCTTGTCCTGGAGAGGAGAACTTGGGACCTCTGGGCAGGCTGAATTGGCCAAGTGGAGTGAAAAAAAGTTGTTTTTCTCCAAGTTGGCGACTTTACACTGCTGCTCGCAGATATAAATGAACTTTGTCTTTTGAAGACTTCTGCGAGGCAAGCGCTTTGAAATGCGTATAAAGGAATTCTTTTATGGTTATCTATTTAGGAGAGTTGTGCAGTTACATTAGCTTCGAGCTACCCTGTCACATAACGGGGAGCACAAAGCACCAATTTAGAGATTATAAAATTTGTGCTGAACATGAGTGGTAAGAAACCACTTCCCCAGCATCTTTCTCTTCGGAAAATAAGATGTTTTTTACAGTGCTGTCAGATAGCGGGGCTTTGTTTGCCAGCTCTCATGAACAAACAGCATGCTGTTGTGCTGCCTTATCACAAGGTTATTTCTTGGTAGGAAGGTTTCAGGTATTCCTGGTGCAGTGAAGGAAAACCCCAGAGCTTGGAAATGCCTGATCTGAAAACATTATGTGGCTGCAAGATCTGGTATCGTTCCAAAAGCGAGAACTTGGTACACGTTGGGCTTTTGTTCCGCAGACTTCATGGCAGTCATGTAATCTGCTGGTCAGCACTTCCTAGTGCTGGTTCTTTCGGAAATATAGACCAACAACTTTGAACTATTATGAAAACAGGATTGTTTTTTAAGGCTATAAAAGGCATCCATCTTGTTCTTTTTGGCACAGTTTTTTTGGTCATTTGTAGTCGATGCTCTGAGTCCCTGAAAATCTGAAACTACCCCATGTAAACAACTTTCTTCCACAAACATTAGCTGTGGCTTTGTTCCTCCAGCCGCTTCTTACTGGAAAACTGCAGGGGACCTGGCTTCTTACTTTCCTCCCCTATAGGCAAAACATGGACAAATCTCTTGCGCTTCTAGTCCCTATTGCAGAATTAGGCACAACATTCAGGTGCTATTTCTGTCGTAATAGAATTGGATGAATTGGAAAAAAAACCCAAAACAACCAGCCATTTGAGTAGATACAGTTGCAGGTAAATATTTTTGACCTCAAAATACTTCAGCAGCATTTATGTTCCCTCTCTGCCATGCACAATTGCTTGCTGTGTAGAATGGCAGATTACATAGATGGCCATAATTATGGAAATGTGTAACACACTTTCTAAACTGTCACTTGCAGTTGCTTGAAATTTTGGCAAACTTGTTTTTCGCTTATTCTTTATGATTAAAATCTGTAACAGGCAAAACTTACTGGAAAACCTGGAGAAAAAAGGTGAATCGGAATGATTGCTGGGGCATTAACTCTTGTCTTGACTCTTCCGAATGCTTAAGTATCTCAGGTGCCTTGTTGTAAATTTGGATTACAAATTACTGGCAATGGGGTCAATTTGTTTGTGTCCCCATGCCTCAAGTTGTGGCGTTAAATATTCATGAAGCATTTCTCTACGTTTAAAATCCCCAGCCTAATTCTTTACCAAAATTCCACACGATTGCATAGCTAGCAAGAAGGGTTCCTAAAATCTGAAGTTGTCTGCACGTGCATGGACACCAGTGTTTTTTCAGCAATAATTTTCTTAATCAGCGTGTGCCTGGAAGCACATAGCTTCCTGCAAGATCCAGCTGTCTTGCAAGCTTTCCCACTAGAGCATCTTTGCCCATGAAAAAGTGCCTGGAGTTAACCCATGGGAGAGATTAAAAATGATGTTGTGGCCGCTGCTGTCTCCTGAATACTCCTGTGGGCTTCACAGCCCTTCTTGAGCACCAGGTCATTTATATAGATGCGGTTGATTGGCTTAAATGAGATTTAAGTCAAGAGGTGGAAGGTCATGGTTTAGTGAATGAATTTAAATTTTGTTCTGTAGTTTTTATGCTTATCTTCAGGAAAATTGTTACGCTTAGTCAGTAATTCCTAAAGGTGTTTCAGCCTTTTGCCTTGCTTTATGAGTACGCTTACTCATATGCTTCACTTGAGACAGTTCCACACTTTTCTTACAAAGTAAATAGTTGATATTTTTTATAGCTTTGTAGTTAATCAATTTCCAATTTTGTCCAAAGATGGCCAGAATGCACGACGTGCATTCCTCCGGCAGGACAGAGGGTATGTAACAAGCATACTTTGACTTTTGTATTTGTCATCTTGCTGTTGAAACAATTTCAGTATCTCTTTTGAGAACTGTTTCTGGTCATTCATTAGAGCTTAGCAGGGAACAGCCCTCTGCCTCTGGCACCTTATCTTTGTTGAGGGAATGAAAACATGCCATTGTTCTCCTTTTTAACTCCCAGTTTGGACTGATAGGGTCGCTGAACTGAGACGCCTGTTGGTCCAAATGCAGAAGGCGCTCTGCACCAGCAGCACAGCCTGCCCCGGCAGTCGCCTCTTCTGGGGTTGTAAGTGGGTGCTTCACCACTTTGGGATACCATTTCTTCAGCATTTAAGTTAAATGCAATCCTTGGTAAAGATTTTTCAAACACCACTTTAGTTTAAACAGTTTAATTTTAAGATTTAGCGAATGTCCAGCCAATTTGGAAATGGGGGCAGGAACCTGGGGTGTGTGACTGTGCCGGGGCTGTGGGTGCCGCTTAGATTTCCTTGGGCACAATACATCAGACATTTTTTATCTGGCTCCACGTAAATGTGAAAAACAATTTCCTCAGCTTTGCAGTCCTTCAGGGTTGGCCACATCCATGTTCCCAGTTAAGCTTCCCAGAGGTGAGGGATGGTATCGCGATCCTAGAGCAGGATACAGCAGTCTTGTTCTTACTCTGGACATTTTGAAAACAATGTTATTGTATACAACTTGGTGTCCACTTAAAGACGTACTTGGCTTTACTTGGTACTGCTTGTTTGTTCAGGTCAAGGAAGGTGTTTCTGTCCCAAAGAAGGGACCACATCGGTCTGAGAGTAAAGTGGTGCTAATGAGTGTCCACAGAATCACAGAATGTGTTGGGTTGGAAGGGACCTTTAAAGGTCATCTAGTCCAACCCCCCTGCAGTGAGCAGGGACATCTTCAACTAGATCAGGTTGCTCAGAGCCTCATCCAGCCTGGCCTTGAATGTCTCCAGGGATGGGGCCTCCACCCCCTCTCTGGGCAACCTGTTCCAGTGTCTCACCACCCTCATTGTAAAGAACTTCTTCCCAATGTCTAATCTAAATTGCCCTGCTCTAGTTTAAAATCATTGCCCCTCGTCCTATCGCTATCGTCCAGTTCAGTTTTCTTGCAGTAAAGATCTGGGGGATGGAGAGGCAGCCTGCGTCAAAAGGAAAAATAAAAATTAAAAAAAAAAAAAGAGAGAAGAAAAATAAATAAACTTCAGAGACAAGTATTCGCCCTAATTTCAGAAGCTGGTTGTGCAGATTTGGCTATGCTGCCTTTCACCTGTGAAATGACAGTGTCCATGGTTCGCTCCGCTGGTCCTGCCCCGTTTCCTTCAACATTCTCCATTTTGCAGCTGCCAAATTTTGTTTGATCTTGCAGCCTTAACATTTCTTTAATCTCATATTGTGCAGGAGTGTGCATATAAATATATCAGGGAGGCATTTTTACAAGAGATTCACAACTTTCTTGCAAAGATCTTTTAAACTATAACCTGAGACAGTGGGTCACTGCTGGGGAAGCTGGGTGGAGCGGGACCTCTATTTGTTCCTATATTTAATCTTAGATGCAAGCTGAGAACAAATCTTTTTCATCTTTGCAGATACCAGCTACTGACCATGTCAACAGAGTTCCAGGATGCTCACCTCGCAGAGGTGAAACCTCTGGTGGAGAAGGAGGAGGTAATTATTTTAGAGCTTTTTAGTGCTTATATGTTTTATTTCAGGGCTGCTATTGTAACTGCACATGTGTTCCTTGATTAGTTCTAACATATCATATAGACAAAACAAGTAAGAGGAGCTGAAGATGGAATAAGAGGGTGGGGTTTTTTTGGTAATGCAAAACTGAACCTTAATTATTTCCTCTTTCTGGGTCTTTGGGTTTTATTTTTCTCTAGTGCTAATCTGATGGTGACATTTTTTGTTTTATGAATAATGACAACTCTGTGTGTCTTCAGTTATTTTGGATGGTGTCAGTTGGGCAATTTCATGTAGGTCGATCTATACCTGTAGACTTCTCAATGTGGAGATACAAACTTTCTTCCATTAGCTGCCTTTTAAGGAGGCTCAGAAGGGAGCCTTTACTTTTCCTCTGGGCACAGCTGAGTCCGGAGCTGCGACTGTGCATCATGTAATCCTCTCTGGCTGTCCTTCTGTACTTCTGTAACCCTGTTGTACTTTTGATTTGTTCTTGCACCATTTTTCTCCAAAAATCTGCCCTCAGTATCTAGGTTCACTGTCTGTTTGTTCAATGGTAGCAATACTCCGTGCTTTGGTATGTTTACAGCAAGTAATTCACTGTAATATGTGAAGGAACATCTCAGCATTTTTTTTTTTCTTGAATCAAAACTAAGATTTTTCTTTTGTTCCCAATGATGGTAATTCTTGACAATGATGCATATAAGCGTGTTGAGTTTTTTCGTTTTGTTTTTTTCTTTACACTAAAACTATTCATTTATCTGTCTGCTTCTTTCTTTTTTTACTCCCTCTTTTGCGTAAACACTTCAGAAAATCATTTCCACTTGCGACTGCAGTGAAATGGCTAGAACAACTTTAAACACAGCTCCTTTGCCAAGGACATTGCATGAAAGCGGAGCTTGTTTGGATACCAGTGAATGCAGCACTCAAACTTTTCAGAAACTGAGATCCCTTTTTAATTCCAATATTGTTCAGTAGTAGCAGAGCGAAGCAGATACTAAGCAGAAGTCCTATGGGTACTGAAATGCCTTTGCTTCAAAGTACAGAAATATCTTAAAACACTGATTAACAATGACGGAGCTTTATTTCACATCCTGTCTAAACAGATGCCATATCTACATATTCCTTTCAACTCTAGACCCCACTGGAACACTGGTAGTGTATGAAACTACCTGTGTTTAAAAGGTTATGAGACCTACAGCATAATAAAAAAAAAAAAAAGCAGATTATCTAAAGCTAAGGCTGTGTAAAATGACTTCCACGAGCTCAGTCAGCTTGTTTGATACCTGTTGGTATACATAAGATGTTTCCTAATTACCTAAAGACCGTGGCTCTAGAGTCCTCTGTAATTATGGGTTGGACTGCGGTGCTTTGAGGTCTGCCACCTGAGATGATACTGCTCAAGAGAGAAGCTGTATTCCTTCTACGTCTTCCATCCTTAATGTACCTTGGCTTCTAGGACTGTATGACCTCCCTGCCAGGATCCTAAGCTCTGCTTTTTGTCTCTATACTTCTTTTTCAACTTTGGCTTCTCTGTCATCCTCTGCAGTGTAACAAGTGTTGGTCTGGCTGCTGTTCCCTCTGTTTTCAGCCTCCCAGTGGAAATATGAGCTGGACTTCTTCCTTGTCTTTTAATAGAAGGAGGTGACTTTAAGACATTTCTTCCTTTGAAGTTATGAGCCTGTTAGGCTACTGGAGGTGGGGAGGATGTCACCTAACTCCTTTGCTGGTGGAGATCCTCAACAAGTGTAGGAGCTTGTCAGTAATAGTGATAGCTGTCCACAGGTGTGGAGTGGAGTGGAATGGAATAGAATGGAATAGAATGGAATAGAATAGAATAGAATAGAATAGAATAGAATAGAATAGAATAGAATAGAATAGAATAGAATAGAATAGAATAGAATAGAATAGAATAGAATAGAATAATCTCAGTTGGAAGGGACCTACAATGATCATCTAGTCCAGCTGCCTGACCACTTCAGGGCTGACCCAAAGTTAAAGCATGTTGTTATGGACATAGTCCAAATGTCTCGTAAACAGTGACAGGCTTGGGATATCGACCACCTCTGTAGGAAGCCTCTTCCAGTGTTTGACCACCCTCTTGGTAAAAAAAAATGCTTCCTAGTGTCCAGTCTCTGTGTCCAGCCAACCTCCTAAGCGTAACAAGGCTTCATTTTGGCTAGGATAAAACCCTTCCCACCTTCCACATCATGTAACCAAATCCCAGTAACAACTGCGTAACTAATTTGTAAGTGCTCAGTCCATGCTTGAGCAATGTCTTTCCCTCTGAGGTAGGACTGAGATGGGCTGTTGGCTGTCCTGTGGTGACAACAGGCAATGGAGAAAAGTTCAGTGTTTTGCTGCTCCAATTTGTCTGGTGATTTAACAATAACTGAAAATGCACCAGGTTTTGTGCTTTATTTTGCTGGTCTATAATCAGGCATTTTATTGCTTACACGTTCTCCATGAAGTTTAGTGGGTAAAAGCTCTGGGGTGAATTTTGGTGTTCAGCAAGAGAAGGGACAGGACAGAGCTCTTGGCTGCAAAACCAGTGGGTTAGAGCACACGTGACCCAGCACAGATTTCTGTATCTGCAAAAGCTACCTGGTTTAATGCTTTAAATTCTCTTCACAGGCTATCACTCGCCTCCTTCCAGACTTCGATGTCCAGGCAAGTAAAGTTATTGTTATCTATCGGGGTTTGGTTTGTTTTTTTTTTTTGATAAAAGGGGAAACTGAACTGAAATTTGAGAAAACAGCAAAATGTGATCAGAAATAACTGACTGCTCGCCAGAAGTACTGTTACTGTGGGAGAGGGGGCTGAATGGGGCTCTGACATAGCGATGGGAAGGGAACTGCAGGAGGTCTTTTCAGACCGAAGCTGAGAAAGTTTCATCCAAAAGAAGTGGCTGGGTTGCAAGCGGCTTTATTCTTGCTGAGAGAATGAGATTCTTCATCTGTGGCAGTGAAAGCAAAATACTCCCCTCCCTCATGGTCACACACTTTCCCCAATTAATTTGCTTCGGTTAGCGCTGTGCATGTGTTTCCTCAGAGGAAACGTCCCTTTCCATGTATCCCCTTATTCCATTGAAAGTTTCCAAAAGATTCCTGAAGCCCAGGAGTGGTGGAAGGTGCTAAGTAATCAATTTTGCCCATAACAAGAGTGATGGTAGTTTCCATGCGTTTATTTACAGCCAGAGCATAAGAGTTCATAAAGCACAGTACTAGGTCAAATGGTGAATTCCCATCACTGTGGGCAAGGAGTATGTCTTGGGAAAAGAAGCTCGCTGGGTGTCTTATTTTTACCCAGGGGTGTAGGGAGGGAAGCTGATTCTGCAGGAATAAGGAAAGCTATTAAATTGTTCTAGTCTCTTGAATGTGCAGATGGAGGTGCTTGGAGGAAATGACTTTGTACTTTCTAGCATTTGCACCTGTCTGTATTTTTATTCAGTGCTGTGCAAATGGGTTAAAAATCCAGCACAAACTGGAAATGAAGGGAGACGGTTATCTCAAACATCTTTACCATCTTTCAGGGGTTCTTACTTCTATAGTAAAACCGTAGTTTACATTAATCCTGCATCTTTGCAGGACAGTCTACTGCCTGAAATCTTGATAAATGTTAAAGTTGTCACCATGCGGCTTCTTGCAGGACTGTGCACAGCACAGGAGAAGCTTTCTGTTTGGGTCCAGATTGATCATTTGTTCTAAATACATCTGAATCCCAGATTAAGGCTGCTACCAGGAATGCCGCAGTATTTTGATTAAGAATCCAGGAGTGACCCATATTTCGTTTCTATTATTGGAATAAGTTTGCTTGGCTTGTAAACCATGTGTATATATAGATTTTTTAACTTGCAAGATCAAATTCTCTAAGCCTTTCTGTTTGTTTTTTTTTTCCCCCCATGTTTTGGATTAACTGTCACTAATCCAGACCAGTGGTTCTTGTTATTTAGCCCTGTTCTGCCAGCTCTTCCCTTTTTAATGATCTTTCTTTCTTCGAGTTTAATCTTTGGTTGTTCTAGTTCAGGAGGGAGAAATGTGGAAGAACAGTCTCAATCTGTTACGTTAAGAACTGCTGCAAAGGGGGCTTCGCTTTGGTCCTTAAAACCACAAGTACCCTACCTCTGTGTCTTTAAGTTCTCCGGTGGTTGATTTATGACAAACATGGTTTGGAGCTGTTAAGACAGCCTTGATTACTTAGTTCATTAGCGAAGTTAATATGTGGCCCTGGAGGATCCAGGTCACTTGGGACTGACGCTGAAGCTCATGTGTGCTCTTAAGGAGGAACCCATCCCTTGAGCCACCCTTGGGAGGAGGATGGACCTGGCCAAGGGAGGAGGTGATCAGCGCTTGGCAGGATGGAGCTCCTTATTTAGTGGCTGTGCATGGATGTGGGTGTCCACCATATATCACTTGCAACTTGCTCTGTCCTTTTGAGGGCAAATTATGCAGTGTTCAGTTAATAACTATGTTTCTGCCACTAGTGGAAAAGTAGTGACTTCTGTGAGGTGTGTTGGCTCCAAAAATAAATTACATCTAGTTATTCAGATTCGGAAAAAGATAGATTCTTATTTCACATGCTGTTTTAGACAGTCTTGAGTTAAACATACTCTTCCATTTAAAGTAAGGTACTGTATAGTGCAATATTGCCCTTCTGAAAGCACACATTGCAGGATGTGTATGTGGTTATTCTCTGGAGCAAAGCTTTCATGGAGTTACCAGGGGGTGGCCAAGACAAGAGATGGAAGAACTGACAGCACTGAACTACCTCTAGTTTGTCTGTATGTCTGTCTGTGGCACCTACCTGAAAACTTAAGTGAAGGTCCCCTCCCTCCCAAGAAGGGCAGTGTTCCTGACCAAACCTGTTTTAGCACAATTCATGATCAACTGGTGCAGGGCAGTGTGCCCTGTGCCGCTTTATGTTGGCTTAATGCCAGACATATTTTAATTGTGTTTCCAGTTTGATGTATTTGCCTGTTCTCTAGTTTTGGTAGCTTTGGAGCCGATGGAGACCTGGCTCCTCGTCACTGTAGATAATACTCTTCGCTTTGTGTTCCAGGAGTGAGCAGTCCCTCAGGAGGCTGCTTTCTCAAGAGCTGAGCAGAACTTTCTGAACTGTGTGGCAGCTGTAGGTGGCAGAGATGAGTTTGCCCCCTGAAATTTGTGGCTCATGGCTGTCTATATACAAGGGGCATTTCTGCTTTCCCTCCTCCTCCTCCTGCCTGCAAGGGGAGGGGGAAGGAGCTGCCTTGCAACGGGAGATGGATCGGCTGGTCCTCATGGTGCGATGGGTTTCCCGCTGCCATCGGTGGATGTGGTTTGGGGCTTTGAAGTGCGTTACATGGTTATCCTCATCCTTTTAGGTCTCTGAAGGAAAGGGATGGTAGAGGTTGTAGTTTTGTGCTTTTGCAGAGTGGTGTGACCGGCTGATAATCCCTGGGCAAAGCTGTTGCAATGATCTGCTGCAGTTCCTGCACCAAAGTTTTTTGTTGCTGGCTCCCACCTTAGCAGAATCACCTGCAGTTACATCTAAAAACTTATTAATGTACCCAACTCACAATGTGAATTAGGGAACCTTTTTCTTAGTGCAGCTAATGTAAAACAGAAGTCTTAAAAAAAAAAAAATAGGAAAAAAAAAATACCTGGAATGGTGGGTCCTGGGTTTTTAGAATAATGTAAGATGAATTGAAATAACTATTTTAGAGTAGAAAAACACAGGGGGAAAATGCTAAATAACTTCAGGGCAAGGGGGGAATTGAAATCCGACACTGCAATACCACATTAAAAGCTCAGATATTTTTGATCTTCAAGATATTGAAAAAAAGAAATGAAAAATAACATTTGCGGGTATTAGTATAGTAAATTTCTTAAGTAATTTGAACATAAAATATACTGTCTCCTAGCAGTTTAAAAACTATTTAAATGCTCTTTGAAAGCTCTGAAGCTTTTCCTTCAGGTCTGAGGCATGAGAGGGAGGTGTATTTAACAGGCATAATATTATAAGTTAAAATAAAAGCATGAGATGGTAATTGAGGATTAAGTATATTTGAAAGCTTTAAAATAATCTTGATGGAATACAGTATTTTATTAAGATATAAAATATGGCATTTTTAGCAAAATGTGCTTTTTAGATATCTAAATCATTTTAGTTGCATATCCCATACTACAGAAAACAACCACCTGTTCATAAACATGTTCCTTAATCCATGTCTTCCAGCCAGCCAGAATAGAGAGGAGAAGGAATAAATGAGTTATCCTGCATTATCAACTGAGAAATTGCCTCCCCTTCTAAACTCATGACAAAGTCTCAAAAAAAAAAAGTCACTTGACCCCCAAAAAATCTTCTTTAGAATGGATCAGCTCCTTCAAACTAATATAGCCTCCTTAAATTGCATGTATCAGAAGTATTTTCATGTGTGTTTTTAGGGCACTAAGATAAGACTGCACCTCTGTTAAAGTGAGAGATGTGAACAGATGGTGTGTTTGTCTTTATCCTTCTATCGGATTAGTGTACCTTGGATTTTTTTTTTCTAAGATAGTGTTTTAATACAAATCAGTTGGTGAAGAGCCTCTTACTATAATGTTGACGTTGATTGGGATGTGCTGCCATCTGTTTTCAGTGCTCTGCATTTTGAAAACATCCATCCCTACATCACGTAGACAAATCTCTTCATCTTTAATAGGATCAATAGGGATGTGAAGTTGTTGGTTTGAAGTCACCGAAGAAACTGTTTTGAATTGATTGATTTTTAGGAGAATCTTTTGGGTATTTGCTGTTAAGGATTCGTGCTAATAGAAAATAGCACAACACTCTTGAATTAGGGTAGTCTTACTGTGAAGATAATGAGGAATTAAACCAATTGTTAAACTGACCGTGATTTAGGCCAGTAATTAGTAGTATGGTCGCGTGTCGGCTCTGAACTATTTTTAGTTGACACTGAGTTTGAACTAGACTCAGACTTCTAGTTCAAGAAGAATTAGCTGTGGAGGTCAGTGGGATGTGCAGGTTCAAGGGTCTGGCGTTATCTGCCAGGGACACATTTTTTTCTTTCATGCGCAAAGGAGGAAGATCCCAAATCTCAAAAGGTGGTCCCTCCTAATAAAACCCATTCTAGGTTTTCAGTGCTGTTACTGGAAGGATCTAGCAATAACAATCTTATGATATGAAACACCTATTAGTCTCTAACTGAGGAGGAAATAATTTCTATATTCTGCACTCTGCAGGAGGTGTGTTACACAGTACCACTTGCTCTCATTACTGGTGTTAAGGTTGCCAAACTATTGATTTTTATGCTTCGTGCTGAAAATTATCTAAGTACAGATGGAAGTTGGAAGTAGAAAATATTAATTGCTAGGATTATTAATTACTATCTATTGCTACTGCCAATCTCTTCCATATTGTAGTATAATGAATATACCTACAATACCGTATTTTCCACCAAAAATGAAATGTACGGTAACAGTCATATTAATGACTGGTGTAGGAGTACTTTAGACTAAATGTTGTTTACCTATTGGAAAATACTAGATTTCAAGCATTTAAAGTTCTTGGTTTTGTTGTTAAGGAGAATTATTCTGACTTACACTGATTGAAAAACTCTTTTGTGTTCTCACTAGAAACTTTAGTCCTAGCTTTTAAGAAAGAATTTGCTTATTTCATTTAGAATAAGTTTGCAGTGTTCTAGCATTTGAGATAACGAAACCTGAAATGAAGCTAAACATATCAAAACCTGATGGAAACAGCAACCGGAAAGACTGTACTAATTCCCAGGTTTGAAATTTGGCACTTTGTACATTGCGTAGCAGAGACTTAGTTCATCTTTGATGTCTGAGCTCTGTTGAGTACGTACTTCTCCTGGTCAAACCTGACTCAAATCCTATTTAAGAATGACGTCCTTGAGAATTAGTCTGTTTTGGGTTTTTTAGCTGGGCATTATGGGAGTCATAAGCCTACGCGGGATAGCAGCTTCTCTATATAACCCAGTTTCTACTTGGGCAAAGTAGAAACCAGCTACTGTCCTCTGTCTGAGTCGCTGGATTTATCACCCTGTTTTGCCTAAAGATGGTGCTGGATATGGAAGACACAGCTTACCTGCTAAATAATGCAGTGAGTATGCAGAGGAATGAATCTCTAAGGAGGCATAAAAGCTGGACCTTAGTGTTTCAATGGAGTATTGTTCAGATAGCAGTGATGCTCAGCTTGCCTGGACCACGAGTCGGGGGGGAATTTTGATTCGTTGCTAAAACTGTAACTTGAAACTGATATAAATATGCGATTGCAAGGAAAATAGGTGAAATGTGGAATGGTGTTGCCTAGCATCCTTATTTTCCCCAAAACATGGGGTGTATTTCATGTAACAAATTACATAGCTGAGAATTAGATTGAATTAATACCTCAGATCTCACAAGAGCTTCTGGGTTTTGCCCTGTAAAGGTTTTTGCAGGGGCTGTATGCACTTTATTTCTACAGCATAATTTGTAACAGATTTGAATTTAACTTGGACTTTACCTCTGGGCATTACTGCACGGAGCAAGTCAAGCAAACCCAGCAACAGCAGCAGACGGTGCTGAATGACATGGATATCTAGGTCCTGTACAGTAAATAAAATATTCTGATGAATTGCTGGCGCTGACTACTAACTGCATACTGGCTTGACTGTTATGTGAGTGTAATAATACTGTAAATAAGTGTCATAAATAACTGTTATTTTGTGATTTGTTTTATACATGTTGGCAAAATAACAAATTGTTTATACCCATCTAGAGTTCCATTGCAAAAGAAAAAAAAAAAGTCTGTTCTGTATGTTGTGCATGTTAATATAACCCCAGTTGTGTCTAACTTACATAGATATCCAATAAATAAAAGATGATAATCAGGGGATCTTTGACTTGATAATAAAGGTGTCCTTAGCTTTAAGTTCATTAAATAGTACATACTCCTGTTATGTCAAATGATAGCAGTATGCTTCTCAACGTTGTTTCTCTGATAAGGACCACAGCAATGTTGTGGATGTGCTGCTCTATAGCAAACTTTAGACAGCTGGGTTTATGCTCAGATCTATACGTAGCAAGCCATAAAGTTAATACATGCGGCTGTCGTGCTTATTGGGGAAAGCTACTGTAATCACAAGGCCCCACAGTGTGATCAGTCTTTATGGCAAATACAGGCTACTTAATACTGCTTTCTTTGGGGAATAGTAGTTATTTGCTGAGTTAAAGTCATTTTCCTGGAAAACAGAATTATTTTATCTTGGCAACTTGCACTTTTGCAAATGTTGACAGACAGAGTTGTAAACTGTTGTTATTTTAGGTGTCGTTGCACCAAACTGCTTTCTTTTTTTTCTTTTTTTTGTTTTTTTTTTTTTTTTTCCCCTATGTTGCTTTTTAATGTAATTAAAAACTATTTCACTATTCCTTCAGCATCTGGTTAGAGCTAGCAACTTAAATGCTTCTGTAGTTGTGTGTGGAGTGGAGTGGGTGACAGCCGAATGTGAAACATCATCGGGAGCCCCCACCGTGGGGAAGAGCGGGGTGTGGAGCCCCCCGGGGCTGGGGCAGGAGCTGGGCTGGGGTCAGACAGGGGTCTGCAGCAGCAGGTCTTCAGGGGAGGACTTGGAGAAGCCCCTAACAGATTCCTGCTGTTCTCTATCCAGGAGCAAGATGTGGAGACTGTGCATGGCTCGGTCCATGTCACCATGTGTGGGACTCCCAGAGGGAACCGGCCGGCTATCCTCACCTACCATGACATCGGGCTGAATCGTGAGTAGATTTGTTATTTAATGTATGGCCTGGTTCCTTAGCACTACTGCCGTAATCAAAGGGGTGGAAGCGGCGATGATTAGGAAACCTTTCCCAAGTCCTAATTTCTTTATGTGCATTGCAACCTGTTAAAAGGTACCTAATTCCTCTCTTACAGCATGTTTAATTCTCAGATTTTTTTTTTTTTTAATCCTCATGAAGGAAATAATTGGAATATTTCACTTAAAGCAACAAAAGATCCCTGGTAGCTCATAGTGACCATGTGTAAATGCAGTAAAAACATCGGTAGGGAATAGCTGAGGGTATATTGCCAGCAGGATTGAGAACAACATTGCCGGTGCTTTATCTTAGGTTCCCGTCTGAGAACCAGTCTTATGCTGCTGTGGGTTTATATGAATTACATGTGAAATCAGGATGACGAAATGAGTGCTGGCATTGTGTCCTTAGCCAGTATTAAGAAAATAAGTTTGATAAGTGCCTTTTATCTTATCTGTCATGTCCAAGAATAGAGTGACCTAATATCCAGATCTGCTCTGTTTTGTTCTTTCCACCAGTACTGTTTGCTTCACACAATTTACTGTTTCTTAATCAGTTATCAGTATTTACATTTAAAAGCACCTGCAGATCTTTAAAGTCTGGCTGTTGCTGGGGGACAGATACTACTCATAAGAAAAAAATCTGTTTTCTTGCCTATTCTTTATGGAACCGCCTTACTTTATTTTGGATTTTCAGTGGATCAGGGCAAAGCTTGATCTGGCATCCCATCTTTGAGTAAGACTTCTTTCTTTCTAGAGTTACACAGTCTATCTTTATGGTGAATAAACTTTTTCTCCCTTTTAAAGGGGAGGAACCTTTTCCCAAAAGTGCATATTCTCCTAAAGCTGATTTTAGCTAAAAATATTTTATGTTCTGTAATACTTTTGCTTGTATGTTGTAGTGTGAGGACGTTCAGAAACACACACAGAATATTGAACTGCTTTCTAGGCATTTCAAAGACGATGCTACAGAATTCCTGTTTTCCACTCCAGGAGGAAAACATGCTAACCCTCTCCCCACAGTAATACTGCTTAAAAATCAGAAATCAAACCACCTCAAAGCTGGGAGCCCACAGCATTGCGTATCCCAGAAGGATGCTTTTGTCTTGAGCTGCCTGCAGCAGCTGATCATGTAATGTTTGTCTTGTAATATTTGGGCAAAAGCACAAGTCACGATCTCAGCCTTGGATACTTTTTCCCTCCATCTGTTTTGACACAATCCAAAGACAAATGACTGGACAAGTAAATGGATAATTTCATCTAAGCCAAAACCCAGGATGAATAGTCCTGGCTGAATTTTATTGGTATTTTAACTTTGCATAAAGAATACTTTTTTGAGATTTTTGGTGTACAAAGCAAATACTTCTGGCAGGTACCAAAATAACATGGATAAACCTTATCTGCCCATGAGGAAGGAGCTGTTTAGGGTTTTTGCTTGAAGGAATTAAAGCAAGTTGGCACAGGTTGCTTCGTAGCAGGGCTTTACTCGTCTTTTCTCCTTAGAAATAAGACTGACGCTTTTGCCAGGCTATAACATAGCTCACCTGATTGAACCATCTGTTCATTAACCATCAGGACAGGTTAATAAATGAATTTGTTATAGCTGCAAACTTACTATTTCCCTTCAGCATAATTATTTCGTATTTTCTTTTCCTTCTCAAGATAAAACTTGCTTCAATCCTCTCTTCAACTTTGAGGATATGCAGGAAATCACCCAGCACTTTGCAGTCTGCCATGTGGATGCACCTGGTCAGCAGGATGGAGCACCGTCTTTCCAAACTGGGTGAGTTGTCAGGGCAACAGCCCGTGCTTTCAGAGTTATCATTTTTCTGGAAAAAGAGCCTTGATCTACAGTTTAATTAAAAAGCACTTGCAATAAACACAGTAGTTGGCTTTTGATCTTAAATCCTGACACTCTGTTTCTAAGGTACTGGAGCTCTGGGAGCTCTGTTGTCTTGTGGCGGTTCACAGTAGACTTTAGGGCTGTAATTTTGCTTGTAAAGCAGTTCCTTGACAGATGTCTACATCTGTCAATTTAAATATCGAGTTACAAACTTGGTTTGTAATGACATCCTGAATACAAATACAAAGCTAAATTGTTACTATAAACAAGATTGGCATTAACTTCTGTATAATGTCCTTCCTAAATCCGTGTTTTTTTATGAGATGGCAGCATGGTAGATGTTGATAAGTAGACTTGATAACCTACCTGGAAAAGACAAGTTGTTGGCCGGTAACGAAGTGATGTCCCCCCCGCAGAGTGTCCTAGATAGCTGCGTACTCCTCACTGTGTGTCATGTATGATGCTGTAACTCTTGGAATCCTTGTGTGCCATGAGCAGCGTTTTTGCCAAAATGCTTGTCCCATTTAGTTCAAAAGAGGGAGGTTTGCCTTAAGATGCCCCTTGGATAGGAATCAGCTTGGTTGAGGAAGGGAGAAGCCAACATGCCGAGGGGAGGGTACAAAGCCAGGAACAGTTGTCCTGTAAGAACCAGGTATTAAGGAGCTTATATGTACCCTTATTGCATGAGCCAGTCTATTTCTCTTCTTAATTTTTAAGCTGGTCTGATGCCGAGGAGGTCACGATGGGCCAGGTTCTCAGCTAACTGCAATGGCCCAGTTGTCTACCAGAGTAGCCTACAAAGCTATTTCAGTCACCTCCCCTTTGTATTTGTTTGAATCATGAGCTTTTAAGTGTCTTAACCCACATGCCCTGAAAAAGCATTAATACTTCTGAGTTGTCAGCTGCATAGGGCAGCCATCGTGACCTATGCTAGGAAAGACCGCTGCTTAATAACATCATGAGGACAGCATAAGAAGCTGCATTATCCTTCCAGCTGGGAGACCAACATGCTTAAGTTAAAAGTCATAGCTGTTACAGTGACACAAGCTTTTGTCATGACAAGGTTTAGTTTCCCAGCAAGAAAATCTAAGAAAACAACTTAAAGTAGTTTTGCATTGTTTGGGTTTTTTTGTTTGTTTGGTTTTATTTTGGAGACTAAACTAGAGAATCAGTAAGTGTAGTCCTGATGGGAAGCAGAGATTTGGATATGTCCTCAGCAGATGTTCTCCAGCTACTTTGGGTGGATTTTTTTCCATGTGTTGCTCAGTTGAGATTTTGCTCAGAATTTCCTTCCCTCAAAATTTTGTTTCTGCTTTGCAGAAAACCAAGAGCATTAACGGACAGTTATTTTTACTGAAATTCCTCAGCAGCTTTGTAGCCCTTCCTCTACCTTCATTTTCTCCATCAATATTTACAGAAAGCTATCCTCATCTAAGCTATGGTAATTTGTGTGTCTCTGAAAACATGCATGCAACTTATCTGCCAAAGATCTAGATCTCATTGTAGTCTGTGATTCTGCGACATGGGGAAACTTTTTTGTGGTGGACCAGAAATACAAATGTGGTGAAAGTGGTTGGAAATTTACCTCTCAAGTTCAAGTTTTCTCATAAATTTTAAGTGTTAACTTTTCTTGGCAGGGATTTATTACGGTCTGTTTTGCTCTCAGCCAGACCAGACATCTATCATTCTGTAACTCACATAAAGTACCCCATAGATTATGCTCATATTTCTGCTAAATTACTTACTTGTGCTTGCTCCTGATTTGAATTCAGCTCATACTGTCAGTGAACTCATAATGAGCACATTTGGTACTAAATCTACAGTGACCATGGTGTCTCTAAATGTAGCAGCCTGCTCTACTGAAAGTGGTGTGGTAACTCTGCAAACACATATTTGTTGTAGGTATGTGTATCCCTCCATGGATCAGCTGGCCGAAATGCTTCCCGGAATCCTGAAACAGTTTGGGTGAGTGTAGAATAATTTACTTATTTTCCTTGTTCTTATCTCTACATGGCACACCGAAAAAGCAGGGCAGAGCAGGTATTCACCTGTGCTGCCCATGAAGCTTCGGCCTGGCTGTCTGGCATTTTGTTTCCTAGACTTACAGTTGTGGTTGTTTTTTTTCTAGTTCCTCTGTTACAGATGGATCCCTTTTGCCTTTGTTTCTGAAAGAACTCCGTTTTTTAGCCTTTTATGAAACGCCTGTTTATTTTTAAACAGGAAGCAACTGTTGAGTGAAATCACTTGTGCCTAATTTAGGGGCTTCCTCCAGTATTTTCTACGCGTCGCCCTCACAGGGGCAGGGCACAGACAATCTGTTCTTCCCACTGTAACGACCCACGTTTTCCTGTGTGGTTAGCAGAAAAAAAAAAAAAAAAAAGAAAAAACCAAACCATAGTCCCATCTAAAGACACTCACTGTTTTCTTTCTGTGGCTTAAGTGTCTCGGGGTGTCAGCCTGACCCCCTTAAGCCTCTTCTACCACCAAGCGTAGATGCCAGGTTGCCGATGTCGAAGGACCTGGTGGCAGCGTTCCTCTGTTGTCTACCCCCAACAAGTGTAGGTGTGTGTCCTCCCTTAAAGCTTATCTTTAGCAGGAGCTGTGGCTGAGAAAGGCACCTTCTCGGCAGAGCTGGTGCTCCTGGTACACAATGAAGAGTGCGGGAGGGCATCTCCAAGGGGTTTTCAGACCAAGGAGAGAAAATCTGGCATTCGGGGTTTGGCAGCCTTGGAGAACAGACAGGCTGGACTGTTGGCAGAGGGTTTGGTCGCAGACCAGCACCCCAATTTAGACGTTGTTCAGTTGTAACCAGCTATTACAGTACCTTGGACCAGCTTACCTCACTGCCTTCTTAAGAGATGTGTTTTTTAAATGCCTAATCTAAGGCACAGGTTGTCAGTTCTGCTCTCACACTAAAAAAAAAAAAAGAGCTAAAATAATGTGAGTACCTTGAAAATCAATTAAACTGGACTATGCTTAAAAATCCTTGATTTAATATTGCTAATGAGGATGAAAACTATCCTCAAGAATTTTCCTAAAAGCATTGTATAACCTGTTTTTCTGAGTGGTTTTGTCTAGTCTTCCCTTCCCTGTATTTTCTAAGACCTTGAAGGCGATGCTTTAACACCAATTTCAGTTAATGCAAATATTTGGATTGTCTCTGCCCTGTTTGGTTATGAAGTTTAAACTTATTCACCCCAGTGGCTGGATAGCACAAGAGGTTTCCCTGCCAGCCCCCTGTTAGTGAGGAATCAGCGTCCCAGTTGGATGGCTGTACTGGGGAGGGCAAGGGGAGCCTGGGGAGGGGGCAGCTTTGTATTTGGGCTGCAGATTTCAGGACTGTATCTTGCAAGTTTTTCTGTCAGAGACCAAGCATTTCCTTCCAGGATTAGAACAATGCTATGGTTGCTCAGTGGATCTACTTAGAGATAAGTGAGAACTGCTGCTGCCCTGCGATGCGTGAGGACCAGCGTCCTGCAGATCTGCCAAAAACAAACCAGCTGCTACGTTGAGCTCCTCACTGGGGCTGGTGGCATTGCTAAAGGTCCAGGGTTTCCCTGAGCTTCAAACCACCCTTCTGTAGATACGCGCTGGCGTGTGAAAGAGGAAGGCTGATGATGAGGGTTTGTTTATTTTCGGTGCTGTCTTTTTCATCTGTCTCTTCCATTTTATTGCTGTGCAGGCTGAAGACCGTTATAGGAATGGGAACTGGAGCCGGTGCCTACATCTTGACCAGATTTGCTGTAAGTTTTGTGGAGCTTCCCTAAATCCTCAGCCCTGATTTCCCTGACGCGTTGTCGCTCCCGTAGCCTGCGCAGAGAATTCCTGCTCTGCCGTGCCCATTTAAGTAAGCAGTCAGGCTTTTAAGTGAAATACCAGAATCTGCGGGATAGCTCATCCAGAAGACCTAGATTTTCCATTTTAAGGCCTGGGCTCTACCCGGTTAATTTGCAGAAGGTTTTTTTAATGGGAGTTCTCTATTTAAACTGAGGGTGGAGAAGAAGTTAAATCTTAATGTTCTCCAGCTGCTCAGTTGAATTGCTTTAATGATTTTTTTTTTCCCCATACATACGCTTGTTTTCTGCAAGATAAAACTAGATCTACTGCCTTCCTCCCCAGGAGATAATTTGCTAATTTCAATTTTATGCTGACTGTCAAATTGCAAAGCATATGTGATGAATCTTAAATCTTTTTTTTTTTTTTTGCAGTTAAACCATGCGGAGATGGTGGAAGGATTAGTTCTCATTAACGTAAACCCTTGTGCTGAAGGTTGGATGGACTGGGCAGCAACTAAGGTAAACATTTTTAAGTTAGAAAAATAAATCATACTGTGAGCCTGTCGAGCATGAGGAGCCGGACAAACTTGTGTATTAAGGCATGGCTGCAGACACTGAACATCCCAGGCTAATTGCTTTGGGATTTATTCTTCCATTTGCAAACATACCTCCTGCAGGGCTTGTGATAAAAATAAGCACTTTGAGGAAACAGAAACCCATGGTGTAATGGAGCTACTGAGTATGGACAATTGACATAATGGACAAAAGAGCTGGTTCCTGCTGGTGAAAACAGGGTTTAACCTGAACGTAGGGTAGTTTTGGAGACAACTTTATGCTTGAAGCTTACTTGAAGGATTGTAACATTCAGTTCTTTCTTGTCCATAGCTTTGTTTACCAGCACAGTCCAAAATATGAACTAGAGCACAGAAAAATGTTCAGAACAACATCTTCCAGGTTTCAATCATCTAGTTGAGTCCTGGTGCCAAAAAGACTCAGAAAAGGACATTAGCTACAGTAACTGTGGACAGATTGTCCATGCAACCAGACTTCAAAGTGAAAATGGTCACGTAGAAAGAACCTCCTGTTAACTGTATTCTTTTGTAGCTGTAAGAAAGATTGCAATGTGGGAAGTCAGGCACTGAGAATTAGTTTCAAAAATCTTCCTGGAACCAGTACTTATTTATAAGTGTAAATGTTGCATTTCGTGTCACTCAGATTTAACCTCTTAAAACGTTTTTCACAGTAAACTGATGGAAGGCACTTTGTATCATTCAGGGTCATGTTTAAGTGAATGGCAGTTGTTATAAACACTCAAAGAAGTACAAAAATTAGCATGTCATCTTTCATCCACACATAGAATCAACCCATTGTAAGAGTCTAGTGTGATATTAAATGTAATGACAACCTTATAATACTAGGAAAAAACTTTCCACAGCTGGGATGTAACATCCTTTCAAGGCTTAGCTACTCTTTTTTAAAAAAAATAATTTTTCATACCAGTTTATTGTGGTAATTTTCATCTGGAAGTATATTTAGTAACTCCTTTACACTGAGATATACCAGTTGACCCAATTTGATTATCTCATCCGATGTCTCACTGTAATTAAATTCTTCCATATCTGTGAGTATACTCTCTAAAGTATTGCTGACCTAAGGAGTACAGTGGGTGCCCTGTATCCTTCTGTCCTTCCAAAGCAAGAGCACATGCTCTGCAACATGAGCGTTAGGTACCAGCTGCAAAGTATGGTCAGAATGGGTTGTTAGGGAGGAGATAGGGCAGTAAGGTTAGATGACACCCATCTGGCTGGTTTGCTTGTCAGTCTTGCAGAGATTAATGCCATGTATACCTATTGCACCTGTAGTGTGTTACCTGTATAACTGTGTTAGTAAGGACATCCTATGAGAATGACTCAAATTACACTTAATGGTGTTATTGTTGGACTGGGAGGAAAAAAAAAATACCAATCTAGGATACTGCACATACAAGGACAGCAGAGAAACATCCGTTGGTCTATTTAGGGGCAATTGAAAAGTTTCAGTTGTTCAAGGATTGTTTTAATATCAGATATTTAGATAATCTTGCTCTTCAGATTTCAGGTTGGACAAATGCTTTACCAGACATGGTCATTTCACATCTTTTTGGAAAGGTAAGGATGTTCAAAAGATTCCTCTGTTGTACTCAGTAATCTGTATTTATCTCCTGGGGCTGGGAGGAGGAGGGAAGCTTTCACTTAAATAAGAAAAATTAAACTCTGAGATAGGATTCATACTTGTGCTCCCAGTATTTTGGAGGTATTATGCTGCCATGGGGCTTGCTGTGTCCCAACGACTCAAGTGCATCTCAGTCATGACAACTGTAGCATGGGCAGCTCCCTGCTTAGACAGCCAACACTTAAACAGGAGTGTAAGCGTCATGTTCTGAGCAGAATCACCCCACAGATTTTTTGATACCATAATGTAGATGTAACTCTGGGAAAGCACTAATGGTGCTCTTCAGTGCAAACCTATACAGATGCTGTACTCTTTTCTGAGGCTATTTTGCCGTGCTTGAAACTGTTAGTAAATGCAATGGAAGACTCCATTCCAGCAGAGCAAGGAGCTAATCTATAAAGACTTTAGAACCAAACTGTTTGAAAATGTTAGCAATTGAAGTCCTTGAAGCTTAGTTATTTACTATTGTGAAATTGAGTTCCACATTAGATATGTTTGTAAGCTTTCAACATCTGCTTTACCCTGGAAACATTTATTGAACTTCTCACTCTGAATCTGTTTATGTTTTAAAACCTCACACTTGTCTGACTGTAACCATCTGCACTACAACTACACGTTTTGCAATCACGAGATCTTGACATTACAGCATACTGAAGTTTTAAAGCAAAAAATGTGGTACTGTGATCAGGAGCCCCAAGTTAATTCTGGGTGACGCCACTGGGTGCTAGAAGTTGTCCCTTCCCTAAAGATGCACTCCTCTTGTGTAGCGATGAGTCCGATATACGACTGCTGTGCCCTGTCTTCAGATCCTTTCAGAAAATAGCCCCTATTCTGAATTATTCTGTCTCCACTGTAGGAAGAGATTCACAGCAACCATGACCTGATCCATACTTACCGTCAGCATATTATTAATGATATGAATCAAACCAACCTTCATCTCTTTGTCAACTCTTACAACAGGTAAATACATTTACCTGATTTCTAACTGGAAACTGTTTGAAGAGACTGTCCAGCTCTTAGAGCCAGTATTACTTGTGTGATGGAGATACTTGTGTTCTCCCAGTATAAAGTTCTGCTTGACAGTGCCTTTAGGGATCACAATTGGTTTCCTTGTGGGAGAAGGACCTTGTGCATTTGTGGGGAGAAAGATGGTACAGTGGGAACTAAGATGCTAATATTTAAGTCACTTAAGAGTGGTTCTCTGTCAGTTGTGGAGGCTACAGATATCAGATTAAATTAACATATGTGAATACCTGTGCTTTCTGTAAACTAGAAGTATATGGAAGTGTCTGTAAAATTTCAGTGTATCAGGAGCCTTTGTCTTCTCCTTTTTTTTTAGTCGACGAGACCTAGAGATTGAGCGCCCTGTTCCTGGAATAAACGTTGTCACCCTTCAGTAAGTATATTATTTCCCACCAGTTCACCCGTACATGATGTGAGCCAAGAGGTGTAATCAGTGGGTGGGTGCATGGCATGTGCATTGCAGAGCTATAGCTGAATGCGCTTATGTGCTAGAAAAAGATGCTGTAACTTCATGTAGGAGATAAGAGGTTACTGCGCATCAGGGGCCACCATTAGGAAGACTTCCCCTCTTCAAACTTCAGAATCATATTAGCTGAAATGGAAAGCTGAGTAGTTCCTGTCACAGTGTGTCTGTAAACTCGGGCTTACAGAGTAATTACTTGAAAAGTAGATGTACTTACCTTCACCTGGAAATAGGTCCTAGTTAATGGAGACTGTGGCTCTGAATGCACTTAGGCCATGCCTATGCAACCAAGATAACACAAACAAAACCCATTAAAAAACAAAACACAAAACCAAACCTTCAGGAAGACAGAGCAGGTATGAGAATGACTATCTGTCAGATCTTCTGCTAAGAGCTTTTAACTTATGCCACAACTTGTGCAACGAAACAGTTGTCAAGTCTTTCTCTGCTCAGCTGCTGATGTTTACACACAGGAGAGTTTGAGACTCTGCTCTTCTGCCCGTCTGATTGAAATTGGATGAGAGGTCCAAAAGTTGGAGCTCAGGGAGCAGGGGAGTGGGGGTGAGACTTTGCTGCTGGTGCCTGCATTCAGTTTCTTATAAAACAAGGAATAAGAGCACTCGGAAGGGCTGATTTCTACAAGATGGGGCAAAAGACGGGTTTTCAGGCAAGGTGTCAGAGCATGTCAGTAGATCTGCAGTTAATACAGTGGATTTGATATATATTTAAGGTGGCTGGAATACAAAACAAATCATTTTCACGCGCTTAACTCTCTCATCCTTCCAGCAACCCATAATGCAGCATAGGGCAAGTCCGGGCTGGATCACAGGGATAATACTGCTTTTGTGTGCTTCCCTGCAGATGCCCTGTCCTCCTGGTGGTTGGCGACAGCTCCCCGGCGGTGGACGCCGTGGTGCGTATATCGAGCCATGCTTTGCCACCCTGCTGATGGGCAGGCGAGCCAAGGAGCTGGGCGAAGCCGGCAGAGCTCACGCCCGGGCAGCGACCTCGCTGGCTATCAATCCCGCCCCGCTGGCTCTCCTCTTCCAGACCGCGGGAGAGCTGCCATTAGTTCCTCGCTGTTTGTCCCCTCTGTCTGTGCACCGTTATTTAATAGCTACTGCCTTAGGAACAATCGCCACAGCAGTTCCAGTGAACCGCAAATATTTTCCTTTGGAGTGGAATCTGCTGCTGGTATTTTAGCTTGTTCTGTGGTGTTGGAGCTCTGCCCTGGGTCACTATGGAAGCGAAGAGCTTCTTTTTGACCATTATAACGCGCCTCAGATGACTGAGTGACTTCAAATGTTGTGCCTTAATGGGCATGCCCAGTCTGCTGGCTGGTGGCCATATGGCTGCTCACCACTTGGGATGCTACCAGATGACCCCACATTGCAAGATAAACAACACTTGTTGCCACTGGAGTCCCAGAAACAGATAAAAAAAATCTGAAATTCCCATGTACCTGGAAAAGAATACAGTCAGAAATGTGAACTGACCTACTTGAGTTCAAAGAGAGATATAAATGTATACATAGAGACTTTATACAGAACCTAAAATACCCTATTTGTCTGGATTAAGACAGAAAACCGGATAATCAATCTGTTTTCATCCAGCAGTTCATAATTAAAATCTTGTGTATGATGTCTTATGCTGCTGTTCTTTAATACAGGTTGAATGCAACTCAAAGCTGGACCCAACAAGGACCACGCTTCTGAAGGTAATAACATAAGATTATTTTTTAAAAAAATAAACATTCCCCTCATTTAAAATCAGGTAGATTAACGAAAAAAAAAAAAAAGCAGAACCGGAGCAATGTGCTGCAGGACAGATAGCACATTGAGAATCCAGTTCTGATGTGGAAAGGCAGTTCCTTCAGGGTAAGAGTATTTCAGTGGGTTAAATGAGACCAGGGGCCTCCTGTCAAGGTTAACAACAGGGAATTTCTCAGCTCCTCCATCTTAAAACACTAGGGGCGAGACTTGAAACGCTCAGTATTTCACATACCCATAATGAATTTGACCAGAGTTGGCAAAGTTGATCTCGAGGTATTTTGAAAGGTTTGAAAAAAAGCTGTCAGCGGAGTGGAGGTGCAGACCAGCCTGTACAGCTCCTCTGCTCGCCTGGCCCTCAACAGCAGGGTCAGATGAGCAGACGGCTCATCTATCAGCCATGGGTTTGTCATCCTGCCTTGTATGTGGACATGGTCCAGGACATCTTACAATTGGAAATGACTCTCTTATTTTCCAAAAACTCTGTAAAATACACTTCCAAACAGCAAAACATTGTGCAAAGGCTTTGGCGGATACTTGGCATTCAGGGCATGGGTGCAATCTTCAGCTCGTTACTGAAGCACTAAAATGCAATGAGTGTAATAGCATGCAAACGGTGAAACAAATTTGGTCACGTTTCTGCTGGGAACTTTTACTGTATCTCTCTTTATTGAACCGATCAGTGAAAATGGCAATATATAATTATTTTTAAATGCTTTTTCCTCCTGACGTTGAGGAGTTACACTGCTGACCTACCGCATGGAGAGGGCAGACTCACCCGAAGAAAAAATCTGACACAATCTCAAATCCTCTATCAGTGGCCAGCCTTCGCTTAAGCCAGGGGGTACGCCTGATGCCAGATCCTGCTGCAAGCCTGTTTTGCTGCTAACTAATCCTAGATAGGATTCGGGGTTTCCTGTAATTCACAACTCAGCTGTTTTCAGCTTGTGGTGTTCCTTGGAACAGGACTGTTTTTGTTGGGTTGGCTTTGAGGGGTGGAGTGGCAGAAGAATGAAGTGCTCCAAAAATATTGCACGCACTCAAGATAGCTTTTCTAATTTGGCTTTCCCTGCTTCCCTTGGCAAGTCAGGCTGATGCTTGCCATCCGCAATCTCAGCAAATCGTTTTTCCCTCTCACCGCTGAGGCTTAGGTGTTTGTTCTGTCTCCCCTGTTTATCATTCAGGTCAGTACCAAGTCAAATTCAGAGCTGAACTTGTAACCAGGACTAATAGGCTAGTTTCTAAGAAACTGGGAATCACTGCCTAGCAAAAAACATTTATTTGTGGCTCCAGCTAATGCTTTGCCTCAGGGTCAAGACACTTTGGGGCTTTCTGGGGTGCAGTCATAGCTTATATAAACGTTTATCTGTTTGCTTTGGTGCCTTCATCTACACGTATGTTACTCGCACAACAAAAGGAAATATTTTTCTGCCAGATAGCTAAAAAGGTCATTTTAATGTATCCTGAGCATAAATGAGTTCCTCTGGCATGACGCTGACTGGCTGTTCTCATCCCTGTTTCAGATGGCTGACTGCGGTGGGCTCCCTCAAGTTTCCCAGGTAGGATTTGGCTGACGGAAATCCTACTAATCCTGTTCTGCAGCGTGTCAGACGGCAGTAAATGGGTGTTTTCCTGTAGGGTACTTGCTGTTCCCAAATGTCAGCCAAAAGGATGGTTATGATTTCATGAATAATGATGTCAATCGGTCATCTGAGCTTTCTTTTTTCTTTAAAGACCAATGAAGTGCAAAATTAAGATTGGGAGGGGATATTATTTCCACTAATTAAGTCTTAAGCGAGTCAAAGTCTGAGGTGGGAATGCTATTTTATGCCTATCTACTAAGCTAACACGGATTAGGGCTTGAGCACGAGTGTTTTAAAAACATATTTATTTGGACTATTTAT
Source organism: Rhinoptilus africanus (assembly GCA_013400135.1). Lineage (NCBI taxonomy): Eukaryota > Metazoa > Chordata > Aves > Charadriiformes > Glareolidae > Rhinoptilus > Rhinoptilus africanus. The sequence continues at coordinate 116,733 of VXBO01014821.1, forward strand.
AGTATAGATCAGGAAAGTGGGAGGCAGGAAATAACAACGCTGTGTTCTTGCATACACTGGCTCGGCTTGACTGAGAATGGACTGGAGTTTTGGAAATGTATTTAGGCATAAATTCCAAGGCTACTAATAAAAGCAGGCTGGGAAAGTTAAAATTTACCTATGTAGTGTTGCTTCACTTAAAGAGCTGACCTGTAAGTCAGCTGTAGAATGTAATGTTTTCTAAACAGATTTCCAAGCAATATAATGTGGTGTTCATAAATTAAAGGAATAAACTGCATTTGTAATTACCTGCAGCTGAGATATCCCTGTGCAGGCAGTGTGGGTGTTCTAACAGTGGGGAGGGAGGAAAAGGCTTTTTTAAAGCCACACAGGAGTATGTGCATTGCTTCTGTTATACAGAGTCCATTCTTTGCACTGATTCATATAGAATTACAGAAAAATATAGGCAATATTGGCATGTGTCATAATTGAGATTGTGAGGCTTCTTTGGCCACTGCGTCAGCAGCTGAGAGAAATAATGAGTGCCTCATTGCAAGAATGTCAGTCTAAGGCAGTTGAGGTTGTGTATTCTTGCTGAGCTTTTTTGCCTTGTAAACATAACTATCAGCTCTGAGTAGCTAGATTTGTTCTCTGCTGATTAGGAACTGATCAATTACTGACCCTGTGTGAACTGCCTCATATATTTGGTGAGGCCAGTAGTTTTACATGGGCTCACCTGCCTCAGTAACTGCATGAGCAAAGTTTGGGCCAGGCTTAGATCACTTGTAATCTGGAAATCTCATTCTCAAATGCACGTGTCCTTTTGGTAAAATAATAGGGCAGGGGAGCAGACTCGAAAATAATGGGGCAGGGGAGCACTGGGGAGGGGAATGGTGGAATTATCTCATGTAAATGAAATTTTCAGACGTTCAGTAGAACCCAAAGTGTATTTAAGATGTCCCTGTTAAAATAGGGCATCTGTGGCATCTGTAACATTTTAATGCAGCTAACTCGCTGAGTACTGCGTACAATAATACTCCTTCTTTTGCAGCCTGCCAAGCTCGCAGAAGCTTTCAAATACTTTGTTCAGGGAATGGGATACAGTAAGTATCAGTTCTATGAAATGGTTCACCAGGCTACCAAAGTTTGTTGGACATCAAAGCACCCAGAAAGTCTAATGATCCCAGATGTGTGACCTTTTCCCTGTTGGATATGTATTTGTCAGGGGAAAAAAAAACAACTGTGGTGTCTGAGCAAAGGGTTTTCAGACCAAATTATCTTACAAAATACTAGAGAGCTTTGTAGACAGCTTATACCCACAAAGGTTTACTTTATCTTGATATTTTTAAGGTGGATGTTTGTAATGGTGTCCCCTAATTGCATCACAGGAGATGATTCACATGCTGCACACATTTAAGCTGTAGTTCAGAGACTTCTTTAATTTGTGGTGGTTTGTCCTAACTGTATGCGCTTCTGACATCTGCTGTTGTGTAGATGCATTGCTTGCCTGGGCTGCCAGCAAAGGTTAAACACCCGAAAGTAGCGGGGGATCTGATGAGTCTCTAGTTTTCCTCTGCCTTGTTGCAGCCACAGCAACGTGCCATAAAGCTCTGTCTTGAATCCCCCAGCCCCGGCCACCAATTTTGGGCTCCTTAACTGTATGCCTGGAGCAGTGGTACTTCTTCTGCACATGAAGCTACCATTAAAAGTATATATTCAACCCTGAAGGCTTCTCCAGGGGTGATGAGGGCTGGAGAGGAAGGCAAGGGCTCCCTTCCAAGCCCACAGAGCCGGGTCTTAATGAAAGACTTTTCTCCCAGTCCCCTCTGCTAGCATGACCAGGCTGATGAGGTCCCGCACCGCTTCTGGCTCCAGCGTAACCTCTTTGGAGGGAACAAGGAGCCGATCCCACACCGGGGACGGTGCTAGGAACCGCTCCCACACAGACACACGCATCGAGCTGACGCCGAACTCAGCAAGCAATGCTGAACAATCAAGCCCCAAATCCATGGAAGTGTCCTGTTAGATGGCTGTGGGAGGTTTAAACTGGTCACAGTGTGAAAAAGTAATGGATGCCCCCTGTGTATCACAAAAACATAACTGGTATTAATCTCAAGCTATTCTGTAGGATGAACTCTGTTCACCAGGGTCTGACAGGGACCAAAGAAAAGAAGCATCTCATTTGCTCTGTCATTATTTTTGTAACTCAGACAGTTGCTGCTATTGTGCCCTCCTTCAATGGATGCCAAATTCTAAAGGATACTTGCCAAAAGCTGATGTGGTTGTAAACACTTCAGAGTCAAACCAGACTTGCTTAAGATCCTCCTTTAAAATCAAAGCTGTTACATGCCCCTTTATCTCTTATTCTCTTGAAGTAAACTGGCACAATTTGAGACGAGTTTCAAAGAGGGGGAGAAAAAAATCACTATTATGGTTGGCTTTTAAAGAAGGAAACAAAACAAGTGTGTTATGGCCTCATGTTGAAGCTAGAGTTGAATTCATTGTATATAGCTTGACTTCAAATGATAGAGAAGTTAATGTATCGTGCATTTATAGGCCTTCTAATTCACTAGTATTGAAGCCTGTTTTCCTATGTACAATAATATACTACTAAAATAGGCGATTTTAATGTGACTTTGAGATGAACTAAATCTTTAAGCTTTTTTATTTCACTTTTTTGAGATTTAGTTCCAGTCTTCCTTTCCTTTCCCCCCTCCTAGACCCTAAAACCCGCTTTGCCAGATGAGGACAGGATTTAAATTTAATAAGCAAGGTAGCATTTCCTCTTTGGGATCTTGGGCCAAAGGGTTTACCATACTGCAAAAGTTGGTGTAGTTGTAACAAGTAGGGTAGCTGTACATGCCAGCGAAGCAGCAACAGCTTGATTTTTCCTTCAGACAGTTTTTATCTTTGCCGCTCAAGTTTTTGTGTCCAGCACAATTGTGATAAATTTGGAATTCTGTAAGCGAAGCCAGATCCAGCTGTTCTTTGTCAGGAGGGATGAATAACTGTGGGATGGCATGTAATTAGATACTGTACATTCAACTGCCACTAATTACTAGATTTGAAACTCTGATGAGATCTCACTGGTGCTGAGAAGCGTATTCCACAAAGTGGTGGAGCGGGAGCACTGTATCTGTGAAATGCAGTGTTTGATGACTGCAGAAATGTAATGGTCTGCTGGTTCTGCATCTTTACGTAGCCTCCCGATACCACGGGTTATGTTCATTGACGTTAGTGGCTTGATACCTTTTCACCAGTCAGATTATCACAGTTGGGTGTTCTGAAGTTTGTCCTTGCATAGGTAGTGGGACAGGATTTCCCGAGCTCCAGTGCGTACCTGCTGCATTGCAGTCCTCACACAAACAAGAAAACTCAAATTCCAAGCAGTTAAATAGCAAATGTTAATACTTTGGGATTGCTTGTTCAGAAGAACACCGTCTAGATTACTTTATATTGACTAACTTCAGCTCTCGTGTAGAATATTCGTAACAGTTTGTGGGAAGAAAAGACAATATCCAGAAAGAATAAAGCTATTGTGTAAAGTCTATCAAGAAAAGTTTCTTAATGAAGTATTTGTATTTATTTCAAAACAAATAAATTTGTAACTTTGCAATGTCTGGTGTCTTAATGTTTTACCAGGAGTACAATAGTCTTTTGCAGTGGGAATGTGTTCTTGCCACCCCTTTGTATGAATGAAATCCTTTTTCTTTTGCGCATATCTCTGCCCTTCCCTACTTTTTTTTCCTTTTTTTTTTTTTTTCCCCACTTCAGGCTACTATTTATACTGAGAAAACACAACACACTACAGCATTAGGTGTGACTGGCTATTCAAAGTACTAAAGGATAATTTGTCCTTAAGAAATGCATAACAAAATTGAGGGCTCAGTATGGAGTACTGTTTATTTGCGGTTCGAAGTTTTCTTTTTCTCCAGAGATCTAGCAGAAAGTAGTACATAGATCTGGGATCGATCTGTTGACTTCCTCACTGGAGCAGGTGCCACGCTCGTTGCATCCTTTCTGTTCTCAATCATCTGATCCGTAAATCCACTCATGTGGGACATGTCCCGCACCGATCTGTGGAGGAATTTGGGCCTCTTGGCTGAAATTGCAGATGACACTGAGTTGCTAAAAGCTGTTCTTTTTGGACCTCTTGCAAGAATCTACCTTCAGAAAAGTAGAGTAAAGCTCAACCTTTCACAAATAAGTTTTGAAAGGACTCCCCAAATACAAGATGAATAGGAATCTAAAGGTTCAGGAAAGAATTAAAACATTGCTTTATTGCCGTCCTTAAAGCAGAAGTACAGTTGTCCTTTTTCACCTTAAGCTTCTATTTATCTTGCTGGTTTCCTTTTGAAAAATTGGAGATTTTTGTAACTTGAGCAATATTTGTCCTTGCCGGGGAAGCATCCCTCCGTGGGTTTGGAGTCTCCCTTCATGTGTTAACAGGGGGGCTGGGAGCACTGGTACTGTTCGGCGTGGGGAGTGGGTAAGGAATAACAGAGCCCGGTCAGCAAAATGGCTCTGCTGTGCTTTCTGCCTTGGGACCTTCGGGAGGAGGTGGTGCTCGTACCTAGTGACTGATAGGGCTACGAAGCTGGTGAGGGGTCTGGAGGACAAACCTTACGAGGAACGACTGAGGGAACTGGGGTTGTTCAGCCTGGAGAAGAGGAGGCTGAGGGGAGACCTCATCACCCTCTACAACTACCTGAAAGGAGGTTTTAGAGAGATGGGGGCTGACCTCTTCTCCCTGGTGACAAGTGATAGGACAAGAGGAAACGGGTTCAAGTTATGTCAGGGCAGGTTTAGATTGGATATCAGGAAACATTTTTACACTGAAAGGGTTATTAAACATTGGAACAGGCTGCCCAGGGAGGTGGTGGATTCACCATCCCTGGAGGTGTTTAAGAAAAGGGTAGATGTGGTACTTAGGGACATGGTTTAGAAGTGGTTTTTGTCAGGGCAGGTTAATGGTTGGACTTGATGATCTTAAAGGTCCCTTCCAACCTCACTGATTCTATGATTCTATGATCTACTGTGCTGGGGTTTTCAGGGACAGGTGGGTGTGTGGCTTTGCTGGAACTATTTTGAGCTGCTCCTTTCTCCCGTATCTCAAAAAATCCTGTGATAGGAAGAGGCAAAAGCAAATATTTGGCATGTCTGAGCCAAGGCTTTGCTAGATGTGATGATTCAGCAGTTGTGATTGGACTGATACCAGCAAAGAGCTTGATTTGGTCAACCCCTGCCTGTGCCAGCACCAGTGAAAATGGGACGAACCTGTGCCAACTCATCTTACAAAAGAAGGGCAAAGTAAGGTTCTTCGCTGAGCTTTTCTGGGAATGGCTAATCATTCCTTCCACAAGGACACCATGGTGTGCCTGTCAAGCCTAGGCAGTTTATTTTTGTTTAACAGGGAGGAATGCATCCAAGCCTCCTTGCAGCACAAAAGCATCTGCGAGCACTTCTGAGCAGCGAGGAGTTGCTAGGACCACTATAAATGTCAGCTTTGCAACAAAAAGTATTCATTTGGCAAGGAACAGTATGTACCTGTACAGAAAAGCTGGAGGACAGCACAGCGGAGTGCCGTCTTACCTTTTACGAGGAGTTATGATGCCTCTTTTCTTGCAGTGCTGGTCTTCTGGCTTGTTAAACTTCTGCTGTAACTGAAGAGTTGCAAGTGGCTTGCAGATTTATTAGAAGTTTTTTATAAAAACACTTCCTAGAGCTTGCAAATGCTGAGTTTGCATTATTCTTAAAGACAGAGTTAGCCTGGATACTGTAGTGTCACTAAACCAGAAAAGATGAGCTGAGTTTTCACCTTTTTCTCAAAGGATGAATGGCCACCATGGAGAAAGGAGATCCTGTGACATAGTGGAGACTGTGATTGGGTAACAGGAGGTTTCCAGTAAGGAAACGGTTCGCTCCTCACAGTGATTTTGGGGTTATTAAAGGTGGAAGAGGAGAGGATGGGCTCTCAGGGACCAAGAAACCTACTGATTGCATTAATGTATCTCAATACCAAACGTTCGCTGTAGTGGTGCTCTTCAAAACCGCCAGCAGAAAGGATGTCATTGCTGAAATCCCAGTCCTTCCCACCTCAGCCCGGGCCTCGACATCTACTGTACAAAAATCTGGCTAAACTTCAAGATGCCTTTCCCCTCCCTGTCCTTGCAGAGGAGGAGTGGGAGCGGGTGTGCCAATATCTTGTCGTCACAGCAGGACTTTTGTGCTGAAGGATGTTGCTTCCCTCTTTAAAAGTCTCTAGAGACTAAACAGCTGGAAACTTTAGCCTAGATGTGTTTTGGGGGTTTATGATTAATGTCATGTGTTGCAAGCGATGGACTGAGCTGGAGAGAAAACAGTTTATAGCAAAGCTGCTTATTTTTTTCTCTCCAGTGCTGGAATCCTCTTCCTGTCTGTTTTTGCATCTTGGGCAGAGTATCTGCTGCAATCCTCAATGTGCCGGTAACGCCGTCTGTTGTTTCTACCAACACAACACATTGAGTAGTGTCTGGCAAGTGCTGCTTGCAACTTGGTCCTCCCCCTTCCCACATGCTGCCTGCTTTTTTTTGCACTATTTTGCACTATTTCACATTCACTGTAAGACTCTCCTGGTCTGTGTATACGAACAGCTGTTTGGATGCGTGGATTTAGTGTTTCCACTGAGCCAAATATAGGCTTTATGTTGATAGCTGATCGCTGCTACGCCTAATGTTTAAATAACTGAGAGAAAGGATGTCAGGGTATTTTAAAAGATCAACCCTTCCCCCTCAGCCCTTTCTAACAGACAGACACAGCCTCTCACTGTTTCTATCTGTTGCTTCATTAAGGGCTCCATTCATTTTATAAACAACACAGCTGCTGACCAGTGCTGGGGGAAAAAAAAAAAAAGGAAAGAAAAAAAAAAAGGGCTTCTGATTGCAACTGCTAAACAGTTCAATGTCTGTTCCCTGCAACTCAGTGTGGGGCTCGTTTTCTCACCCAGCACCTCTTGGGGCTGGAGAAGAGTTGTTATTTGGATGTAACTAAAGAGGCAGCCCCCCACCTTGCGTGTTTTTGGTGCTGGTGCCTGTGGGATGTACATCAGAGACTGGATGCAGACATGAATGTGCATCTCCAGAAGAGCCCAGGGGTTGTGAAAGAGGATAGCAGGCAGGTCTTCCTTCCCAAGCAGCACCACCGTACTGAGCTGTGACCTGCAGCAGAGCTAGAAAAAAAAATATCCTCGTGTGACCCAACACTCTCTGCAATTGCTTATGGCTGAAGTGGATTATGGTATTCAGGTCAGGGTCAGTGCGCGAAGGGGACTGGGGGAGGGAAGGTCTGTTTACAGGGCAGCCGCACTCCGGCAGGGCTAGGGCAGCTCCAGGCGAAGCCTACATGAGCAGTGGCACTCAGAAGACCTGGACTTCGCAGCTCTTAGCTCTGTGCGTGTGTGCATGTGTACAAGCTCTAGGGCCACCAATATAAGCAGGACATGGATCTGTTGGAGCTGGTCTAGAGGAGGGCCACAAAGATGATCAGAGGGACAGAGCCCCTCTGCTATGGGGACAGGCTGAGAGCGTTGGGGTTGTTCAGCCTGGAGAAGAGAAGGCTCTGGAGACACCTTATAGCAGCTTTCCAGTAACTGAAGGGGGTCTAAAAGAAAGGTGGAGAGGGACTTTTTGCAAGGGCATAAGTGCTAGGATAAGAGGTAATGGCTTCAAACTGGAAGAGAGTAGCTTTGGATTAGATATTTGGAAGAAATTTTTCACTATGAGGGTGGTCAGGCACTGGAAGAGGTTGCCCAGGGAAGTTGTGAATGCTCCATCCCTGGAAGTGTTCAAGGCCAGGCTGGATGGGGCTTTGAGCAGCCTGGTCTAGTGGGAGGTGTCCCTGCCCATGGCAGGGGGTTGGAACTAGATGATCTTTAAGGTCCCTTCCATTCTGTGATTCTATGTGTGTGTGCAGGTCCCCATGAGGATCAGCACCCAGCACTGAGCGAGATGGGCAGAGAAGGTCTGGTTGCCAGGCTGTGGTTTTGCCCCATGTGGTGGACCCATCATTGCCATGGGGCCTGGCCAACTTGCTTGTAGGGCTTGGCCAGCCTGTCTCAAGCAAAGGTGCCACCCAGCTCCTTGCACGTTCATGGGATGCATTCAGTCTGGCCCCTTTGCCTTACCCCCGGCCTACACTTGCATCTCCCCAGCTAGGAAATTGTTACTTATTGATTGATTGCACTGTGTTTTCATTTATTTTTAATAATAACCAGTGACCAAATGAAAGAAAATCACAGTTCTTTATCACCAGCTGCCAATGTTGGACTTTGATCCTGTGGTGAGTCCTTCCATGCTGCTCATGCAGGGTAGGAGGTCTCACAGGGGGCAGAGCCTAGCACAGTTGCCACAGGGTCAGCACTTCATTTGGAAAGTGCAAAGTATGTAGGAGATGGTGGGTTTCCCAGACTAGTCCAGATGGGGTGGTTGAGAGAGCTGCCAGGAAGCCCTTCATGTGCAAGCCCACGTGTGCAAGTAGAAGACGCAGAGGCCAAATGGGACTTTTGGTGCCTGTAGAGGCAGCAAGAAAACATGCTGCCCTTGCTGAAGCTATCGCCAGAGGCAGAGCTGCTGGAATGTGCTTAAAAATGCAGAGGACTTCCCTTCCCAGCAATAGAAAAACTCACTGAAAGAAAAAGCTGGGGAGAGGGTACTTTCCTGATAGCCATAATCAAGCCCAACACAGACCCATCACTGAGCAGGACAGGAGGCCACTCGAAGTGTTTGAATTCCTACTGAGGCAGGGTTAGCTCTGAGGACCTGTAAATGCAGGGATATATAATAATTATTCTTTAATTAGTTATTGGGGTTAGCTGTGAGGATCTGTAAATGCAGGGATATGGAATAATTATTCTTTAATTTAAATGTTTTTCCCCATGTCTTTAATAACCTTATTTGAGCAATATCCGTCTGTGTGGCTGCTGCAAACAGGTTACTCCTGCAGCCTCTCAAGAGAGCTGATAAAGCCAACATGCTCATGCAGATTGAGTAACACACTGCACTTGGTTCAAAGACTCTAGACAGGGTATTCCCAAGTCCAGTAAGAGTGATGGGGAAAAAATAATAACCAAACCCTAGAACCAGAAACAGACCAGCAAACAAGGACATGTGAGTTGGGGAACACCTGGATTTCCAAAGCTGCCAAAATATTCACACCTAAGGAAATGCTCCCATAGCATCCTTTTGGACCACATTGTTGGCTCTTTATTTTTATTTTCATGTGTCCTTCAGTTCAGGGCTTTGTCACACATTTCAAACACATACTTGGACATTGGCCAGGCGAGGAGATTGGAAAAGGAAAAGAAATGTCAGTGGCAAACATATTTCACCTTCTTTTGCTTGCCTAAGCTTCTAAATGAGGTGTCAGTCACAGATTCATTAATCATTTACCACTTATGAGGTTATTTAATATCTCCAAAGCATAGCAGCAGCATGCCACCTATAAAACCTCACCATGATGCTGTACAAACAAGTAATACGTGTTACAGAGTTGCTATGACTCAGACTGACACTGCCAAACCAATCTGTTTTTCCCATTAATTTTTCATATATTTCAGCATATGAAGCTTACAGAAATAACTCTGTAGAGCTGTTTAAATTGGAAACTCACAGTTTGAAAAGGTATGTGCATGGATATGTCCCTGTGGTTAACGAGAGCACTCTGTCTCCATCAGTTTAATAAACTGCTTGTCTTCAAAAAACTGGGAGAAAAAAAATCTCAAGGTTTAATTTCCAAGATGACACAGTGTGTCTGAATATTATGGTCTTCCTGGAGTATTACATATATGCAACACAGTCCTAGCGGGCACATCAAAAATAAAGCAGCAGCACTACACCCTGTTTCCACTGGCACGCATGCTGAATGTAAAGGCATCTTTATAAATCACATTCTTGCTTGTTTTCATCCTGCAGTGAATGGCTATCCTGCTTTCTGGGGCTCCCAAACACAGCAGCTGGAGCTACTCTACCAACCTCTAGTAAAGCCCCTACAGAAGGCAAAGGTATATGGTGACTGGACCTTGCTGGAGTCTCGCTGTTCATACCAGCATGAGCCTACCCTTAAAATCCCAGCTTCAATCCTTGTTCCAGCCTGCAAGACCAACAGGGTAATTGGTGTGAGCAGGACATGTGTTTAAGTGTCTCAGCTTGGTCTGGATTGTAAAATTGTCCCTCCCATCCTTTCTCAAGCATTTCCCTGGACCGCTGCACCAGAGGCGTCTAGCACCATCTCGGAGCCTGGTATCTCCTCAGTGGTGTTATTGTTGGTTTCTTGGATGATGGTACCACTTTCAGGTCCCAGCAGAGACCTGGGCCCATTGTACGAGGCACTGTACAAACGTACAGTGAGCATCAGTTCCTGCTGGGGGAGTTTTCGCTCTCAACAGAGGCGATGAACAGTAGGGCTTTGTTGTTCTGGCCCTGAAGAACTGAGGAAAAATGAAGCAAAGGGCTGGATCCATGAAAGCCTTTGAAGATGTAGCTCCTTATTGTATTTAAACAGCAAGCATAAAAGTACTTTTACAAAGATACATGATTTGCCCAAGCACACAGGGAGCCAGGGAAACAAATCTAAATGCTAATCTATCACCTTAGTCCTATGGCTAATCTTCTTGTAAACATCCGTTAAAACAAAGGATCTCTAATGCACCACAAACTGCAAGTCCACTGGCTACAAGCGTTGCTCTTCCTCTTTCAGCATCACCCAACAGACAAGCAGTTGCACAAGGAGCAGAGCTAATAAGTCTTTGTATCCTATAGATTTGTGTCCAGTGTCCCCAGAAACCCATTTACAGTAGTATAACCATCACTATTCCCCATCCGTGGTGCCGTCAGCTCTCCCTCCTCTGTGGCTGCTTGTTTCCAACTGATGCATCTGTCCAAAATCCCTTAAGGCTGCTGTTGTGGTTGGGTCATGCTGCAGATGCGCTGGCTGCCTGGCAGATGTGCATGGGCTTGGTAGGAGCGATGTGGTGGGCCTCTCCCCTCTCCTACTATTTTATTTCATTTTTTATTTTAGGAATTGTAATGTTTCTGAGATCTTTGCTCTTCTGCCTACTTTGACATTTCCTGCAAAGGCACTGACAGACAGACTAATGAACAGCACGGTTGCATATGTCTTGTTCCCTTAGGAAACCAGGCTAGAAACAGAAACATCTTGGGTGTGTTGGGTGAGATTTGGGGTTTCCAGGCATTCACTTCACTAAAAACTGACACGCACTGGAGCTGCTTGTCATGCATTAGCTTACAATAGCTTTTTTTTTTATCTCGCAATGAAAACTGTGTGTTTCAGCCACAGCAGCTTTTGATTACAATGGTTACAGCGTTAGCTAATTGCAAAGCAAAGCAAGTTTATTAAGTGCCGCAGTTTTTGGGTACGTTTTCTGATGCTGTTTTCTTGTGTCCATATGTGTACATGTAAGACAGTGAAAAACTGACTATACATATAAACACACATCATAGATGCACTCTTATTTTATGCACCACAGACTGCACCACAGGAACATGTGCATGTAAATATACACATATGCATTCATGGACATGTTCGTATATGGTTTTATATATAATATTATATACATTTTATAAATGCGTTCATATAGTATTTTATGTGTGCATATACATACATATACATATAAGCATGTATATATTTGTATATATGCATATACAATATGTGTATACACATACACATATATATGGGCCAGAACTAGAACACAGGATTCCAAGCCATACTTAAGGGATCATACAGAGAAAGAGATCCTAGGATGGCTTCCCTACCAAGCACCTCAATATAAACCATTTTCCCTTTTGGAAAACATGCTCAACTTCTTGAGCTCTTTTTCATATGTTCCCTTGGACCTTTTTTTACCCAGTGATGGGGTTTAAAATGTAGCTGCAAGTGCTGAGCTTTTATTTGGGTGGAGCTGCACAGGTCAGATGTGACCTCTCCTGTCACACCATCCAGGTCAAAGACAGTCGTGAGGCTGAATCTTGCAAAGTGTCGGTGCCCTCAGGTTCCTTATCACCAGAGGAACAAACAGGTGAGGGGTGATGCATCTGCACTGGAAAATGCATATAGGGATCACCCTTCTTTTCTGCCACTGGGGATTTCAGGGAAGCTTCAAAAAAGAAACGGTAAAAGCTTTGAATCGAGGAATGACCTTGCTCTATGAAAAATGTATAGGCAAAAAACTTGTATACACAAAATAATCCTACTGAAGTTAACAGCTTTTCAAGATATACAGCATTTCTCCTAGATGTTTTTACATAGAGGTTGCATTACATTCAGCCTGCTCACAAGAAGCTTTAATTTATCATAGCCAGAAAGATTTATGTTTCCTGGGAACTAATCTAGCTTCCTCTGGGTTATCAAGATGAAGACAGACAACTTGCCAACGGGAACGAAAGCAAAATAAGTGACTGACTTAAAACAGTTGCATCATCTGAATTTCAGTCCCATACTGATCCAGTCTGCGGTCCTTGTGTCACTCAGCAGTTCTGCTGTGACACCAGGGATTTTGCAAGCAGATACTACAGTTCACCACGCAGAAGCACAGTTCTACTGCTCAGCTCTCCCAAGTGAAGCACCAGTGAACAGCCCATGGTACCAACAACTCATTGGAAAAAAAATGGCTCCAGTATACTTCAGTGGTAAGATATTTACTGGTTGGAAATGTAATCACAGGGTTTTTTTTCTTCTCTTAGCTGACATTTAGATGTGAAACCGCTTCTGCAGAAAATGTTTGCATTGATGCAAAGCAGCATCAATGCAAAGCATTGCTCTAAGCAGCAGCCCAGTTGCAACTGGTGCACCAGAAGTTATGCCAAGGGTTGTCCTCTCATTTTGCATCCACTCATCCACAGAGCTGATAGGAAGCCTAACATCTGCTTTCTCAATTAGCACGTCTCTTTTCCTCCACCCCAGCCATATAAAAGAAAGGTATGTGTCACTGGAAAGGTGGCAGTGGGAAGCAGGACCTGTGTGCTGGTAACACCACAGGGAGGAGGAGCTGGTGGTCCCCAAGCACAGACTACATTTCTGATGTGGATAAATAGGCCCATGAGGTCTTGCCCTTCATCTCTCATCCTTCAGGTCTGCAGAGCTAACCTAGAAGCAATATGTAATTCATGAACAAGAAGATCTATTTTGAAAATATGAGCTCTGGGATGGTCATTTTGGATTCAGAGCATTCAGGCTGCTGAAGACCAGAGCTGGTAGAGAAACTGTGAAAATGTCCCTGGTGCCAGAGATCAGGGTGAGTCCAAGGAGAGCAGGATACAGACGATCTTTGGCCCATCCTAGTGCAGTGATGCAGGGACTCCTTGCACAGAGATTTAAGGAGAAACCCTAGGTTCTTTCCATGAATTTCACCATGGAGTGGGATCTGACTGAGAATGACAGAGGGAGAATTTCTAGGACAGATCTCAGCATGACAGAGACCAGAGCCAAGTCCTGAGGGTCACTGGCATCAAAGACTGAAGTCTAATGTTGAAAGTAAAACATATATGACAATGCTCATTTTCCAGCTTAGACTACGTTATTCAAGAAATTACAGTAATGATGTCTGAGGCTCATGTCTAAGCTACTGACAGCCATATTTTTGCTGTCATATTAGCACACTGTTCTTTCATTTGGGCAATGAAAATGCTGGTCTAATAAATGGCAGTCCCAAAAGGACATATCAGTCCCAACAGGACTGTCATTTATGTCTGGAATCTGTGCATAGAGGAATTTCTGGCTGCCATTAATTGACAGAGGTCTGTATTGAAAACCCTGCTTGTTCAAGGCCTGTCTGAAAACAGTGTGGCAAAACAAGGAGATTTAACATCCTAACTCCGGAAAAAAACAAATTGTACATTGGCAGTGGATGAAAGATTCTCCTTTTATTTTAAAACCTCTGTAAAATCAGAGCAATGGGTCAATTCCAGCATTCAGTCAATTCAATTAGCAATTTCAGAGTAATCATGGTAATGAGCCAAGTCGGCAAAGATGTCATTGGGGTTCTTGCAGTTCAGGTTGCAAAAACAAGCATTGATCCACATGATTTTCCAGGAAAACTCAGTTCCATCTGGGCACTGAAACCTCACTTCAATAGTCTTGGACTTGTAGGGTGTGCAGCACCTGTTGTCTGTGCAGACTCCGCAATATTTGGGTCTATACGGACTTTTGCTCACACATCCTGAGATGGTGTAGTTCATTGGTTCATTGGCCCTGTAGACGGCCAAGCACTTCTTCCCAGGCTAGATCAGAGTGGAAAAGAAAAAGAGACATGTTAATATTCATTGATGACACAGGTAGGACATGCAAACCACCTTCCCAATATTTAAAGGGTTTTCAAGCATTTTACTACCCTGACAGATTTACACATTTAGACATATGAACCCAGAAGCTGCAAGCCGGATACTTGCAAAACATGGCTCATAGTCGTGACCAGCAGGGCAGTATCGCTTTTCCATCAGCTGAGTCACAGATCTGTCCAACAGCGAGCCCGGTAGACTTGGCTTGCCTTTTCTTGCAAGGACCTTTTGGCTGGAATTAAAGCTCTCAGGGGAAAGTTTTCATATCAGCGTGTGGAAGAACAGAGAGGACATATTATTTACCTCTCTGCATCACAGTAAGTCCATGTGGAAGTGCAGCCCTCAGAGGCCTGAATGGTCCTAAACAAAGGCTGACCCTGTGTCCAGACAAAGCTCAAGGGGTGCGTGGAGAAACTGAGCCCTCACCTTAATGTGCTTGGTTATATCCACCTCGCAGGGACGCATGTTGCACAGGCGGCTTTCCTTCAGGAGCCGGCACTGGTCATTGTCATTGGAAATCCTGGTGGAGATGCCCAGCCCGCAGGTCTTTGAGCAGGGACTCCAGGGTGAGGTGTGAACAATGCAGTTCTTCTGCCAGGCTTCGTCCTCTCCCTCGTAGGCTGCAGAGACCAGATTAACACCACATTATTCAGCCGGGGCAGCTTTCCATATTAAATGCCCTCTCCCCAGCTCATTACACATTCAGGCCACTAACCCAAACAATTAAATCACAGCGAAGTGGCTCAGCATTCCTGGGAACCTCCTCATCCCACCCCCTTTGCCGCTGACCTACTTGTGTCAGACCCTCCAGTGCTGTGAGCGCTCAGGGCCAGGGCTGATTTCTTTATTTCCCTTTGCAGCATCGCACAAGGGGGTCCTTGTCTGGGACCCCCAGGTGCTGCCACAATACAAACACTTAATTACAGAAGCCTGCACCAGCCAGTGCAGAAAAGGGGTGAGAATCTGATCTCACCGTGAAGGTTTATTTCTGAGCCCATTCAATCGATCCTCCGTAGCAGAAAGTGGTTGACAGCCTTTGCTGGATGGCCGAGGGGCTTGGGAAGCAGCCACAGCCATTCAGCGAGAGGAAGAGCAGCTTGAATAGCTCTCAGGGAGCTCGGCAGCCACTTGAAGAAAGGGTGGGCTCTGTTTTGAAAGCAGCCGACAACCCCAGTTCAGGTTCCTTCACAGCCTTGGCCAAAGTCCCCACTGGTCTGCAACTCATAGTACAGCCCACAGGCAAACCTCTGCTGCATCGAGCTTGCTCGCTATCATATTTATTATTATATTAATTATTAAATACAATAAATGCTAACCTCATTTCTATAAAACTTCTACTTAGAAAAAGTCAAGGAAGGAAAGCTGTGTTATGCCCATTTTGGCCACGAAGACATAAAGCCAATTTCAGCAGTAGATGTTTTGAGTTGGACGTACTTCACAGCTCGAAGCTACCAGAGGCAGAAGTGAGGGCTAAACTCTGGTGGTTTTAACCCACAAAATGGAGACTGAGGCTTTGTTTTGTGAGACAAAAATGCAGACAAAGGACTGGGAAAAAGACTCCTTATCATCAAGGAACCAAAATCCTGGTTTACAAGCAGTATCCCATGTCTCCTTGAACCCTGCTTTTGTGAGATAGTCTGTAAAATGTAGCTAATGTCATTATGTTGAATCACAGGGTATGATGAGGATAAAATGAAGACATATGGCAAGGTGACCCCATCTTAAACGTTTGGGACCATGTTATATGATCCCCACTATGAATGCAAGCATAAGGAAAGAAGATTCCTTATGTGATACATAAAAAAGGTAGTTCAATAATGTAATCAGTCCAGAATTGCTAAAAAGCTATACTAATACAAAAATAATTTAGCCTAAATGGTAATGAACTTCCACCAAAATAATTTTTTTCAAGATGTTTTGTAAGTTTGGGACTACTAAGATAAAGGGGCCTTAAAATCATACTACTAAAGCAGTATAGTCCAGGCAAAAAATAAACTGAGCCCATTTTGTTTTCCGGAGGACCCAGACTGGAAAAAAAAATAAAAAATGGTGAAGTAAAAAGTACTTGTGACATCTTCAAAATGCCAGCAGATGTGTGCTCCAAAGGGGGCTTTGTCACATGGCACACAAGCGTGTTTGATGAATCTCATATTGCTGCTAAGGACTTCAAGCATGCCACTGGTGTTTGCGTGTCCTGTCCTTCACTCCATGCTGTTCAGGAGTCTCTGTGCCTCGTTCACACACAGACTAGACACCTGCCAGGTCTGGCAGTACAAGCTGGTACTTTGGTGGTAGAGACTCTGCCTTCAATTGTCCGATGGCAAAGAAGAGGTCCACCTCACTCCCACCATACCTGCAGAGGAGATGTGGCGTGGAGACGTCTTCCTGATTTTCTTGGAGTCATCACAAATCCACTGCTCGCAGCACTTCCCTGCCATCTTTATTAGCTTTGGGTTTGGGCACCAGACGAGGGGAGGGCGTGAGTTTGTGCACATGGGAATACAGCCCACAGCCCCGTTGATGCATGTGCAGTTGTATTTGCAGTTGGGCTGAAACGTGTCCCCATTGTTATACCTGACTCCATTGAGGACACATCCTACACCGACAATTTCTGGAAGGAAAGAAAAAAGAAAGACAGACAAGGCACCTGTTAAAATACTACTGGCAACAAACAGCGCTGACGTGTTTCTTTACCAAGCTGCTCCCCGGGCAAACGGAGCCAATGTGGAGACACAGAAGTGCTGCAGGGCGATGTGTTCAGCGTGATGCTAAGCCAAATGTGGTCACGCCATCTAGGAAATTGTTTTCATTCTGAATCACAGCAAAATAAATACATTTAAAAAATAAATATTTTAATGCTTTATGGAAAAAAAAAAAAGAAGTTAGGAAATAAAACAAGTTTTATCCACAAATGCTCACTTAAAATAACTAATTTCATGGCACGCTGGTAAAACTTATTTGCAGTAGAGGCAATACAAGCAACGGAAAGTGATATTGGGTGAAATTTGAGGTTTTCAGGAACATGAGAGGAACACGTGGAGCTGCAAATATGGCACAGCTCTGCACAATATCTGTACCCTCCTGAAGCAGAAAGGGGAGGACAGACAACCTAGCAAAGGAGCACCTAAAATGGCACTGGATTCCTATATTGAGGCAACTGGATCTCACCCAGTTTATCACAGAATAGTTTTCTTGGAAAATGAAGGAACACATTATAAAGCCATGAAAATTAGTTTTTGATGTATATTTTTAAATAAAACCACAAAAAAAAAAATCAAGCTTTTTGGTTGGACATGAGCAAGAATAACATTGATTCAGGAAATCAGACACAAGTTGCATAAAGTAGCAACTTCGTTGTTTTGAAGTTAGGGGCAGTTATTTGGAATCAGTGGCAGAAATCTTCGAATGGAAAACCCAAGCTTCAGTTTCTTGTTTGGTCGCACGGAGGCAGGGCTCACACAGCCATCAGCTTGCTTCAGTTTTAAGTCTGGTCAGAAGGGCCAACTCGCGTTGAAATGCTGGATTAAAATATTGCAGAGGCTTCCTATTTTGAGAATGGGCTGAATGAAAACACCGAACGCAAATCCCTTCTTCTGCACAGAAATGAGACTTGTTGGAATTTGAAGCCCAGATCCAGGTCTCCAGTTCATGCTCCTCTCCGATTTTGATAATGGTTTTAGCGTTTGCACTGAAGAGACATCACTCGGTGCTAGAGCCGGAGATGAGAATTCAGTTAAACTTCTAGGTGTGCACATGGATTACGACAGTTCAAGAAAATGCTGTATTTCCTGTGATTGCTACCAGCGTATTCCTCCTGGGCTGTGTTAACTCAGCTTCCTGCAGGTCTCATACATCAAGAGGTTCATCATGAGGACATCCCCAAACATAGGCAAAGGGCTATTGAATGCCTTCGTGCAGAACCACACTGAATCTGTGTCTAAATCAGGGAATTTGGGAGCAGTTCGCGGTTTCCGGCCCCACGTGCACAACACCTGCCTCCTCCCAGGCCTGTGCTCAGCACCCCGCTGTCTCTGCAGCCGACAACAAAATGAGAGCTGCAGTGACTCCCAGCAGGTTCCTATGTGTTTCCAGGTGTCCAGCCAAACATCTCAGCAAGCCAGTCTAGATACAGCCTGGATTTCCCACAGTTTCACCCCATTCCCTTTACCAACACCATTTCCTAGCTCTTTCAGGATCTTTATTTTCCACAGATTCCATTGTTTCTGTAATCCTGCATGCACTGCGCTCTCTAGACCTAGCTTTTGGCATCCAGTTGCAAAGCAAATTCTTCACAGTAGTTATTCCCCAACACCCAGCACAGGAGTCTCGCTCTTGCAATCAGGGCGCTAGCTCGTGTGCTCAGAGCGGAGTGATGCAGTCTAATATCACCCAATGCATGAGAAAGAAGATGTCAGCAGATCCTCTTGTGTGCCTCTACTTGGATGCTGAAAGCAAAAGGAAGACCACAGATTTCTAAGGCAGCCAGAGACAAGTCGCTTCATTTCCTAACCATGGAAAGATCTACTTCTGTTCCTCAGGGCCACAATGCCCCTTACCGTATAACCATAAATGTCACAGAATAGGGGATATATTGTCGTCACAATAGGGATGCAAAAGTTCATTGAGTTGGGAATACTTCCAGACCTGACTGGGGAACTGGGATCAGTCCTCCTACATCACAGTGCTGTTGCCATGGGCGTACTGAATGCCTGTGATGTATGGGAGGTCTAAAAAACCAACCAACCAAACAAACAATTAAGTAAGAAAGCAAGCATTTAAATAAATAAACACGAAGCAACATGCAGGTTTTTAAAGAGATTTAGGAAGGCTGAGGTAGCTTTAAGAAAACGTTCAACTTGTTTTCCTTTCTCAATGCAGGGCCAGCTGTAACGATGTAATTCTTGACAGATGTTTGCCTAACCTGTTCTTGCAGACCTCCCATGAATGTTCCACAGACACTCCAGGCAATGCATTTGAATGATCTCATAGCCTCATTTCTTAACCGTGGTTCTTTTCTAATCTTGAAAAATTACAGTTTTCACATCTCTTTGCACATACCTTCTCTCATTATTTTGTCCATATCCTACAAAAATCTGGTTAGATTGCACTTTCTGCATTCTTGTTCTTTGTGTCTGAGCTAATGCAAAGCCAAGTTCTTTTCTTACAACACTTCCCGTCCCTCTTCTGCTGAGGAACAGCAACCCCTAGTATCGTTTCTGTGAGAAACTGCCAGCTACTCTGAACCTCTCTGCTCCTCACACTTGCCCCTTGTGAAGCTTCTGCTGATATTCTATTAAATCCCACTGTTTGCAATCTTTTCTCTTTCCTGTGGATCATTTATTCTATCTATTCACCTTGCAATCAGGTCTCCTGCAGGTTTCCTTACACCTTTACATTTTCTAATATACACCATTTGTGGTTATATTCCAGCCTAGAAGACTACCCCTCTAAATGGCTTTTTCCTGTTTATGAATCTAAAGCCATAACCAACGTGTTCTAATAACTTGCTCAACAGTCAGCATCTTTTCTGATGAGCTATCTATGTGGCTGTACTCATGATCCTTTCTCTTTTAATCATTCCTAGAGTAATGATTTTCAATCATTTATGACATTTATGATCAGATTCCCCTCATGTTCTGGATCTTAAAACACATGAATATATCCTTGACACGCAAAACACTACCTCATTTCTTTGTCCTCTTCTTCTTGAGTGAAGACATTCCAGTCACATGCATTATCCCACTGAGAGTTTGTTATGACAGGCAGGAAGAAATCCTTCTGTTTCATGGCAGCTAATGTGACTGAAAACATTGCAAGATCAAGGCTCAGACCTTAATTTGTCACTGAGAAACTTTGCTAGGAGATGATTCAGACCTGACCCTTTTGACAGAACACCATGTGCTATCGTTCCTAGGGATGTGCTATTGGAAATAAGCCAAAAGCATCTCCTTAATGTCATGGTATTCATGTAGACATCCATATTGTTTGTCTTTAAAGCCAGCTGCATATCCATCCTTCATTCCCAAACCAATACGGCACCTCTTCCTGTTAGGGGAAATACAGAATCATCTGCTTGCAAATACGAAGACCTTCAAATGCTGGTCGATCCTTGCTCTTGGGTGCAGCCAACTCAAAGAGCAAGCATTCAGATGTCATTTCTCATTCAGCCAACTGGCCTGAGAATGAAGACAGCAATAAAGAAATGGAAGAGGATGGATGGAGGAGATGATGAACATACAGTCAAGTAGCTAATGAGATAAATCTCAGCTGCTGCTCAGATCGAGGGGAGCTGCCAATGTATATCTAAGTCAAAAATATATGTACATCACTTACGTGCACATACTCCTATTTCGTACCTAGGTCTGTCTCCACTGTAGTCGCAGTACAAACCCCTGTGGAAATCACAGGTGTCGGCCTCAGTGCAACTTTCTCCGCGCTGCTTGGCACACGTCTTGCAGCAGTCGCAGCCATCTGTGACCAGGCTGACTCCTACCGAGCACCGAGGTGGGGACTTCGGACACTGGCACGGCCACTTACAGTACTGAGTCCGTGTGTAGGCCTCTGTCACCGCAGGGACGCTGGGGGTCATGGTGGTGGAGGTCTGGGCGATGGCCTAAAAACAGAGAAACAGAGCTTGGAGATCGTTCCAGAGAAAAATGGGCTGCAAAGCGTGTGGTGATTAGTCCTCAATAAAAATCCCCTCAGGTCTAAAGAGACTGCAAGGAAACCAAAGAATAAATGTCAAAGAGCCATGGAAAGGGAGCGGTAACTGCTCTTTTGTAAACCCCTTCAGATACCAGCTGAGGGCAAATGGTCTGCAGCTTGGACTAGTACCCAAGCCTCATAGCCCCACTCTGTTGGTACTCAGGCTTTTCCACACCTCTTCTCTATAAACAGAGGTCTCTCCCCATGGAAGAACACAGACACATATGTCAAGATCCCTCTGAAACATGAGAAGAAGATATGACATGTCTCCAGTCTGTGTCACTCTGTTGTACTTGGTTCTGACAGAGGATGTTACCACGCCATGGCTATTGTGCCTGTTCACTGGGAGATGGCTGTAGGGTCTCTTGGCTACTCAGAGGCTTCCTCAGGAAGCACCAGCTGCCCTCCAGGTCACCAAGCAAGATAAAAGTCATCATGTTGCAGTATGAAAGCACATGTGGCCCTGTTTGTCCTCGTCGTCTTCAAGTATATCCACATTGGTGTGGATCTTGCAACCAAAACACGGGGCCCCATAAATCCATGAGGGGACAGGTCGCAGGCCTGTGAGCCCACCATCCCCACAGACACCCAGTCATGAACCTCTGCATTGTGAGGGTGATCTGAAACCCACAGGCCTAGCACTCCATCACGGACCTCCTGGGGATGTCTTGGCCATTTCATCTCTTTTTGCAGTACCGCTAATATTACAACTGCCGCTTTGTAATGTCCCAGCCCTTTGACCTGAGTAGAGATGAGGTTACAGACAGGAAAAGATAACCTCTGAAGCCAAAATCTTCCTAACTCTCTGTGAATGTCTTGATGCACAAGTTCACTCACCTCTATCTGAAAAACATTTTGCTTGTCTCCACCCCTACAAGACAACACACACGCAGTTCAGCTCTCTGACAGAATTCCAGTCCTAAGCAATGAAGCTACACTACAGCTATAATATTAAAAAAAAATAATAGAAAGAATTCAAAAAAATCAAAATACAGAAGTCATGCGTTTCCTCTAAGCACTCTGAAAAACACCCTTATCTACCCTTCACAGTGTCCAGACTACCATGCTCAGCAGAAATGCTCTCTGTGAATCCTAAAGAAGTCATAACACTCTGAGATCTATCTGTGATAAGTTCTTCCAGGTCTCACACTGTAGTTCCCATGATGTTGCCCTGGCCCACACAGTCAAACAACTACAATATTTCTGCAGTGATTTTCCACCTACACCTTTTGACACATGCTTTTGTCTTACATGGAGTCACTGTGGGACCAATAATTTGGCTGAGTGTAAATGAAGCTTCCTAATGCTAATGTTTCTCCCATTAGCCATGCACAAATATTTGCCAGCATGGTGAGCAAGGAAGGAAAACCTTTATAGGGAGGATACTGCCAAGTTTCCATTTCCTGATCTCCATTTCCTTGGTAAATAAGAAAAAAAAAAAAACACCACCACCATCCTGCAAGATAATTCAAAATCTGAGAATCAGATCTGATAATCAGGTCAGATAAAAAATCTGACCAAGGTAAATCAAGGTAGGAAAAGGATTTCATGTAACACAGTGATGGTACTCCAGTAGACACATCCAGGTCACTATTACTGAGATAATGGAGCGCTGGGGCACCTTAGCTCATAGCCAAACCCACAGAGGGCAGAGGTTCATTGCCTTCTGCACTCTCCAGTCCCTGTAGAGCAAAGGCTGGAGGACATTTAACAGTACCAGCCATGCTCATTGTGCAGGAAGGGGGTAAATCAGACCAGTGACAAAGCAAAGATTTCCTTTTCTACCAGAATCACTGCACAGGAAAACTGAACTGCACATGGGGGTCAAACAGGACACAGTAACTCAGACACAGAAACAAATGGGGTCATTTACAGGCTATCAACAGCAGCCTGTATGTTGGTCCAGAAGCCCTTTCTGGTGACAAGATGTGAGAGCTGCAAAGAATAAGTATCTATCCCCACAAAGTTCAGACAAAGAAAGTCAAGGTCTAGAAATTACCAAGGCCATCCCATCCGTTCCTGGACACCTCGTACTGTATTATGTATTACTCAGTGGTTTATCCTCTTTACAGTTTCAGATGTCTCAAGCAAAAAGCTTTCTACCACCTCTCCATGAAGAGTACGCCCCAACCCAAGGCTTTGTGGGGAAAAGCATCCCCAAGTCTCGCGAACCCACAGCCTATGAACCATCCATCAGGATACCTCTGCAAAGCCCTGTTACCATCTTCTACTGCTTCCTTATTCAAATCTTACTAAAATACATTTCTAAATCTGCTACTGCTGTATCTGAAGTTGTATTTAAGTACTTTAGCAATTAGTTACCCTGTATTTAGAACACTAAATTGTTAACACAGTGCTAATCACTGCCAAATAGGAAATGTGTTTGCTCTGGGCATAATTCCCAATTCCATTAAGGCCCCCTTTACAAACAGTTGGCCTTAAAGTTGGCTTGAAATCACATTTAAACTCATGTTTAAACTAAAACATACCAATATAATTTGCTCACACTTTAAGGCTCCTTGATGCTGCCAAAGTTGTTAAAAGAGGAACATTCAGATCAATGAAAAGCTCTGGCCTTTTAATAGTAGTATTTTTCATTCCACTCACAATAATTTGAGTAGGTGCAATAAGCTGTCACTTGAGAAGAGAGGCCTCTTCAAGTGCAATAAACCTATTTACTTTGTTGCTGATCATTACAAAAATAGCTTAATAATCAAATCCAGATATACAGACAAAAGTCACACAGCTATTTAAAGAGCCCATTGCCATGGCCCAACCCTGTAAGTAAATCCCTTCACGGTCCCTTCTTTCTATTGTCAACACGAGCAAGCAAACAGCTTCTACCCTATGTAGGTATGAAAGTGTATGTGAATCAACACACGTAGCAAAGAGGAACCCATAAGCCGTTAGCCCTGTTTTTAGTTAATACATGAAGGACTGAGGCTGAAATCTTGTAAAGGACTGGATAGCTGGGAGCCATTCGGTGGCTTGTGATAAAGAGGAATTCAGAGTAAATTATTTAACAGCCTTTCCTCTAGGTCTAAAGCCTGAGCTGACCAAGGAAGCTTTTGCAGTGTCCTTATAGTGGCTGTAGCTGTTGCAGTTCTTGGATGTGCTGGATGAAATGTCCTGTGGTACGGACAAGTAAGACATAGGAAGGACATTTACTGTGGGCTACATGACCATCTTCAAATAATCAGTGTGGACAGGTGTCAAAATACTATGACTCTCATTTTTATAAATAAAGAAGGCATGGAGAGATGAAAGCTGCATCATGTCCTAGGCTCCATCAAAACCCAACTGAAACACAGCCCTTGGAATCATAGAATCGTAGAATAGTTCGGGTTAGAAAGGACCTTTAAAGGTCATCTAGTCCAACACCCCCCTGAAATAAGCAGGGACATCTTCAACTAGACCAGGTTGCTCAGAGCCCCATCCAACCTGACCTCAAATATTTACAGAGACGAGGCATCTACAACCTGTCTGGGTAACCTGGGCCAGTGTTTCACCACCCTCGTCATAAAAAATGTCTTCCTTCAAGTGGAAACTGTTGTCCACTGGACACTAGAACAAGTGCACAACCTGTACAGCTTCCAGGCCTTCCTCCTCTTGCCTCCTAAGTCCCTCAGATCTTTGCTATGAGAGAAACAATTCTGTAGATTTATTAAAATTTTGGCTTTTGCTTTTCCATGGGCAGCTGTCATCACTGGAATATCTACACCCCTTTCAAAAAGACATTCAGCCCTTCTACTTCAGTGTCCAACAGCGTTTTGGGATATGGACACTTTTTTATTAATAGGTATGATGGTTAAGATATAATGAATAATACTTTATAATTAACACTATAAAAACATCTTTTCCCACAGGTGCTATCAACAGGAAATCATGCTGTAATGTCCTTCATCAATGGCCATCCTTAACTAGAAAAAACCAAAACAAACCAAACAAACCCCCTCAGCAATCATGTCTTTAGGGTCAATATAATGTACAGGACATCAATGGTTTTGTATAAAATCCAAAATGAGAGTGTTGAGAAACTTAATGCCAAAAAGCAGAGTGTTGGGGATTTTACAACTTTATTTCAAAATGTGAGAAAGATAAAAGAATGCACCTGCTAGGAAATTATTTTTTCCAGGTAATGGTAATTAAGTTGTTTGGTATAATTACTCTTCAGTCTTGGGGTCTGTAGATTTGTTATCTTGGATGCTAAGGAGAAAACATTCCACAAGTTATTCATGAGCTCTAATTTTGCTGCTTTGGAGGTACAAGCCCATTCTCATTAAACCAAGAGGAAGCTTTTCTCACCCTGCCATGGCTGATAACTCTCTATTAAAGTCGTTCCTGATTTATGCTTGGCAAGCTCCAAAATTACTTTCTTTTTGCATCTGCAGAGAATAATATTTCACTAGCAACAATTTCCAGCTAATTTCTGTGTTCGCATTCAAAACGAGAGAAGGAGAAAATAAAAAATGACTCACTGCTTTCTATGGCCACAAACTCAGTATTTTTGATAGCCGTGGGCTTTACTATCCAAGTCTCAAAGACATGAAATGGATAGCAGCATTTTAGCAGCATGTTCTACCTACTGGCAAAATATATTTTCAATTTGTTGGAAAATACTGTAGTTGTAAGTTTGTTTTGGTTTTGAAAACTGGAAAGACAAAACTACAGTGTTGAAATGAGTGTATACAGTCCAGATTGCAAGGCAGCCAGATATATAGTGTCACTTATACATAATGCATGAGGAAACCTCCAGCTTTGCTTTTAAGCAGCAAAGCCTTAGGTGCATTGAAATATATTTCTTTGCTTCCAGTTTTTACAGGGGTTTAAAAATATTTTCATGTGTATTTATTTCACTGTTTAAGTGCTGCAAGATCTTACTCTTAAAACCTTTTTATTTCCGGTGTTTTTCTCATCACAATGAGCTGGGTGAAGGTAGGGAGAAGTTATCCATGTTCTTCCCCTCCAGTTTATTGATGGGAAAAAGTCCCGAAAGGACAGCAACTTCTAAATTCAATTCCTCTGATTATTGGCAGAGCTGGGAGAAGGGTTATGAGAATTTGGCAGGCAGAGGTCTGCTCACACCATAGTACCTTATAACCTCCTGCTGTTTCCTCCTTGGGGGCAATTTGCTCTAAAAGGACACAAGCAGTGTTTTGCAGAGCACGTGCCATTGGGTGGACGTTTAATTTCCTCCAGTAGAATACATTAAAGGAATATTTTTAGCTTACATTTCTGATACTGCCTTTCTGAGCAAATGCCAGATGTCACTGATGGAGGGATGTGACGTGATCCAGATTATCAGCGAGGAAATCTTTATTAAAATGACCTCCTCACTATTATGTGATCAAATCAGCTGATTTGCAGACTGACCCAAACATCCTTACCGGTGGGAATTCATGCACCAAGGCCTGACAGAATTACTGTTTAGAAACAGCTTTGGATTTTGCAATTTGATGTCCTAAACACTGAAGTTAAAAACCCAACTTTAGGTGGACACTTAAGGATGCGTCTCCCAGGAATGGGTTGTGCATTTGTACTCTCCCCCTGCCAGACAACACATCTGCTTTCTCCTGGTTCCACCTACTGGCTGAACTCTTTAGACAGCACAAGCAGAAATGCCTGTAGAGCCAACTCCAGCGTCAGATACTGCCTTAAATGTTCTCACAAACTAAAAGAATTTTTAGAAGCACCCCAGGAGATTCACATCCTCATTCACAGAGTTGCAAACATCCTAATAATAACTTGACATAGTGTCATTCCCTAGGGAACAAAGTGTCTGGAGCTCACTAAGGAAGTAAAAGCGAAAAGACAAAATGAAATATAAATAATCTATTAAATAAAGCCATATACTCTTCCATCCCTTAGCTGCATCTCTGGGAAAGCACAGAGATTGATTAATTTCATCCCAGAAGAGACAGAGCTCAACAACTCATGGTGCCTGTCAGAGAGATGGGCACATTAGCAATGAAAAACAGGACCTGGCTTGCACCAGTGGCCTTAAACCAGGCCCTCAAGGGAGGAGTTTATTTCTTGGTCTTTCTCAGTTGGAGCTTCTGAGCTGAATATTGATGAATATTTGCATTATTATTACACCCAAAACAGATGGGTCAACAAAGAGCCAGTTATTACAGCAAGATCAGCAGTAATCACAGTACCATCAGGACTTCCTCACTGTTATACTATTGCTGAAGTTCCCATGAATGCTCATAAACTATCGGAAGGTAATACCAGTGACAAGTGAGCTAGCATCAGGACAGAGTTATAAATCAGATTCTGCAGGACACGTAAAGGTAAGAGGAAAATACGAATATTCAGAGCCCAGCTTCCCCAGAGCACACATAAGCTTCTAGATACCTCATTAAAATTGATCCCAGACATGAAACCTCCAGAACATATTGTAAAATAATTGACTCTTAACCCAGAAAATATAAGACAGTTTTATTGATATCAGGTGCCAGCTGGATTTACTCTGGCTGTGCACTGTAGGTTGAGCAGAAAGGAACGTTCTGCATGAAGCATAACATTCAATAGCATAAGAAACTAAAATATCCACAGTGAGTTAACCATTAATATTTCTGTGGATCTGTGAATGATAAACAATCAACTTCCCATGACATTATTTTGGGAAATATATCTGTGGGAAGAATGTAGGCAGATATTTGGAAGAGTCTTTTCTAACCCAGTTTAGACGAAGATTACTTACATGCACGCCTTTGCCAAAATATTGCTTATACTGGCAAACAGGGTGGCTTCACATTTTCTTCACATTTTTCCGTGGAGTGTTCAGAGCATTAGAAAGCAAGATATTTCATAAGTGTTATCACAGTAACAGCAGCCCTCGCTTAGAATAGGGTGATCTAAAAATGTTTGGACTTCATTAACAAATTGACGCTGCCACCACAGACTCCACTAATTGGGATATTAAACAGCATAGTTTCTGTGCTCTAAGAGCATTTCAGTGTCTTGTGCTGCACATGTTCAGTCTGGGCAGCTAATGAACTCATCCAGTGAAAGTAGCTTGAACTAGGGTTTGAAAAGTAACAGGGAACATCTGGAGGAGCAATGGAGAAAAGACTCCATAAAGAACAAGTTAACAGACTTTAATTTTAGGAAAAAGAAGGGCGGAACAAATGAACATTTGGACTGTCCATGGTTACAAGGAGTAACAAACCCTCCTTAAACTGTCCAGAACATGATGTTGACGTTTGAGCCACGAGTTGGGTAACAAAAGCAATGTCACAGTTCCAGCTCCCAGACAAGAGCAGCCTGTTTTGGCAGAGGTTTTACTTTGCAATTAGCCATGTTTTGCACTTGCTTATCTCTTATGTTTCAGTCATGGCTCTGAAATTAAAGGGAAGATGCCTTCTGTCCTCTTACTCCCTTGGGACATTCTGTCCCAAGCTGGGCAGTAACATAAAGTAAGTAAAATTAAGAAGCTCCACTTCCCCCCTCTCACACCATGACAAGAATAGCACAGGTTTTGTGGCATTTTTAAAAGTGATTTTGTTTTTTGAAATAGATATCTGCATTTTCAAGTATCAACATTTTTCTCTTTCTGTTCCAATGCAGAATATTTTGACTTAAAGAACCTCTTCATTTAAAAATGTATTTGTTATTTAAATTCTCAAATTGGAAACAGTTTGCTTGACCTATTATAGAATCATAGAATGGTTCGGGTTAGAAGGGACCTTAAAGATCATCTAGTTCTAACCCCCATTATCTGTACTTCCCTAGAGTAGCTGATGAACTGACAAAGTTATGCACCCCTATTTCCTTTAAACAGCAATTTTCCTCCCAAGGCAAGTTTCCACTGCTATTTCCCCCTAGCTAATCCAATAGCTATTCCCTAGCTATTTCCCCCTAGCTATTTCCTCTGCTTGCTGAGTTGATTTCTTTATTTTCCAA
This sequence comes from Rhinoptilus africanus, assembly GCA_013400135.1. Classification (NCBI taxonomy): domain Eukaryota; kingdom Metazoa; phylum Chordata; class Aves; order Charadriiformes; family Glareolidae; genus Rhinoptilus; species Rhinoptilus africanus. Next base: position 145,652 of record VXBO01014821.1, read on the forward strand.
TTGTCAAAATGTCTTCCTTCTTGAAATCCATGCTATGGGCTAGTTACTTGCTCTCATTTTGCCAGTGTTTAATAGTTTGTTTAGTCAGAATACAGAAAAGAAGCTGGTCTTGGTGAGATCTCAATAGGTTAATTCACTGCCTGGACTATAGTTTTGAGTCCTCACTTTAAATGGAATATCAAGGAATCAGCAATCCAGAGAAGGGCAACCTAGATGGTCAGAGTCCTAAAGATCATGACCCAGGAGAAGATGCTCTGGGAGGTGGACTTGGTTAGTCTGTCAAAAAGGCTAATGGCTGATCTCGTATCAGTCCACTCCTCTCAGTGCTAGCAGAGGGTAGACTAATGGGCAGCAGCCACAAAACGTAGTTGGGGAGGTTCAGTCTGAACACCAGGAAGGCAACTTCTTCACCAGGAGAGCTGTGCGGCACTGGGGCAGGTCACCCACCGAGGTTGTGAATTCTCCTTCCTCAGCTGTTGGATTAAAGACCTCCAGAGGGCACTAACAACCAGCATTTCTGGCAGCCTGTGAACGCATACCTTACCAAAACCACGCGTGGAATACACCCATAAACCCAAACAGACAAGAAGACCTTCATCAGTTCAGTCCTGCGCTGTGCCACCTAAAGTCTGGTTCTGGCACAGAGAAGTAAAAGCTAATCTTTTTGTTAAATGGTGCATTTAATACTGACAAAAGAGTTCTATTTTGCAGGTCCATCCCCTCTCACATCATAAGCACAGCCAAAAATGCTATTTGGCAGCTAATTGTTGTTTTATCTGATAACAGAAAACATACCAGAAGCCTGGTTTTGTAGCTGGAAGATTTCAAGATAATAGAAGGAAAGAGAAGCTGCTGCTACTGCTACTTTAATGGCCCCTTTGGAACACATGGCATGTGTGGATTCATCCCCAAAACCATAACTGCCATTTAATATGGTGTTGTACCATTTTATCAAAGCCACCTCAAGACTCTCAATGAAAGACGAGCAGTAAGATGGCGTTACTACACCCCTGTGGTTAAGTAAAAAACAGATGGAACCTACAGCTTGCCTGAATAAGCAGCAGCAATTCCACGCAGGGTCCCATCATGAAAGGATGGGTTTGCTCCAAGTGTGATATATTTTGGAAATTGTAGCTTATAGTATTTGATGTGTTCTGTTATACAGAGAATACAGATGGAAAATCTATAGGTCAGCAACATCCTTAGGAACAACAGAAGATGATGGAGGTTTGTACACTCTAGGAGGACCTGCAGCGAATTCAGAATCTGATTGCAGAACATCAGGACCCAGCCTGAAATGATATAGGTTATCTTACCCTTTGGCAGGCAAAATCATGGCAAAAGTCCTTGTAGCATCTGAAATGAGTTAGCTCTGTGTATGCAGAGAGATCGGTAAAGCAGCACTTACACATTTGGAGCAATGACATCCTCATCAATATGGGCCACAGCCTGATTATCTGATCTGGGTACAGTCTGGCCATAAGTCTGTGAGGAAAATGGCTTTTCTTCACAGAATCATGGAATCTAAACGCTCAACCAGAGTCTGACCAATTTCTGACGCTCTTTATAGAAAACCAAGTCAGGAAACCGCTGAAACTCAGAGTGGGAGAGGGGTGTCGTCAGACTGGATCTTACGTTGAGCAGTGGAAAAGAGTAATGGTAATACTGCAGTTCTAAGTGCCAGCATGCATGTGATTGCTGTGTTGTGCTTTCAAGGGCGAGTCTTGTGCCTTGGTTTCCACCACTCGGCATGGCCCAGCTTAGCTCTACCGTGCTTTTGGCTTCGTCCTCTCTTTCTCTTCCTACTACAGAGACAGTCTGAGGGCATGGAGGCAGCTTCTCTGCTTCAGCAGTGAGGATGTGGAGCAACCAAATGTGACCTCTTCATTCTTTCTCCTGGACTGCAAGGCTTACTCCTATTCCCAGCCAAGTGACAAAGCAGAGCTGCAGTATATAGAGTTCACAGATGATGAGAGGACTTCAGAGGAGATGTTTTGGTCCAAAAGGGGAGAAAGTATTACCAGGAAAATGGGAAGAAGAAGAAGTTGCAGCATTCACTGCTGGATGAAATCTCCCTTGACCAAGATCAAGTCTGATTCAAACCAGGAAGAACAGGAACTAGAGATTAAGTGAGAGATGCAGAGCCTCCCTCACAGCCTTCAGGAACTCCACTGACCTTTCTTCAACACATATAAAAAAAATCGCTGTAGTTGGAGGCTTTGTGATACTTTCATATCTGTATTGTGAAAAATTCAGCTGATATCACCTATCCTGAGATACCCTGAGAATAAAGAGATAAACTTCTAAAGATCACGGACCAATGATTATCGCACTGAACTTTCCATACTCAGAAACATCTTTGCAAGAATCGAATAAATCATTGGTGCTCACTACATAAAGGTAGAAACGAGCACACAACCTACCAGACAGTGGAAAACAAGTTCCTGTGATCGGCACAGCTGACATGGCGTTACTGATAATGTTATGGCAAATGCAAAGAGCTTAGTTTTCTTCCATAAGGCTATGTCAGTGTAAAGGAGTCTTAACCTCTGTATGTGAAAATGAAACTGTTTTGAAAAAAATCTGGGAGTTATTAGGTAAGTGGGTTTAATTACACTAATTTTGACAGATAAAGGGAAGACTGAAGAGATGGTAAGAGCTGCGTCCCTCCTCATCAGCGACTGTGCAGTGTGCAAAGTCTGACAGCAGAAAACTCAAGGGGGTAAAGGAAGTATTTATGGTGTCTAAAGCTCGCTGTGCTAGGAATAGTAGTATTTAAATTAAGGAGAGGAAACAGGAGTTAAAGATGATGGGATTCATTGAGACAGCGAGAGGTTGGACTGACGTTCTGAATAAGTGCCAGGAATCTGAGGTACAGCGTCCAGCTCTGGAGCCCTCAGTACAGGAAGGACATGGACCTGTTAGAGCAGGTCCAGAGGAGGTCACAAAGATGCTCAGAGGGCTGGAGCACCTCTTCTGTGAGGACAGGCTGAGCCTTGGAGTTGTTCAGTCTGGAGAAGAGAATGCTCCAGGGACACCTTATGGCGGCTTCTCAGTGCTAAAAGGCGGTTTATGAGAAAGATGGGGACAAACTTTTTATCAGGGCCTGTTGCGAAAGGACAAGGGTAATGGCTTTAAACTAAAAGAGAGAAGATTTAGACTAGATATAAGGAAGAAATTTTTTACAATGAGGGTGGTGGCAACACTGGCCCAGGTTGCCCAGAGAGGTGGTAGGTTCTGCACCCCTGGAAACATTCCAGGTCAGGCTGATCGGAGATCTGAGCGACCTGATCTAGTGGAAGATGTCTCTCCTCATTGCAGGGAAGTTGGATGAGATGACCTTTAAAGATCTCTTCAAACCCGAACTATTCTATGATTTTATGATTCTACGATCTGGAAATCTCTAAAAACAGGACCATAGGGTGGCTAAGATATATGGGAAGTGAGTGAGTGTTGTTATCACACCGAGGTTGCAGAGGCAAAAGAGACTCATGTAGTCAAGAGACAAACCACAAAACCTCCCTGCAAGTTAAAATCATATGAAATGCTTAAGGGGGGAAGGGGGAGGGGGAATGATGAACATCAAATAACCAACTTGCCCACATTGTCACAAACAGGAAAAGGGAACTGGTCACCTTCTACTTCCTCCCCATCAAACTCTACTGGCATCTCATCACATCAGCAGTGGGACAGGCACAGTGCCATGGCCTATGCTACTTTCAACAGCCAAGTTTTCTGTCTTCACGTTCATATACAAGCCCCTTCTGTCTATTTCTTTACACAGAAAATATTCCTGTTACATTTCTCTGAGTGCTATGAATGAATTCACACAAATAGACACATATCCAAATAATGCACTTCAGGATCAGGGATCTGAAGGAAAGTATGAAACAATACCCAGCACAGAGCAGATGCTGCTTTAAATAACTGCCTCAAGGAATCGAAGTATTGATTTCCCTGAGGACATGTTATCTTCCTAACCTATTTTCTTCCTAAAGCTGATATGAAGTTTTTAACCATATCACAAGGTACCAATGTCAAACAATAGTCTCTTAAAATCCTCCCCAACAGATATAATTAGACTTTTGTCACTGTGTTTTAGGATGTACTGGAAAGGATCTCAAAAAGGAAATCTAAAATCCTTTGCAACAGTGGTATCTGATGTCTAAAGAGAGGAGCAAGCAGCAGAATGCTAAGCACAAGATTCTGGGAATTTTTTCTTCTGACTCAAAGAGCAAAAATCTTCAGACAAGAACACACACACACACAAAAAGGCTAAAGACTTTTAAATAAAAACAGTAAGTTCAATAGAAATGTAGCTGCAAGCTCTGAATGAGTTCAGATGTACAGAACATGACTGGGAGGGAGTCTGCACCCATGCACACCTGGCAGACAACAAGCCAGAAACATGGTGACCCATAAGCTAGAGAAATGATGAATTGCTGTAAGCTCATATTAGAAGTTAGAGCGAGATCAGCACAAACAACCTTGCCAAATTTATGGTGAGATCATTTAGCAAGGGTGCGTTGATTAGCTAGAGGCCACCTTTTCCCAGGCTTTGCTGAGTTTATCTGCCCCAAATCCCTGGAACAAGCCCAGCCTAACTAATGGAATTTACTAGCTCAACATGTGGAACAGAGACATTACTTGCCAAAACATGTATGCAAAGACCCTTCACACAGATAATATTGGAGATCACGAGATCTAAACCTATGAGGATGGAATATACCAGCAAACAAATCTGGAATTCGTTAACTTTTCTAGACGATAAACAAGAACCTGAAGTAGATTGGACTACAGGTTTTCTAAGCAGAAAGGAAGAGACTGCAAATTAAATACAATCAATGTANTGGGATGTACCAGATACTCATCATGGGATGTACCAGATTCAGAACACTCCTGTGCTGAGGTTTTGTGATCTGTCACAAGAGACAAGCATTCACAAATATTTTATAGTCTATTGACTCTTTCTTTGACATCTGGGAAACTGACATCTAGTCATATTCTTACCCAGATGCTCAGCTCAGTCTCAGCAGTAGTCAGGTGTGCAATGCCATACAGTACCTGAGCCTAAGGGAGATGTAAAGGATATCAGAAGTCCATGAACTGAATGCCATCTAGTATGAAAATAATCCCTTAAATCTGGCACCAATCTGAGATAAATGAGTTCTTCATAAGAGATTCTGACCTGTCTGGGGACCATGTTAGAAATCAAAGCCATCACTGCTTTTGGTCAAATGAAAAAAATAATAAAGAAGTTCCAAAGAGGGCATCTAATGAGACAAAGCTCTACCATCAGGGAAAAACATGAAGTGCATTTATATTACCATTATTAATTTTTTGAATGCTGTCATTAACTCCACCTGAGCTACAGGCGCAACCAACAAATGAAGAAACCAACCTCCATTTCCTTCTTAAGAAAGAAAAAAAATGCTGTTTCCAAAACAAATCCATCATGAGGGCAAAGTTTTGGAGTACGCAGCCATTTGAGGGGCAATTCATCCCATTAAAGGCACAAAAATAACTTGTTTCTTCTCAGTGAATGTAGAAGCTACTCAGTTCTTACACGACTAGGAGGATAGCTGAGCAGCTTTCCCCCAGAAAAGACAAGAAAGAAAAAAATTCCTCTCACAGGACATATTCAGTTTTGTTTATGTAGGAACATAGCTGGAGAGGAGAGAGGGAGGAAATTAGTTTTGATTGGGACCTGGAGGTGTCAGTGCAATAAAATATGGTTACAAATAAGTCTACTAAAAGGAGCCAAAGTAAGCAGCTTGCTTTGAATGGCAGTTGCTTAAGAGAAGTAAGTTCCTTTCTAAGGCAGACTACATAACCACATGATTATTGCACATGGGTACATCTTGTTCCCTTCTCATAGTGACTGCAAAGGATAAATGGCAGCCAGAACAGTGTGACTGAAATACAAATACCTTAAAAGAATATTGATGCTAGTGAAAGCCAGCTGATTTACACAATCAAGTTAATTTAGAGCTAGTCAACAAATAAAAACAACTATCCAGTGCATATGCAAAATGACTCTAAAAATGTCCCTGAGAAACGTGGTGGCCTTCTATGAGAAGGTCACAACATCAATAGACAAGGGGAGAGCAACTGACGTCATTTACTTGGACCTAAGCAAACCCTTTGACACTGTCCCACATGACATCCTGGTCTCCAAGCTGATAAAATATGGGTTTGATGGATGGACAACTCAGTGGATAAAGAACTGGCTTGACAGCCGCACCCAAANCTGGAGTGCTGTGTCCAGTTCTGGAGCCCCTACTACAAGAAAGATATGGACGTGCTGGAACATGTCCAGAGAAGGGCAAGAGGATGCTCAGAGGGCTGGAGCATCTCTCCTATGAAGACAGATTGAGTTGGGGTTGTTCAATCTGGAGAAAAGAGGGCTCTGAGGAGACCTTATTGTGTCCTACCAGTATCTTAAGGGGGCCTACAAGAAAGCTGGTGAGGGACTTTTTAGGATGTTGGGTAATGGTAGGACTAGAGGGAATGGATTAACACTAGGGATGGGTTGATTCAGAATGGACGTTAGGAAGAAGTTCTTCACCATGAGGGTGGTGAGACACTGGAACAGGTTGCCCAGAGAGGTGGTGGAAGCCCCATCCCTGGAAGTTTTTAAGGCCAGGCTGGATGGGGCTTTGAGCAGCCTGGTCTAGTGGGAGGTGTCCCTGCCCAGGGCAGGGGGTTGGAACTAGATGATCTTTAAGGTCCCTTCCAACCCTGATAATTCTATGATTCTAAATCACCAGCTCACTGCCCAGTGCTGTAAAAGAATGCGGATTTGTTTACAAGCAGCTACCACACTTGCAAGACGCTCGTTAGATCAGTGTGATCTTTTGCACTGGTGAGATTAAGCACAAAAGGTCCCACCCTCCTAGGCTTCTCGGTGCAATTTGCTGCTTTCACAGCTGCTGGATATGAACCCCGGGTCCCTCTCTGCTGACAGCAGAGGAGGAGACACACAGGGGATTCAGTAACTACTCTAGAAAAAATGCCTAAATTTAGGGCTGCTAAAGGTAGAGAAAGTAAACCCGAGATTGAAGGACTAGGGCATGACTTTGCTATTTGAACTCAGCTTTTAGCCTCTCTGTGGCTGCAGAACAGGGTGGGTAATGCTTCTTTTGCTACAAGGAACAAACACTGAAGATTTAGAGCTGCCCAGTCTGTGGAGGAACATGAGGCTGCCATCAAAGGAGATGTTCCCAAGAGAGGTCCTCTATGAAATATCAGTATGGAAAAGGAGAGGTAGGAAATTCAGAGCTGCTGAAAGGGCTACAGGCCTGTGGCTGTGCTCATGATGTGCCTGCAAAGAAGAAATTTCTATCCACTCACTCATACAAAAATTAATATTCAACTTGTAGCATATGCATTTTGCTGAATATGACTTTCAGAGGTGTCTGGAGGACTTCAAATGCAGGGGAACACTACAGCTGAGCACCTTCAACCCATCTACTTTAGCAAAAAGACATTTTGTTCACATAAGAAGATTGATTATCTGACAGCCAGCATTTTCCTCAGACTGGTTGTACTTGCAGCTCCACATCACCAGTACAGAGGTTTCGCTTAGGATGCAACAGCCAGACACAGCCAGGTCATCACCAATGGATGTGATACCACCGATGCCATCAATTAAATAGCCATACAACACCAGAATGAAAACAGACACAGATGTGAAGAAGCTTTTTTTCTGGTATGAAGGGCTGAAATACCCTTGGCACGTAATTTATCCAAAGCTGAAGTCCAGTATACACTTTCTCATCTCAAGCAACAAAAATTCTGTTTACTGGGATCCGTACATCAGTTAGTACATCCCTTGCCAGGGAATTTATTGATTGAATTTTAATTACTGTGAATTAAACTTAGAAGGTTTAATTACTTTCACTTCCACGAACACAACACCAGAAAGTGGGAGTTGCAAAGGAGAGAAGCGTTTTCACCAAAAGTGAGAGGAAATCCTGTTCTTTTTGAATAAAGTGTTAAACCACAACAGGATGTGAAATGTGTGGGGATGTGCAAAAGAAAAAGAAGAAAAAAAAAAAAAAAGGCTGCTCTGGACAGAGACAAGAGGGGAAATTTTCTTTAAGGAGAGAAACCGGTGATGCTGAAGCAAAACAACTGCAAAATTTGAAGGGTTAAACTGTCTGTTTACTGAGCCATTGAGTTGGAAACATACAGCTGTATCAACAGGAAAGTGGAATCTGGACTCATAAGTGCATTTTTTAACTTGTCTTTTCTTTCTCATATCTACCAAGGAGATTAATAGTTGAGATTTAATACAAAAAAAAATACTTGCTTCAACTGTGCAAGTTCTATAGCAACGAATTACAGAGAAGGGAGAGAGCAGGCTCCAGAGTGCTGGCAGCTGGACGGCACTTATCAGCAATAGCATCCACTTTCCAGGCCACCAGGAAGAAATAAAGCCTATTCAAGGTTCAAGGAAGTCTGACACAATGGGAATTTACTGGCTTGAGGATTATTGCCAGGCCTTAATGTCGAGCTGAGCCAGAAGCAGCCAAATCGCTGTGGATCAAACCTCCCATGACTGTCCATCTCTCAGTACACCCCCCCACATTTCGCCTGGTCTCCAGGCCTCTTTTCTCTGCTCTCTACTACTCTCCTTGGCTGAAGAACCCTATGAAATTATAATTTCGATTTCCTATTTCTGCATTTCTTCAGCCAAGCTCCCAGTCTCAGAGGAGGGTCCAAGTCTCATTGGTTTCAATTTGGGTTTAGACACAAAGTAGAAAAAAATAGAGAGATATTAGAACACTGATGTGGATCTGGTCTCGGGTTTCTGACTCTACACAGAGCTCCTGTTATCTTTACAAGAAAGCAGTTGAATTCAGCATTTTAATTGTAACATGCGGGGGCTTCCCCCCCTCCACTGGTTCTGTTACAGAAACAGTGCGCTGTGCAAGCCTGGGATTGTGTTCATTGTCTGAAACCCCTCTCGTTCATCAGAACACTAGAAAAAGGCAGGAGGTCCATTTGGCTTTATTAGAAGGCAAGCAAAAAATCTGAGTTTTGTTATTCACATGGTATTTGGGATATCCTTCCTACTTGGCCTCTTTTATTGGGAAAAACAAAGTACGAACACACAGCAAGCAAACCTTTTACAAAGAGATCAATACAAAATGAAAAGGAACAAACCATGTTTTTTAATTTTGTTTTGGATTTTTGTTGTTTTATTTTTTCTTTTTTTCCAAATACCCTCATTTCATAAGCCAACAACTAATAATTTCAAGCCTGCTACAAACTGCACTGTGGTTGAGGTGAGTTTTGGGCTGACCCTTGGGGACCAGGGTCTCATACCTCATACTCACAGAGACCACAACCATTAACTCCCCAAACCAGAAGGGAATAGATACTGCCTGCTTTTTTAGTGGCTTTTCAGAAGAGGATGCCTGGGTTTTACACTCATTCTGCTACGTTTTCGTCTTAATTTTCATCTTTAAGAGTAATTTAGATTCATATCCTGGGTTTTTTTCAGGTGATTACCCAATTCAGGGTAAATGTTGATCTGTTATTTCATGCAGTAGATCTTAGCAGCATCAGCTAATCTGTATAGGTAGCAGTTTGGCAAAAGATGAGTGAAAACTGTAAGGAGTGCAAATCACAGACTTTAATAGCATTAAAAGGAAGTAAGATGACCACAAAAAATTGTGATATTAAAAGACAGAAAAAAGCACTGGGGCTTTCCACAGGCAGAGTCTGGAAAACCAGAGCAGCTCCTAGGAGGCAGCAGGTATGTTTGTAATATTAAGATCATTCGGAATAACTACTATTCAAATACTTCATATAGATTTATTTGACATCAGTGAGAAGGGAATAAAATAGGGGTTTTGTTCCAAAACAGCACTTCTTCAGCACTGAACAGGGATTCATGAGGAAGTTCCCATCCACAGATGCTCTGAGATCTTCTCTGCAGCTCCAAATTTAAGTTTCTTTTTAATAGTTTGGCTACTTGATAGTGTTCTTTAAAGAAAACCTAGAATTCAGATTCAAAATATTCAGCTTAATGTTGTCTCACAGTCAAGTTTCCTTACCTTGCCACAAACAATTTCTCCTCATCTTATCTGTGTTGGTCTGGATTTACATGGAGTGACACATTTAAAATGCTACAGGCCTGGCATGGGAAGGATCCTTCTTTTGGCTGCTAGCTCACAGCTAGGAGCATAATTCTTTCCCTTCCTGAAAATAAGCAGGGCTTGTCCCAGAATATTTGGCTTGCAAGACTTGGATAAAGTTGGTTAAGCCCTTATGTAAGCTGAGGGACACTGCACCGCAAGACAGTTTTGCAGCAGGCATTTGCCTGTCTCCTGCTCTGGAGCCCCATAACCAAAGGAGGCCGCCTGAGGCTGTGAGTGCGAGGACACCTAGGTCAGTACTCCACGTTTAACTGCTTTGGCCAGCCCCATGCTGTAGCCCCAGGAAGCAGCGTGTCTTTGATGGTGACAGAATCACAGAATGGTTTGGTTTGGAAGGGACCTTAAAGATCATCTAGTTCCACCCCCCTGCCCTGGGCAGGGACACCTCCCACTAGACCAGGCTGCTCAAAGCCCCATCCAGCCTGGCCTTGAACCCTTCCAGGGATGGGGCATCCACAACTTCTCTGGGAAGCCTGTTCCTTCCTGTACCTCACCACCCTCATAGCAAAAAAAATTCTCCCTGATACCCAATCTAAATCTACCCTCTTCCAGTTTGAAACCATTACCTCTTGTACTATCACTACATGCACATGTAAAAAGTCCCTCTCCAGCTTACTTGTAAACCCCCTTCAGACACTGGAAGGCTGCAATAAGTTCTGCACTGAGCTTTCTCTTCTCCAGGCTGAACAACCCCAACTCTGTCAGCCTGGTGTCATAGCAGAGGTGCCCCAGCCCTCTGAGCATCCTCTGGACCTATTCCAATAGGAAAATGTCCTTCTTGTGCTGAGGATTCCAAAGCTGGATGCAGTACTCCAGGTAGGGTCTCAACAGAGTGGGGCAGAGTCTCAACAGATAGGACAAAATCACAACATGGGATTCTCTCACCCACGTTTTGGCTGCCCGTAGCAGTAGCTGAATAGAACGCCAAGGATGAGGAGTCAGCAGGATCGCAGGGAGACACAGCCAAGGGGAGCTTGGAGAAAAGACCACTCATGTAAGTGTCCCATGTGAGGCTTGGGGATGGTCTTATCCAAACAACTTTTCTAAGGGAATTTACCTTTTTTTGCAAGAACCGCTGCAGGGCAGCAGTCAGCAGAGTCATGGCTACAGACAGCATCTTGTCCCATGTGCTATGGAAAAGGAGGAGGGGTGGTGATGAGTCCCTGAACAGAGGGAGCAGACTGTTCCTGAGGAGCTGGCCCAGAAAGAGCAAAAAGAGCAAACTCAGGTGACAGGAAGGAGGGGGCCTGGAAGAGGTCAGAGCTGGCTCTTAATCCAGCCTGAGCTTTGCACAATAAATACTATTCCAGACATGCCTGAAGCTCAGATACTGTTTTAATACGCAATAGAAAGCCCCCAAAAGCATCTGTGGTTCCCACCCCCAACAAAAGCTGACACATTGCAAATGGAGAAGGAAGAAAAAAGAGAGAGGCCATGAGATTCACCCTTGGCTTTTACAACGTTTTTGGGATAAACCCATTGCTTTCAAATTAAATACAGTGGAAACTACAAGGGGAGGAAACTAGAACACCTCCTGGCACATATTCATGAATTAAAAAGAAAAGGTTTGAAGTTATTAGTATAGGAAATTCATGTATTGTGCTGGAGAATGAATCCTCCTGCACTTGAAGTCAGTGGAAACAGAACTGAGATTCAGTGCTTTGGTAAAAAAGATTACAGAGAATGAACCTAGAATAACTGGTGCAAGCAGTAAATGTGAAGGCTGCGATACTTGGAGGTATCAGCTCTCCAGATGGGAATGCACACATGAGATTTGCATAAGCAAGCAGAGCATGTCACCGTCTGCTTCTAGGAGGGATTGCTCGTGGTGGAAAGCAGCAGCTCTCACAAGGAAGAAATTACTGAATAACCCTGCCTTAACCTGGGGCCCAAGAGATGAAGTGATTGTCCCAAAGGCAGACAGGATGTCTGTGGCAGAGACAAAAATAGCAGTTAGATTTCTTGTTCCTACACTGTAACCATACCATGATCCCTCCTCCTACACACAGCTAATAGTTGTTTAGTTCTTACTGGATGCAAAAAAAGAAATCATTCCACTGAGCTGACTCTCAGATGCTGTCAGTTCAGCGAAGTCAATTTCTTAGTGTTTTATCTTTCAATCATCACATACGCCTGATGTTTACAAAAGGACAAGACTCTTTCACCTCTCCAAGACTTTCAAATCCAGCAGATCGTTGGTGATCAGCAGTTTATAACTTGATGCAACCATGCAAAGTGATGCAATGGGCCCTTCACACTTGGTACACTCTTGCTTGCATGCAGCTGTGATGCCTGCTGGAGCCCAGGTCTAAACCAACCAGGTGACAAAATTCCCCTTTCTGATCCAGAGGCCTCCCGACTCCATCAATGGGGCTAGACTCTTTTCGGTGGTGCTCAATGACAGGACAAGGTGCAACAGGCACAAACAGGAACAGAGGAAATTCCATCTCAACATGAGAAAAAACTTCTTTGAGGTTGGCAGAGAACTGGCACAGGCTGCCCAGAGAGGTGGTGGAATCTCCTTCCCTGGAGATATTCAAAACCTACCTGGATGTGTTCCTGTGCAACCTGCTATAGGTGAACCTTCTTTGGCAGGGGGGTTGGACTAGCTGATCTCCAGAGGTCCCTTTCAACCCCTACTATTCTGTGATTCTGTGTTAAAATAAAATAAAATAAAAAAACAAACAAATAACCCCAGAAAAACAAAACCAAACCCCCTTGCTCAGGCCAGGATGTTGCTGCAGCTTCACCTCAACCCACTGACATGGGGCATCCTGCACCCTGGCACTGAACCACTATGACAGGTCACAAGGAGAAATTTGCTTAGTCTTCATGCCCATCAGACCCCCATGCCTCCCAAAAAACACACCATGCAAATGCTACCACTTCCCCCTCCCACCCAACCCCTAACTGGAAAGCGGCACCATCTCAGCCCTTCAACAATTAACGCTGATGCTTTCGGACATACAGGAGGACATCAGCCATGTGCTTTATCTCCAGAAGGAGGAAGATGAATTTCCAATTGTACGGGCGCTGACATTTTTGCTTGTCCCTGGATAACTGGCGTTGGCTGCCTGCAGCTCACAGCAAGCCAAGGAGGAGCGGGAGCCTGTGCACAGAGCACAGATTTGGGCTCCCAAACCCGTGACACGCGAGGGCAGTGTTGGTGCACAAATGACAAGGCTGTGGTGCTCCCCAGCAGCCCTGCACAGCCCCCTGCTGCTTCCGAGCATCCCCCTGGGCCAAGGCTGCTCCACAGACAAGATATGTGCCAGGAAAACCACATTTGGGAAGCACATGAGGAGGGAGGTGTTAAGCCAAAATATTTATCTCTGCACAGCTCCCGCTGTAAAGGCAGTTTTTCTAAGAAAGCTTCCCCTGTATGTTCCGGGATGAACAATAAAACCAGGATCAACACCTTTGTGGTCACACAGTCTCATGGGAATGAGACAAAAGCAATTCTTTAATTATTCCTCTATAAAATGGTACAATTATCAAGAATGTAAAGGTTTTAAAGGGATCTCAACTTTGCTGCCATAATATCAATTTCTTCCTCTAATCAAATTCTCCAGCCTCCCAGATGATACTCCAGAAAGTATTTGGATATTTCTGGGAGGTGGGGAGGGAAACAGTCAAAAATACGGCACAAACACCTCCTCGAGTGCAAACAGGCTGCCTGTATGGAAAAACTGACAGAAACCACAAAAATATGGGGGGGCGGTATATGCGTATGTATATTATTTTTATATATATATATATGCAAATCACACAGAATTAAGCGTATTATCTAAAGGAAAGAGGAGCATCATATGTCAGCCTGAAAGCAGGCATGTAATGCATCATTCCACCGCAAACTCAGGAGCTCACCCACACCTGGGCTGTTTTGGAGGGTGAGGAATTCACCAGCTGGCAGGATCACGATCGCACCACCTCTTGGGGGAACTGCAGTGCACTGAGGAAGGTTATTACAGGTTTTGATGCAAAATCTGGAAAAATAAGTCAAGTGACCTCCAGAAACCCACTACCTCATAGAGACGTCAGCTTGCAGCTCCTCTGACCCCTTTGCCAGGCTCACAGGGGGCTGTGCCTGATAGAAATGTTTTATTAAATGTAATTTTTATACTGTACACTTGGCACTCTGGTAAAGCAGTGAAAATTAATGGTGTCTGGTCTCCATAAATGAACTGCAGTGTTAAACAGCAGGGATGTCATTATACATTTAACTACAGTAACTGCAATACCTAGGGTCAAATGTGGAGGAAAAATAGAGAAAGCGGACAGCTGGATTTGCCCTCATCCTCTTACATCAATGTATATCAGCCCACACACACATGCTGTGGGTATGACCTAGGCCTCCAAGAACAAGATCCAGCAGGAAATATTGCCGGCAGTGCTTATAAATATATCACCTGATGAATGGCCAAAGTAGTTAATGGAACCTGGATATTTTCCTAATTAATTTTCCACCTTTTTTTTTTTTTCTCATAAAAATGTAACCAAAGAGTTTTATAGTGTAATCCACTTGCAGATTCTCAGCACTGGCTACAGTTTTTGTGGTTTGGTCCTTCCTCGCTAAACAGCTAAAATGACCCAGCTGTTACTCTAAACCCAGGGAATTGGTAGCCTGCGGGCAGCCAAGTACATGTGCCAGGCATTCAGAGGAGCGCTTAATTCTCCCCATATGGATTTCGATGTCTCTGCCTTCTTATCAGCCCACAGAAAGTTCCCTTTGTCAGAGCAGATATAAACTCTTGTGATCATCACTGAGCTATAGCCTGCATGGTCATCATGTACACACAGCCAGGAATATCTCGGTGGACTTCAAGAACTAGAAAGGAGGATCCACATATCCAAAAAACACAGATGCAGAGTGATGTCCTGCACCACGGATATGAGAATGCCAAGGACACCGTTTATCACGCATGGCAGTGACAATAATACAAGTATTTAGGGCAAAATCAGGACATGCTTTAGGATAGTGATGGCACTTTCTGGGGAAGTTACCAGTCTCTCTGCAGAGCCCTGGTACATTAGTTGTCTGCCCAGTGCAGGAAGGTTGTCCCCTTCATGGACCAAAACAAGTTCACCAGAGTCACTGCTTCAGGCAATTAGTGTTGCCACCAAAAGGCATCAAACTGTGTTTCAGCAAAGCTGTGCTCCTTTTTTTTTTCCTCAAAAATCTTCCTTTCACAGGTGAAGCATACGTATATGGAGATAAGGAAACTTCAGCAGGAGAAAGAAACAGTTCCCTACTCATCTTGCTGTCTCTTGCTACCCAAAAACCTTCAGAAAGAAAACATCAAAAAAAGGAAAACAGAATGGTAGTCTGGAAAGCTGCTACAATATGGAAAGGAATCAAAACTTTTAAATCACTCAGAAATTAAAGTTTGAGTTGCGTTCATAAATTGTAGGAAGGGAAAAGTGTAACTGTTCATATGCAGCAAAAAAATGCTACCTTCTAATAAAATAAAATAAAATAAAATAAAATAAAATAACTCCCTGAGTCTCCCAAAGCAATTCTGTTCAAAGCTGTGAAGCCTATGTGGTTTGCACTGTTCCCGGTGGCACATACAAGTTTTGTGTTAGCTAGTGCACAGAATTACGAAGTTGCTTACTACTACTGACTTTACTGTGTTCTTTCCTTATATACAGATACTACATAAATATCTCTGAGTGTAATGTAGCTGTCAGTCAAGCTAGACAGTTGCATGCTAGAGAGGTAACAATAAAACCAATACTTCATATCCACCTGGAAGTCTTTCACTGGAGATGATTTCAGTACGTGCCGAAGGGAAATAACAGGTTTACCTTAAGCTGAGTAGGAGTTTGTTTCAGCTCTTAGAAAAAAGGTATAAAAGCATCCAAAGCATTACAGGTGTTGTAGTTTCTGTTCTTCTGAGTGTCAATGAAATGCTGGACCAAGAGGTCTTGGTATAAAATCATAGACTAGTTTGGGTTGGAAGGGCTCTTTAAAGACCATCTAGTCCAACCTCCCTGCAATGAGCAGGGACATCTTCAACTAGATCAGGTTTCTCAGACCCCCGTCCAGCCTGACCTTGAGTGTTTCCAGGCACAGGGAATCTACAACCTCTCTGGGCAACCTGAGCCAGGCTTTCACCACCTTCATTGTAAAAGAGCTGAATGGGGGCTATGCTGCCCCATCACCAAACACAAGACATTTTTTCTTATAACTCCTTCTGAATCTGCAAAGCAAGCTCTTAGGAGACAGTCTTTTTGAAGGGCTGGAATTGCTTCGTGACTGCAAAGACCTAACTGCACACATGTCCAGCAACATCAGGATCCAGGTGACTCACAACCCTCCACGGATGATGCATGAGTCCAGAATTATTTCTGCAAGTACCTCTCAGGTTTCCTTTTGGGTTCATTACACGCCATCCTGGAGTTCATGGAACTTGGGCTTCCAACTAGCTCATCTCTCATTTGCTTTATAGGTTAAGTAGAATGACAGACCCAGGCTAATAAAACAGAAGAACAACGTGGGAGCTATTGAGAAAGAGGAACAAGGGATGACCACAGAGTCCTGGAATGCATTACCAACCCAAGTATTAGAAATTCATTATTCAAGTTGTGCATCAAATCTTAGCTTAAGTGTTATCCTCTTCCACAGCTGTTTCAGCCTAAAGGCTCTCCTTTCCTGCCCCATCCGCGAGAATAATTACTTGTAGAGGCAGAGCCAGCTGTTGGCACCCACAGAGGTAAAAAAGCCTTTTCTCCCCTCTACTTTCCCACACCTATCCCAGATGTAAGGATTACAAGTCAAAGTCCAGCAGCAGTCTATTAGAAGGCACAAGGGACTACGAAGACTCCAGAAGCTTTACCCAGGATGCCAGAATAAGCAGCAGCCAAGAGGGAAACACATAAGGTTTCAGTGTGGGTGTGACAAATAACAGAGGAACCAGTGGGGGTACCTCCCAGAGCTGGGAATGAGAAGGAACTTCTTTGAACCAATGATCTTCACCCACAGCTAGGAAACCCAGCTAGGAAACCCTGAGCAGCACTGGAGAACATCTGCACGGAGCTGCTAAAGCAGCAGAGTCAGAGTCCCTTGACCTAGAAACACATCCATAAAAATAAAGCCCTGTATTGTCAGCCTGCAGCAATGAGAGGCTGAAGGAAACTCATGTCAGGACACAGCAAACCCTGGGTGGGACAAAACTTGGAAAAGCGAGGGAGGGGGAAATTAGGTGCCGTAAGCCTAGTCCAAGAAAGTGGGTCTGAATTTTTGGTGGACATCAGAACACACAAAGAAAGAAAATGGGTAGACTTTGTTTGGCCCCATCACTGCCATGCTGACAGCTGTCACTCAAAGTTTCTATTTCATAGAAACAGCAAATTCTACTTTTAACATAAGCACCCTGAGAATGAGGATGGGTGAGCTATAAGAAAATAAAGAGGGAATCAGGGTGAACATCTTAATCCAGAGAACCTGCCTGCACCTCCTGGTGACAAACTTAAATCTGAAAGAATAAGGAAACCTTACCCTGCTTTCTGGTCCACAACATGAGACACTGTCAGGCTTGATACTCAAATGTATCTTCAGCTGAAGCTGTGGGCGTTCAGCTTTTGCCAGGCCACAGCTGCCAATGTTCACATACATGATACTATTTCTTTTTCTTTAAAACAGCTTCTTTTCCACTCACGCATGAGAGCCAGGGCTGTCCAGACAGGAATGCTCAAGACCCCTCTGGGACACCGAGGCCATCCAAAAAGAGTAGTTCTCAGTAAGCTGAGCGCTGGCAAGAGGCTAAAGGAACACTTAACATCCCAACGTGGGAGCCCAGAGCTTCAGAAGAAATAAATGTCCACCGTGGGTACAGACGACTTCTGAAATGTTTGACCAGTGCCTTTTCCTAGCACCTGGGGAAGGTGGGAGAAGCTAAACATGCACAGCTCTTTCAAAGGACAGACACTCAGCATAATCATGTAAATCTTATGCTTTTGCTAGAACCCACGGATATAATTTTTAATTAATACCTTTCCCTGGAGAATCCCCACAGGCAGGACTGTTGCAGTGTGAAATGGGGACAGGACCTGCCCAAGGAGACGCAAACAGGCAGTGTCACAACTGTGAGAGTGGTGAGGAGGACAAATCCTGTCCTCGTTCCTGTCCTGGTTAATTCTGGCAAAGAGACTGTTGCACGCTGGCAGCTGATGGCTATCAAAGTGTCTATGTGTGTGATTAGGGGCATCTTCACTCTGTCAGAAACAGATATGGGTCTGAACCTCCAGTCCACCTGAAGCACCATTCAATGTGTTCCCTTCACTGTGATTTCATCCTGCAAGTGGATTTGTGAGGGGGGTATTGCCAAATGAAAGGTCAGCTTTGGGAAAGGCTCACGGATGATGCAGCCATACCTGCAGGGAGGATTTCTACCAGCTTCAAGCCACAAGATACTCATTTGCATAGCTGAATCTTCATCTGCTATAACCAGAGTAGTTTTAATTGACATCTACCATCATCTACTTCAACATAGGAGGTTCCACCTAAACATGAGAAGGAACTTCTTTACCTTGAGGGTGGCAGAGCCCTGGCACAGGCTGCCCAGGGAGGTGGTGGAGTCTCCGTCTCTGGAGACATTCAAAACCCGCCTGGACGCGTTCCTGTACAACCTGCTCTAAGGTGGCCCTGCTCTGGCAGGGAGTTGGACTAGGTGATCTCCTGAGGTCCTTTCCAACCCCTACCATTCTGTGATTTATGGAAGTGTATGGCACGAGTCCTTCTGAAGACAAATGTATTGACCCTGTCTCTAATAAGCAGATGCTGTTAATAAACAGAGAAAAGTGGGAAATTTAGAGGGACAACAGACACCAGCTTTGCTGCCTAAGATTATCTAAGCATCCTTACCCATGTTGCAAGCCTGTAGCCTTTTGTTACGATAGACAAACCACAGCTCACTTCCCCTGGAGAGCCACAGGATTTTTGCAGGCAAGAATAAAGGTGTCTGGAACCTTTAGAATTAGATTATATATGAGCTGCTAGCAAAGCAAATAAATAAATGACTAAAACAATCCATAGCCTTTTTTTCCCTCTTTTTTTCTTTTTTCTTTTTTTTTGGTTCAAGTTTGGTTAGAATGTGGTTTCGTCTGCAAGAGCCCAAAGAAATGTAATAATTTTTTCCTGCCACCAAATCCAAACATTTTACAAACGAAATTCTTGGCCTCACATCAGTGCCAAAAAATCTTATAAAAAGGAGAAGGGAAAACGGCACATTATGATTCTCAAACCACTTTCCACACAGCCCGAGGCAGCCCTGAACTTGGGTCATTATCAGTGACTATCTCATGAAATCAACCCTAATAAAGGAGATGGTGACTATATAAAACTGTCTTCAAACATCTCTCTGCTTCCTCCCTCCCACTAAAGCTAAAAGTCTGGTGTTTGCGTGCTGTGACTGCCATCAATTCAAATAAAAGTGTCAATACCTGCCTACCAGCTGATGCTATTTGCTTTTTGATGTGTTGCTTACAAGCACCATGAAAGGAAAAGTCTGCAGGTTTTAATTCACCTCATCCACACACCACCCATTCCTCCATTTCACATATTTTAGAAACCTCCAATGCTGCTCTTCATCCTACATAATCTCCTTTACTAATTTTCTACAAAGTGCAGAATTGCTTTTCCAATCATCACTCTGGTTTGGGACGTTTTGTCCCATTTGAACAAGGGTTTTCATATCTGTTAAATCATCAGGACTAGAGGCTGGAGGCCCTGGCCCTCATCCCTCAATGTGCAGCACTGAAAGGGGCCAACACATCCAGCCCTAAAGTCCCTGCTGCAGAAATGACTCAGGCACTGAGGAATCTCAGCCTAGTTGACAGTACTTGGGATCCCATGGTCTCTGCCCTTATATCTATGAAAAAAAAAAAAAAGAATCAAGATATTTTTGAAAATTTAAGCCTGAAATTCCAGCAATGCTCAGCTATTTTTCCCTTTGCAAACCCTTCTTCTGTGCAGTTATGCCCCAGTACAAAACCCTATTGATAAAACTGTTTTCAGAGTTCTGTAACTGCCTGTAGTTTAACACAGTACTAGGGGACAGGGGATGCTCCCACTGAATCTGATCACTGCCTTCTGAAGTACCCTTTGAGACCTGCCTGACCTTCCCATATTAACTCTGCCTTTCTCCCTGGAAGAAGTATATATATTCCAGTTATATTACAGATAGTCAACCCTCCTCTTTCCCAGCGGAGCATCTTTTTCTATTCATATTTCTTCACATATGTGAAGCGTGACAAGTTCCCTGGGATACCACGGGGCTTTGCCTGCACAGTGACCTGCCTGAGGCTACCGCTCCATGGGTGCCTCTGCGGTGTTGGAAAGATCTTTACTGTTGTGGTGGTGCCACCGAAGATGTAACACAAGAGACGAAGAGGTGGGGCGGTGTCAGAGCACTATCAGCGCTCCTCTGTTATGACCTGCTTGACTTAGCTAAGGTACCTCTCATGAGCTGGCTACGCCAGCTAAATATTCACAATATCCCACACCAATTGGAATATCTTGCTCCTTCAGACATCGTCCCCTTAAGCAGACCAAACTAAGTCTGCTCTTCCTAAAGTCCTTTACGTATTACATAGACTACTTCTGCCTTCCAGTTGCTCTCCCCGGCACCTCTCATCGCTCCGTGCTATACACTCTTTTCATCCCTGTTTCCCCACTCCCTCATGTGCACCAGACAGAAATCTGCCCTTCATCAGCCTCCCATCACATCCCAGTTCAGGTGTGGAAAAGACCCACAGAAAGCCAGTTCATTACTGGGGAGAAATTGCCCCTTCTCAATGGTTTCTAAGCACAACCTTCTAAGGTCCAACTCCGCGGGTGTGCTCAGGAGGTGACAGTACCCGTGGGATGCTCCAGAGAGACACAGCTTCACCTTCCCCATTCAGTGGAGAGCTTCATCTGGAAAAAATTGAGACCCAGGACTCTTTTCAGGCTATTTTTGAGACTCTTTTGAGCTCTTTTTTAGATACTCTTTGGACGAAACCTGCAGCCAGCAATGTTTGGATTGCACTCACTCACCCCCACAGCAGGCGCGTGTGTCTGCATGCACTCACACATACTTTCATGCTACAGCAGCTTTTTTTCCAAACATATTTGGTATAAAGGGAACCCAGGATAACCACTTTAAAATTTACAAGGCTCACACAGATCTCTAGTGGGAAGGGGCGGCTTCCTCTGTGTGACTTTTTACTTGCTCAACAAAAATCAACCGAGGTAAGAACCAACATACTTCGGAGAAGCCAAGAGGTGCATTTTGGTTGTTTGTTGTTAGTTTTGTGTTTTCCTTTGTGTCTTTTTTTCTTTTTTTTCTCTAGAAGAGGCACCATTATCAGCCCATCTCCACATTCACCCAGGACTTATCGCTTTTCCATCTGCTTTCACCCAGGTGTGTCTGGTGTACCACACCACGCTGCTTTCTTGCTTTAAAGCCCCGCTTTATCTCGCTACACACAAGCCAACCCCTGATGCCAGCAGCTCTGCAGGGCAAAATCCCCCGTGTGCAAAGCAGTTGAAGTTACTCCCCTCCGAGCAGAAGAGATGATCAGACACGGCTTCACACATGGCTGGCTCTGGGAATGTCCCAGCTTTAAGCCGGACAGCCCAAGCGGGTCCCTTGCATCTCTCTTTTGGGGTCCCCAGGGTTCCCCGAGTCCAGCGTTGCCTCGGGGATGGGGATGAGGAGGAGGAGGAGGAAGGACAGCGCTCAGTCGCTCTCCCGCTGGGGACAGGGACCCACCGTCCCCCTGCCCGGATGGTCACCTCCCTAAACACAAGCTCCCAACAACCGGCTCCCTCCCCCGGGGGTTTTACCCCAGCCCCAAGCAGCGCCGCGGAAGGAAAAGCAAAACGCACCTTCTGGACTGAGCGGCTTTTCCAGACAGGTTTTTTTTTTTTTCCAAAGAGGAGGGGAAGGAAAACAGCTGCTGCCTGCGTGGACCGGGCAGCTACAGAGATAGAGGGGAGAGGGGGGAACCACAAACCCTCCTCCTCCTCCTCCTCCNCAAAACCCACACTACAGTTTTCTGCGCAGATCCACCTGAATGCTGAGCAGAGATGGACTCAGCTCAGATACACTTCTGCACCCTTTCCTCCTTCCCCTTTCCTCTTAACTTTTCTCCTTTCCTTTCCTTTCCTTTCCTTTCCTTTCCTTTCCTTTCCTTTCCTTTCCTTTCCTTTCCTTTCCTTTCCTTTCCTTTCCTTTCCTTTCCTCACACTTCATATTTCCCTCCCCACTCTCACATCTCCCACCTCCCCACAGCTCCCCACTTCCCACCTTCCCACATGCACCGCACTCGGCTCTCCCAGCCCACCGCGCATTAAACCCAACTGTGTTTGCAGAAGAGGAGTCTCTCCCGCAGTTTCCAAACTCACCTGCAAAATGCTGCTTGTTGCTAGAATCCAGGGCAAAAGCCACCTCATCCCTGGAAGCCGGGATTAAATACATTGATTGAACCCAGATTTAGAGCCGTTTTGAACAAAAACACCACTTTGGGGAATGCAAAGCAATCCTGAACTGGCAACCTAGCCTAGGCACTCTGTCTTTTTCTCTTGGCTCTTTGGGGATTTTATTAAAGACAGATCTGACGTCAGGGTGAAGGACAAGCCCTGCATTTTTCCTCTGGAGAAACTTTTCCTGCCTTCACTTCTTCATTTTTGTGTGTGGTGTTGTCCCACCTCCTGCATTTCAGTGTATCGCCGTTAGCCAAAGGGCTCTTAAAGGGAAAGCTGCAGTGCCGTGGTCCATCGCGTCGCTATTTTAGCACCGCAGCGAAATGCTCAGGGCTCACCCTTCATGCTCCTCATGGCATTCAGACTCTCCCAACCTAGCTAGTATGGCGAGAAACCTTTGATCGGGCTTTACTGGTTATGATTAATGACCCGGCGTATACAAATACGCACACACGTTTGATTTATTTAATCTTTTAATAAGAGTGGCTTCATTTGAAGTGCAGAAGGACGTTTGTCCTGCCAGCGCATCCAGCGGGAGGCAGTCTGTCGGCTCCCTCGGGACCCCCCCTCTTTTACATGGCAATTCACATGGGAAATGGAAGGAAAGGCACACTATTCCCTGCCACGCTGCGCATCCCCTCCGTGACTTTGATGTCAGAGTATGCACCAGCTCCCGGGCCCAGCTATATCTCTACCCTGTGCCAGCGGTGGGCATAACAAATATTGCTCAAGTACCTGGGAGTGCAAACCCCATCCCGAAGAGAGCGGAACTCTCTGATCACCTGTTAATAGGTACCCTGAGTTTAGCTGGCTCATTTCTGATGGTTTTCTCCTCTTACCTTGGCACAGGCACAGTATTTTCCCTCACCCTTTTAAATCTGAATTTGGAAGAATGTAAAGTCTCTCTCATCCTTAAATTGAAATAGAGTTGTATAAAGAGTGCTTGCAAAGGGAAGGAAAAATACATTAAATAGATTTACAGATCTTAAACACAAAAGAGTCGAGACATGGGCTAAAAGGGATGTCAGGGTAAATTTAAAAGTAAGGAAAATTTCCTGCTGGATATGGCAGGCTGGGCAGTGATGGGTGGATGAACACCGGTGGCCAAACTAGAACTGAGATAGTGCCTTAATCTCTGTGCGGCCTCAGCTACCTTCTGTAACTCAAGCGTGCCAGGATGGGTTGGGGTGAGCCACCCCTGGACCTCCCCAGCTGCCAGCCCAGCTCTCCAGGTGATGCCATGGGGTTTACCCCCTGGACCTGGCACGGCTGCAGATGAAGGTGGGAAGGGAGGAGAAAGTGAGGAATCGGTACTCCAGTAAAGCGTATTCTCACAGTGGCTTTCAGCCCTTTGTGCTGTGTGACGTGACATGGGCGATTTAATGGTTTTACACTGGTTGGATCAGGAAGCTCTGAAAGGACCAGATTTTTTTGTGTGACGGTCTGGACACTCATCTGCCCTGGGAAATGATTCAGCCAGAGGTTGGCTGCAAATTGGAAGAAGTGCCACCTTCTGTCTTCCTCCTCCAACACTTTCACCCCTACCACAACCCCTTCCCAGGACATACCACCCTGAAGACCAGGTTAGGATTGTATTTTCTGCCAAGTTCCTCCAGGACTTTTTCCTTTCTCCTTCCTCTTTCTCCTTCCTTCTCTTTCCTCACTTCCTCCTCTGTTCATTCATTCCACCTCTCTCTATTTCAGCATTTCTCTCTCACCCCTCTCTGTCACCAGCACACATCCTTCCTCGTGCACCAGCAATACTCAGTCACAGGGACTTTCTCTCTGTGCTGAGGAATCTAGGAAGAAGCCTGCTATCTTCCTGTCACTCGGGTGGTGTTCATCTGCACGTGGGTACCACTCCGTGCCTGACTTTGGGCTCCAAATCCCTGAATACTTTGTGAAGTGAAAGGAATATTTTGAGAGTGCAGTTCCTCTGGCCTAGATGAGACAGCCTCTTAAAAAAAGAGGTGAAACTATATGAATTAGCATAGGGTAACAGGCCCAGATGTAAAGTAGGTGGCTGATACCTCCTACAAGTTGTGCTTGCTGGCTTGGAGCTGAAGGGGCCATGCCAGCAGTCCTAGAAAAAGCAACTTTGCAAATGGAAGAGGAAAGAGAGTTCAAAGCTCCTGGGTTATCAGACTATAAAATCAAGAGAAAGAACTCTCTTAAATGACACCAGAAATGTCAGTGTTTTGTTCTTGTTTTTTTCCCCAAAAAAACATTTGCTCTCTCTATTTTGACTATTTCCCCTGCATATTTCATTCCCCTCAGTGAATTCCTTATCTAATGCTGTGGTCAAGTGTGTCAGCAAGGATGGAGCCTTTGAGATGTGGACATCTGGCTGCTTGTAGCTCCACAGCTCATCTCATGTTGGTCATGGGAATTTGTCATGTGGTGATTATAAGACAGACACTGTCTGNTTTTCTTGTTTTTTTCCCCAAAAAAACATTTTCTCTCTCTATTTTGACTATTTCCCCTGCATATTTCATTCCCCTCAGTGAATTCCTTATCTAATGCTGTGGTCAAGTGTGTCAGCAAGGATGGAGCCTTTGAGATGTGGACATCTGGCTGCTTGTAGCTCCACAGCTCATCTCATGTTGGTCATGGGAATTTGTCATGTGGTGATTATAAGACAGACACTGTCTGTCTTAGCTTGGATGAGACAGGGATCAAGGAGCGGACCTGCGGCTCCATGGCAGGGGTGCTGAGACATCCAGCTGCCTCAGCAGCTGTTCTGATAGCTATTCCTGTGTGGATATGGCACACCAGTGCACTTGCAGGTGTGACTGGGTGTAAGGGTATTTTATCAAGTCTCAAATGATAGGGACACCTAGGGTCTTCTTTAACTCAGTGATGGCAGCAGCCCACACCTTGGCTTCTGATTCTGGGGGTTCTCAGTTCCCTCTAAGGATGAAAAGGCTAAAAGAGACCATTGTAATCCTGGATCACCCTGGCTTAATCCTGGGGAGGCTTGTACTGACCTCAGTAAATGAAGGCTCTAAAGACACTTCTCTATCTAGTTCAAAAACTTAAGTTCAATTTAAGATCTTCAAATGATGGAAAATCCGCTTCATGTTTTGATGAGTTCAGTTACATTCACTATTAAAAGTTTGTGCAGTGTTTTCAGTCTGAGTTTGCTAGTTTCATCTTTCTGCCAATGTCTGCTTGGCTGATGAGCATTCAACACCTTCTTCCAACATATAAACATGCAAGGGCTCAGTAAATCACTGCTGACTCTTCTCTTCAATAAAACAAGGAAGCCACATTGCTTTTAAGTCTCAGTGTCTAATTGGTTTTCTGGACCTTGAAACAATTTTATAGTTTTAATGATTTTTTTTTTTNTGCACCAGCTCCCGGGCCCAGCTATATCTCTACCCTGTGCCAGCGGTGGGCATAACAAATATTGCTCAAGTACCTGGGAGTGCAAACCCCATCCCGAAGAGAGCGGAACTCTCTGATCACCTGTTAATACGTACCCTGAGTTTAGCTGGGTCATTTCTGATGGTTTTCTCCTCTTACCTTGGCACAGGCACAGTATTTTCCCTCACCCTTTTAAATCTGAATTTGGAAGAATGTAAAGTCTCTCTCATCCTTAAATTGAAATAGAGTTGTATAAAGAGTGCTTGCAAAGGGAAGGAAAAATACATTAAATAGATTTACAGATCTTAAACACAAAAGAGTCGAGACATGGGCTAAAAGGGATGTCAGGGTAAATTTAAAAGTAAGGAAAATTTCCTGCTGGATATGGCAGGCTGGGCAGTGATGGGTGGATGAACACCGGTGGCCAAACTAGAACTGAGATAGTGCCTTAATCTCTGTGCGGCCTCAGCTACCTTCTGTAACTCAAGCGTGCCAGGATGGGTTGGGGTGAGCCACCCCTGGACCTCCCCAGCTGCCAGCCCAGCTCTCCAGGTGATGCCATGGGGTTTACCCCCTGGACCTGGCACGGCTGCAGATGAAGGTGGGAAGGGAGGAGAAAGTGAGGAATCGGTACTCCAGTAAAGCGTATTCTCACAGTGGCTTTCAGCCCTTTGTGCTGTGTGACGTGACATGGGCGATTTAATGGTTTTACACTGGTTGGATCAGGAAGCTCTGAAAGGACCAGATTTTTTTGTGTGACGGTCTGGACACTCATCTGCCCTGGGAAATGATTCAGCCAGAGGTTGGCTGCAAATTGGAAGAAGTGCCACCTTCTGTCTTCCTCCTCCAACACTTTCACCCCTACCACAACCCCTTCCCAGGACATACCACCCTGAAGACCAGGTTAGGATTGTATTTTCTGCCAAGTTCCTCCAGGACTTTTTCCTTTCTCCTTCCTCTTTCTCCTTCCTTCTCTTTCCTCACTTCCTCCTCTGTTCATTCATTCCACCTCTCTCTATTTCAGCATTTCTCTCTCACCCCTCTCTGTCACCAGCACACATCCTTCCTCGTGCACCAGCAATACTCAGTCACAGGGACTTTCTCTCTGTGCTGAGGAATCTAGGAAGAAGCCTGCTATCTTCCTGTCACTCGGGTGGTGTTCATCTGCACGTGGGTACCACTCCGTGCCTGACTTTGGGCTCCAAATCCCTGAATACTTTGTGAAGTGAAAGGAATATTTTGAGAGTGCAGTTCCTCTGGCCTAGATGAGACAGCCTCTTAAAAAAAGAGGTGAAACTATATGAATTAGCATAGGGTAACAGGCCCAGATGTAAAGTAGGTGGCTGATACCTCCTACAAGTTGTGCTTGCTGGCTTGGAGCTGAAGGGGCCATGCCAGCAGTCCTAGAAAAAGCAACTTTGCAAATGGAAGAGGAAAGAGAGTTCAAAGCTCCTGGGTTATCAGACTATAAAATCAAGAGAAAGAACTCTCTTAAATGACACCAGAAATGTCAGTGTTTTGTTCTTGTTTTTTTCCCCAAAAAAACATTTGCTCTCTCTATTTTGACTATTTCCCCTGCATATTTCATTCCCCTCAGTGAATTCCTTATCTAATGCTGTGGTCAAGTGTGTCAGCAAGGATGGAGCCTTTGAGATGTGGACATCTGGCTGCTTGTAGCTCCACAGCTCATCTCATGTTGGTCATGGGAATTTGTCATGTGGTATATATAAGACAGACACTGTCTTAGCTTGGATGAGACAGGGATCAAGGAGCGGACCTGCGGCTCCATGGCAGGGGTGCTGAGACATCCAGCTGCCTCAGCAGCTGTTCTGATAGCTATTCCTGTGTGGATATGGCACACCAGTGCACTTGCAGGTGTGACTGGGTGTAAGGGTATTTTATCAAGTCTCAAATGATAGGGACACCTAGGGTCTTCTTTAACTCAGTGATGGCAGCAGCCCACACCTTGGCTTCTGATTCTGGGGGTTCTCAGTTCCCTCTAAGGATGAAAAAGCTAAAAGAGACCATTGTAATCCTGGATCACCCTGGCTTAATCCTGGGGAGGCTTGTACTGACCTCAGTAAATGAAGGCTCTAAAGACACTTCTCTATCTAGTTCAAAAACTTAAGTTCAATTTAAGATCTTCAAATGATGGAAAATCCGCTTCATGTTTTGATGAGTTCAGTTACATTCACTATTAAAAGTTTGTGCAGTGTTTTCAGTCTGAGTTTACTAGTTTCATCTTTCTGCCAATGTCTGCTTGGCTGATGAGCATTCAACACCTTCTTCCAACATATAAACATGCAAGGGCTCAGTAAATCACTGCTGACTCTTCTCTTCAATAAAACAAGGAAGCCACATTGCTTTTAAGTCTCAGTGTCTAATTGGTTTTCTGGACCTTGAAACAATTTTATAGTTTTAATGATTTTTTTTTTTTTCTCTTTACCTTTGACCTTCTGTGGACATTATGTCTGCGAATGCGACTATCCATCACTCTGCTGTCACGCCATCCACTGTGCACTGGAAACAGGTAGCATGCCCCAGTGCAAACTAGCTCTGACTCTGTTAGCCTAACACTTTAACATCACTCCTTCCTCAATGCCTCCCTTAGGCCTCTTGGTCACATAAACAGGTTTCTCAATTCGACTCCATTTTACAGCCCTTTTAGACTAAATAAAATGGGAAATGGATTGATTTATTTTATGCTGTTTGATGTGCCTGACACTTTTACTGAGGGCTGTAGCTGGCCAAAAAACACAGGGACTGCTAAGAACAGGGGTTTTAGGGAGGATGGATGCTGTTCTTGCCTGCAAATGTGTGGCAGGAATAGTTCCTTGCCTGTAGCAGATTTACCCTGTAATAAGTGAGATCAGAGTCTGCCTACAAGTCCAAGGGAAAAAAAAAACAAAAAAAGAAGAGCACCTTGGAACTTCCTGACTCATAAAAGGTAAAGGCTGAGTCATGAATCTGGCTTTTGAACAAGCTAAACAAGTAGCTGTGTAAGTTCTCTACCAGGGTGCCCTTTTTTCTGCCTTGCTCCAGGCTGGGGTGATGGAGGAGATGCCCCTTCCATGCAGGATTTACCTGCTGAATAGCGGGGGCCCCACTAGGCCTGCAATCAACAGCAAGGCTGGGAACCTCACCCACTTCAGGAGGCACATACTGGAATGGGAAGGGAGGTTGGGGAGTCAAACTGCGCCATTATCACTGTTGTTATCACTACTTGGGTGATGGGAAGGAGAGTTACATCAGCCCGTCCCTTTGAAATATCAAAGAAACTGTAGAAACTGGAGTATGAAAACATCTGGTTTAGTTGACTCTCGATAACATCAAGCGTCTGAGCACTCAGCCAACCCCACTTCAACACAGGTGAATATCTCATTTTCACAGTTACTGGCCTTTGCAGACGAGCTTTGACACCACAGAGTGCAAGAAGTTGTGATACAGCAGGAGGACTCACTCTTTTGCTGTCTAAACAGTCTTTCCAAAGAAGAAGATNTCAAAACCCGCCTGGACGCGTTCCTGTGTAACCTGCTCTAAGGTGGCCCTGCTCTGGCAGGGGGGTTGGACTAGATGATCTACTAAGGTCCCTTCCAACCCTAGGATTCTATGATTCTATGATTCTATAAGATGGAGGGGAATTACAATATGGATAGAGAGACAAAAGCTCCTTTGCTCCTGTTCATATTTTGTCCCTGGTACCATGACGCAGAACATACCAGCGAGGAGCTAATGTGGTAAATCCATCATTGGATTCCCTCAGTCCCTTAAAAAATGCCAGGTGAAGGGAGGTACCTTGAAATGTTTTTCTACCCACGTTTCCATTATTGAGTAAGTTAAGTATACACAATGCTGTGTGGCTTGCACTCCTAATGTGCCTGATAGCCCGTCAGGACTCTGGGATTATTTCTCCAAACAGCTGGTATAAATCAGATCCACTGATAGAAGTGAAGTTGCAAAAGAGTGAAAAATGGAACCTTCAATATTTAGTTCATTCATGCAGCCAAAATCATTTATATTCGAGTGAGAACACTGCCTTTAGGGAGACACGACTGTGGTTTCATCCCTCATAAATCCCTCAGATTCATTAGGACAGGTTTTCAGCTGGTGACAATCTGTGTGACTGTTGATTTCAGCAGTACGAATCTGGCTGACAGCGGCCGAGCTATTCCACTGTGATCAAAACCATGAGGGTCTGAGTGACAGTAGCAAAAAACAAGCCACTAAAATACCAGTTTCTGTAAGTTCCCATTTAAAACAAAACAAAAAAAAAGAACTATATATAAATGTACAAATATGTGTTATATTAGATTTTCAGTTATTGATGCTAGTATCTTCAGATATTGTATTTTCTTCATTGCCCTCAAAAACAATGGCCTGACTATTGTGTTCATCTATTCTTAAATTCTCATAGTTTCCTGTTGGACATTTATGTGGGCAAAAAAGATATTCTGATGGTTTTGAACCAGTACCAGGCATTTGTGACAGCACAACAGAACTCTGGGCTATCCAGTGTTTTTCCTGAGCAATTGTCTGTCTCAGTATCTCTTCTCAAAAAAACGTCTGTTTCTTAATTAAAGCTTTCAAACAGCACTTAGAATAAAAAAACCCAACAAAACAAAACAAAGAAACACCACACAGCAATGAACTACCACACAAAGAAGATGCCAAGCTCTGAGATTAATTAATAACTAAAATTAACAAACCACAGAGAACCAGGAACTTGCCAGAAACATGAACAAGCTCTTATAAATCCTTGCTGTAGTCTTCTGGAAATAAAGATTTACATAATATTTGCTAACCAATAAAAGAATTGGGATTAATTACGCACATTGAATCTGAGCCTCAGCTGGTATAAAAATGAGGTCCTTGGAGTTGCATTGATTTGTGGCATTCAGGGGTGCAATGCATTATTCATAAATACTAGTTTAACTATTTGGACAAACGCGGGAAGTGCAGGGGAGGAATGAACCTTTGGGTTTGCCTCCTACAGATGTTCTTTTTGATGCACATGAAAGGAGAGGAAAATAAATTGAGTAAAAAACTATGAAAGGATGAAGAATCCCAACAAATATTGCACATATTCGTGAAGTGACACAGTCCGCTCCCTTCATAGGTTGGCCTGCTTCATATCATGGCCTCTTTGATAAGAAATTTTATGACATGAACCAAAAGAAGACTTCACCCACTGAGGATAATGTGCACACCCTGATATTTCTATTCTCTAAATCAGCAAACACAGATTTACACAGCTATTCATTCGTCAGGGTCTTTTTTACTTCTACTAGTGCATGAAAATTCTCCAGTCTCTGGGATGGAGTTGACTATACAGGGAGGGAAATCTTCTCTGTTCTCTTGGAAATTCACTGTGGCCAGTGTCATTGCTCCCAGTCGGGTCTAGGTAAGACTGGAATCAGGTTTGACCTTTTCAATCACACACTGAGGCTTCCCAGCACTGTGAAAACACCAAAAAATTTAGAAGTTTGGGTTAGCTTATACACATCTTTGGTTGGAAAAAAAAAACACAAGCCAATGAAATTGCATTAAGTGTAAAAGAACAAAGGCTATAAAGCACAACCATCTCCTATCTCAGATGAGATTATTTTTTCTGTTGGAAAGCAGGTCTACCTTTCTAGATTATGTGATTGTTTTAAAATATTTTGTTAATAAATGCAGACAGATCATATGATTTTTTTTAATCTTAAAGAAAATAAGAAAGAAACCTCATGAGATGTTTAGAAAAGTTATGAATAGATCTCCAAGAGATCAAACCTGTTCGAAACATGAAATATTTTGAGGACCAGTTTTCCCTCTATGGCCTGAGTATCCAAATTCTGCATTTTAACTCTGGTAACAGTTTATTCAAAGTTTCCTTTGGTATTTGGTTACTAAATGTTTCTCTTTCAACAGAGCTGCTTTCAGTCTCTTGTTTCCTGGGGAAATGGAGCTTATGCAATCTCTTCGTACGTGTTCATGTCTGTCTGTCTGTCTGTGTCCCTGTGAAGTCATTTTTGAGCTTCTTGGCCAAAATCAAGCCAAATACGACAGAAAGAGAGATACCCCACTGACAATCACATTCCTGTGCATTTTGTGAAAGGAGGCACCGAGGAAGAAGAGAGAGGCCATAGGAGTTTCATACCTTTGGGAAAAGCAGAGTGTTTACTCACGCCCTATTAGACGCCGGAGAAGCCACACAGCTGAGACCTCTCAGACGGCGGACTGCAGGAAAACAACTTCAGCTGGAGTTTGCAGTCAGCCACCAGACACAAATCTGTGGGGAAAGCGGCTTTATTGATGTAGTGCTCACAAAAATACTGCTACTTTAGGCACACGTAGTCCACATGCTCCCAAGTTATCTTATTTTTATTTTTTTTATTTCTTCCAAGCAGCACTTTAAGGTTCTTCTACTCCCAGACTATGCCAATATTTTTCCTTAATTTAGTCTCAATTATAAAAGCAAAAAGGGTGAAAACAAAGGTATCAATTTTCACAGTATCACCTTAGGAAATAAAATGTTAAGTTGTCACAAATTCTTCCATGGACTTTTTCAAACTGCAAAGGTACAGTCACCTCCCAGTGGATATAGAGTGGTTTTGCCTCAAGAAGGTGAATAAATTGAGGGCCTGGTATGAGCTGGTTTAGAGCCCTCAGCAGATGGAGATCTCAACAATGAAGAGCATTCAGGATATATGTGTTTTTATTACCATTGACAATTGCATCTGAAGCAATTAAAAAATATTATAATGAAGATAATAAAGTACTTTTCCATGCCCTGAGGCTGTTCACCACAATGCCTGCTAGCATTCCTTATCAGTTTTACAAAACTAGGAGCATTCTGATTTTATTTCCTGATTTCATTTGGCGCACAGTTTCTTGCCAACACAAAAGACATAGTCCCAAGGCAAAGAAAGGGAATGGGGCATGGGAGATGATGTATTGCACCCGCAATGCCAGAGCAGGTTACTGCTCTGAGTTCTGCTGTTTGTGATCAGTGTCCACCTTGCTCCATCCCTACTTAGTGTGACAAATCTTTCCACCCTCTCCTGGACTGAGGGAACCACACAGAGTAATCACAGTTTCCTTCTGGGCTTATTTTATCTTCCTCTTCCTCCTGTCAGCCTTTTGGGGCAGATGGGATGATATGAACTTGCTTTCAACCTGACGGAAAAGGAGAACAGGCTGGAACAAGGTTCCTGAGCCACATGCTCAGGGAAAAGTTGATGTCTATCTTGATCCAGAAAATGCTTTTCTTCTTTATCATGTAATAAAATGGTTTCATAGGTTCTGGCAGGACTTCTTTCCCTTTAGCATGGCTTTGGTCCATCTCCCTTTAATCTCTTCTAAAATTATTGGGTCCCTGAGGAACTGCTGGGCTGCACATGTTCAGCCAGGACAGGCTTCCCAAAGGGAATTTGGACAAGAAGGACATATTTTGGGACACTGTGCAAGACAGGCACAGCACAGGAGTGGGGAAGGAAAAGAAGAAGATCCCCTCATGGGATCCACAGCACCATGCTCCTGAGGCTGCATTAGTTATTCCTGGTTTTAAAACATACAGAGGGTAAATCCTTTATCCCCACAATTAGCAAAAATTGTAGCCATCATGGTTTGTTGTTGGGGTTTTTTGTTGTTTGTTTGTTTGTTTGTTTTTAAAAAAAGGAAAGCTAAAAAGAGGACCCGTACATCTATCAGCCCTGAAAAGCATCCAGTTTCACTGAGATGGTTGCACCTATTATTCGTAAGTTGGAACTCTATGTGACATGACCAGTGCCATTAGATGCCAAAAATGAAAACTTTTCACCATGTTCCACAAAGTCATTTTCTGCCCTAATGCCATCACTTCCCACTCCTTACTTGACAAGGGAGAAATGTATTGACTTGAAGTCCAGAAAGGACACACTTGACTTTGGATGTCATAGGCTGAGGACTTTGGGGGCTCATTCCAGTGAATCAAAGAGTTTTTCTCGCTCTGTTCCCACTCCAGCAACATTTTTGGTTTAGCTGTTCCTTTCTACTGGCTTACAAAGGGCAGTCTTTATATTTGCAGAGCTCAGGACTGTTGTTTAGGGCCTATCATAACACAATTTCAATCCCTGAATAGTGTGTTCAGGCTGCAACACAGTGAAAACTATTTCAGCTGTAGTGAAGCTGCTCCCCTGATCCCGGAGAGTCCTTCAGCTCCACAGGCTGGTTTCCATTACTCCCACTCACTCTGACTCCTTGACCTCCATTTGGTCCATCACAACATGACCTACACATTTCAGATTGTCCTCTAGGGCACCCCACAGAAACACCCCTCAGAACAAATGCAAGTGGTTAGTTTTAAAGGAGGAAACTGGTATTTCAAGCAAAAATGGTCACTTTTGACAAATAAAGTTCTAGCTTAATTTGGCAAGCTCTTTCTGCTACCTTTTGCAGTCTTATCTGTTTGCTTTTTCAATCTCAAATGTGTTTCTCTGGCAAGATGTCTCCGGTTCCTGGTGGCAGCCCCTGAAGCACTGTCTGGCTGAACTCCCAGCACTTCACAGAGCAGGATTCAGCATGGAACCAGAAAGTGCACAGTTCAACCCCATGACTGAGACACAAAAATGCCCTTGGGGGGTAGATAGTTTCCTTTATTCTCAGTTACTTCAAGTTGTTGCAGGTCATGGAGGCAAGGGATTTCCCAGGAAAGCCACCCTTCTCTTTTCACAGTGGGGACTGTTGTCCTCACATTATGTCACAGAATCACAGAGGGATAGTGGTTGGAAGGGACCTCTGGAGATCATCTAGTCCAACCCCCTGCCAGAGCAGGGCCACCTTAGAGCAGGTTGCACAGGAACGCGTCCAGGCGGGTTTTGAATGTCTCCAGAGACGGAGACTCCACAACTTCCCTGGGCAGCCTGTGCCAGGGCTCTGCCACCCTCAAGATAAAGAAGTTCCTCCTCATGTTTAGGTGGAACTTCCTATGCTTAAGTTTGTGCCCATTACCTCTTGTCCTGTCACTGGGCACCACTGAAAAGATCCTGGCCCCATCCTCCTGACACCCACCCTTTAAGTATTTATAAGCATCGATAAGATCCCCCCTCAGTCGTCTTTTTTTTTCCAGACTAAAAAGACCCAATTCCCTCAGCCTTTCTTCATAAGAGAGATGTTCCTGTCCCCTAATCACCTCCCAGAGGCACCTTAGGAAGAAAAGTCTCTCACTCATTTGAGGGCTCAAAATGGCTACTGACACTACAGGTAAGGTGGCCAGCTTAGAAGAGTTTTCATGTGTTAAAAGACTTTTGGCTTTATTTATTCACCATGTGCTGAGTCACGGTCCTTGAAATGTGCCTGGGGAAAGTGTTTGCCCAGGTGATGGAGAGCACCTGGATCCTGTAGGTGCCCGTGATGGCTCCTGGCAAGATACCTCCTCAGATGTGAGCCATCACATCTGTCTCCTGCTGCAGGTCTCCAGGTTACTGTTTTTTGGAGCAGGGAAGGGCCTGGGCTGAGACTAAGGCCAAGACACTGAGTCTCCAGTGAGCAGATTTAGGAGCTGAAGAAGGAAAATGGGAGGGGTGGGAGGCAAGGGAATACGACTGAGGCACAGTCAGAGGGCTGGAAGAGACTCAAGGGGTCTCCTATCTCCCCTGCCCCAAGGCACAAACTGCTTTAACTAAACTTTTCATGACAGATGTTTGCCTAACCTTGTCTTCAGGGAGCAAGAATGCTTCCCTTTACCCACTCTGCAGCAACCCCTTCCAGGTCTTCAGAGGTAGAGAGTTAAGCCTAATGTCTACCTTAAATGTCCCTTGCTGCAGTGTAAATCCACTGTTCCTTGTGCAAACTGGAGAAATTATTGCTTTCCTCTTCATTCATTGCAACATTTAACCAGTTTAAAGACATTATGTGTATCTCCACTGCAACCTTCTCTCCTTCCCCAGTCCTCCTATTCTTTGCTCAGACATCATAATTTCTTACTTTCTCTGTAATCTTTGAGGTTCCCAAACTAGGACTAGCACTGCAACTAGACAGATACCTCCTGTTTACAATTCCTAGGTTTCACTCACTTCCCACTTACTTCTTGTTGACCTGCAATCCCTAGATTACTTCTGCAGGAAGCCACTTATTCCCACCACGGTGGTTGTTCCTGCTGAGGTAAATGACTGCAGAGCCATAACAGGCAGTCACCTAAATGGGCACAACCCTGTTGTTAGCACCTGGGAAAGTGAGTCTGGTCACCAGTGCCGCAAGAGAGGCAGGATGTCTGTGACATCAGTTAAACTTGCTGGGATAAAATGTTTGACAGTAGCAACAAAATCTCAACAGTAGCAGGAACCACCCTCAGATATGCCCTGTCAGAACCAGTAACCTGCAGGGCTTTACTACTCTCCCACTGTTATTTCCCCTGAGTTAGTTTCCCGTGTCAATCCATGTAAAACCTGCTCCTTCTCCTTGGAGAAAACAAAATAAATTAGTGTTGTTGATACACCTGAAGAGCCTGACAGAACCCCAAGCCTACTGTTATCCCGAACTCCTTTATGAACTATTTCACAGGATCCTCTGGGGGATTTTTTATTTTCAAACCTTGACTTGTATCATCAGTAGATGTAGTTCTTATGTGCTGCTGCCAAAGACTGGAAGATTTTGAAAGACCCCAGGCTACATCCCAGAGCCCCAGTCCAGCTCTTTCTCCAGAGCAAGAGAGCAGTATGCATAACCCTCACTGAGGATAACCTTCCTAACCAGATAGTCATCCACACCACAGGATTTAATCTGGGCTAAATTCCCATCTCACTTGAGGAGATTTCATGTGAAATAGTGTCAAAAGTTTTACTGCAGTCGAGATCAAATCACACCACAGCAACTTCATCACCTTCTTCATACATACTCTGTCTCCCATACCCTTGAGATCTGTCACAAATCTGGTGTTCTTTTAGTCATGATTTGTTTATAACCAACATATGCTTGGTGTTGCTAAGCTCCTTCTGATCTTCAAAGTGTTCAAAAATGATCTGTTCCACTTGTTTCAACATTTTTCTAGGTGTTGAAAATATGCTGATTGGTAGTTAATTCCCTAGCTCTTCCTTTTCCTCCACATTGATAGACCCATATCAGCCCTCTTCTCTCTCTCTTAGGTCTCACTTATCCTTCAAGATAGTGGCTAGCCAGTTCTTTGATTTAAATAAAAAAAAAATGTCTTTTGAAAGAACTCCTTTAGACTGCCTTTTGCTTACTGTAGACTGAATTCCTCCTTCCCACTCATTGGTGTTGGTGTATTAGTCATTGGCTCATAGCAGTTCAAGTGAAGGCATTAACCACTTCATCCCTACAGGCATTAATAGCTTTCCTTTCTCACTAAGAGAAGGACCAGGTTCTTCCTTCATCTTCCTCTCTCTGATGAAATATTAATAGAAAGCTCTTTATTACCTTCCGTGTCCCTTGCTAGTTGTACTTCATCCTGTGCTTTGGCCTTTATGATCTTGTCCCTACATGCTCCAGCAAATCTTTTATATGCATTTTTAGTAAACTGACCTAGTTTCTACTTCTTGCATGTACTCATAGACCATCTGTCTGATGCATGCGACTGCCAGCCGTTAACAGTACAGGCTGCATTTTACCTCCAGACTGGAGACTGGGGAAACTGGGGTCCTCTACAAACTCATTTTCACCCGGATGAGGTTACTAAGAAGAAATATTGTAGGATCATTGCTTCTCTGAGTGAAGTAAGGAGTAACCTCAGCGTTGCACTGAGTAGGAGAAGGAGATGCCTAAGAAAGAGTTGTGCCATCAAATGACAAAAGGTATCAGCCCTCTGTATTCAATTATCAATGTCTCTTAATTACACACTCTCCTTGAAAATCAGGGCATGGGATTTCTGAAGAGGAACAGGTTACTAAATGTTCTCAAACACACACTTAAGAAAAACTTCTCCCAGTTGGTCCTAATATTTTTGCTCTAGAAAAAAGTCAAAATGGCAACACAACAAGCCCCAACCCTGCATTTCTTTTACCATCCCCCCGTAAGTGTTCCTGGGAGCTGTGAGTACTTACTGAGGGATAGCTGTTTCCACTGTACTTTCCTGTGGAGAAGCATGGTGAAGAAAGTGCTGGAGTAAATTATCTGCTGTTTGAGTTATTGTCATGAATGATAAAACAGATGTTTCATATGCATGAACTTTTCATGATCTTGTGCTGCAGGCTGGCTAGATAATGTGAAATCCTATTACAGCATGGAACAAGGAGCTGTAGTGGGCATATAAGTCCCAAATCTCGCTCCTGATGACACAGTTTTTTCCACAGTTTATCCCTTAAACCACACACTTGCTAGTCCTTGCACGTCCAGCAGCATTTCTATACCCATTTTTAGCTGGAAGTGAGACTTTTGGCAAATTATTTGGAAAACTCCATAAAATATATATTCCTGTTCCCCTAGTTAATGCTAAGTCCATTGCCCTTCAATGTGCTTGGGGTCTCTGGAACGTTTCTGGGCATGATTGTTTCTGTTGCCTACTCCCAGGTGAGAACGTTTATTCTTACACCTACCATTAGCACGCCCTAGGCTTTGCAAGAGAAAATGCATCAAACTCCTTTGCACTGCCCCAGAGACACAAAGCAGCTATAAAGGGAGCTAAAGCAGTTAATTGCTCTGCTTCCCCCAAGCATCATAAAGCTATCAGAGTACCCTGGAGAATCTGGCATTTACAGAGTAATTTCTGTTGCATGAAAGGCATAACCCTTAAAATCATAGACATAATGCTCAAAGGGATTTTAGGGTATCACATAATCCAAATTTTCACATGGAAGTAGGCTCAAGGTTAGAGGTAGGTTACAACCTATGAAGGTTTTTTGTGCCTTTTTAAAAACTGAAAGGCGATCACGCAATGTATTTCCGGAGACTGATTTGTATCTGCACATGCAGAATGGCTAAGCTTTACAAAGAGATTTGTATGCCAAATCCTTAGTCTACTCTCTCTATTTGCTGTGCAATTTTCATACCTATTGTAGAGTGGCTGACAGAAACCATCATTAGAGACAGTAGCAGAACTCCTTTCTCCCAGTAGCTCCTGGAACTTGAACCAGGACTCACAAACTTTTGGACTTGCCACCATACAAAAGTTTGTAACCCCACACCTGGGAAGTAGGCAAAGCCTTCCTCCAGCTGCACCCCTCCAGTGGGCCTGAGCACATGCGGCAGAGCTGAATATCCCCGACACGCTGTATGTGTCAATCTAAGATCAACCCTAGTTTATGTGCCTGTTAGGCTCTCTTTGTAAACAGAATGAAATGTGATGGAGTTTTGGTATAAATGACTCTGATCTTGAGTAATTCCTTGCAGCCCCTCCTCGCATTCACCCTACTAATCATGAGGTTAGGGAAATACTGCTTGAAAGATGCGGTAATAACTTGGAGCCCAGCACAAGCAGTAAAAAATTGCTTTCTTTTAGGAAATCTTGTCATTATCCCATAAATACGGCATATCTACATAGTCTCTGCCTTAGCACATATGGAACATGGAGAAGAAATTATATTACATCATCACACTGTCATGTGCAGTTGGCAGGAATTCTGGGAGCTGCTCTGCAACTCCATGTTCAGATGAAGGAAAGAAACAAAGGATAGGTAGAGCTGTATCAAGGTAAAAGGCTTAATTTTTTAAATAACTTTTAATCTGAGACAGATGACACGAAGATGGAAATATACACTCATCTTGTCCCAACTTGGCCAAAGTTTCTATGTGAAGTCCTTCATGTGTAGTTTATGCCTGTGTTGAAGTAATTTTCTTGACTGTATCCTAAGAAAGGATTGTAAGGGACCTCTGTAGATCATCTAGTCCAACCCCCTGCCAGAGCAGGGTCACCTTAGAGCAGGTTACACAGGAACGCGTCCAGGCGGGTTTGGAATGTCTCCAGAGATGGAGACTCCACCACCTCCCTGGGCAGCTTGTTCCAGTGCTCTGCCACCCTCAAGGGAAAGAAGTTCCTTCTCATGTTTAGGTGGAACTTCCTATGCTCAAGTTTGTGCCCATTACCTCTTGTCCTGTCACTGGGCACCACTGAAAAGAGCCTGGCCCCATCCTCCTGACACCCACCCTTCAAGTATTTATAAGTGTTGATAATGTCCCTCCTCAGACGTCTTTTTCCTAGACTAAAGAGACCCGATTTTCTCAGCCTTTCTTCATAAAAGAGGTGTTCCAGTCCCCTCATCATCTTGGTAGCCCTTTGCTGCACCCTCTCCAGCAGTTCCCTGTCCTTCTTGANTGGGGAACATCACAACACATATTAATGCAATGGGCTCTGAAATCTCTGTACAGCGACATATAGATATAACTTATGCATTACCAGCAGCACAAAGCAGGGACATTTTTATAGGTTTTAAGGCAATCTTTCTTGTTTCCTGTGAATTGCAAGTCACAGAATATCAACCAGGTGCCTGGAATCAGCTCATGCTAAATGATTATCTTGAAAAGCATCCAGCCATGGCTGGAAACAGCAGGAGACTGAGCTGCCGCCACTCCTCTTGCTGATTCATTCCAGTCATCTGATCAGTCTCCCTTTGGAGAGGCAGGTAGACCTTGTCTCTACCTTAAGTTTGTCTCATTTTAAGTGCTAGCCATTTTTTCCTGTGCAGCTTTTCCTACGTTGTATTTTCTCTGTGCCTCCAAGAGGTGCCTCATTCTTCTTACCTAGTAATTTACAGAAGCCAAATTTTCTAATAAATTACAGAAGCCAAATCTTTCACAGTGAGATATTTTCTTGCAGCCATTTAGTTTTTTCTTCTGTGACTTTTCTCTGCTTTCTGTACAGTCTTTCAACATCCCTTTAAAAACATGGTTTTCAGGCCCAGATGTGGTATTCCAGTACGCACCACTGCTGCAAACCCAGGCAGAATTCACATCACTTCTCTTACTCAATCTCCTCCTAGTCTGATGATCACATCAGTGATGTCATTTCCCCCAGCATCATTCTGAGTTAAAATTCACCTGTGTATCCAGCACTATCTTTAGGTCTGCTTTGGTCTGTGCTTCTGGGATGTAGGTTCCACCTTTATTCAATTTAATTTACTTTGAATGGGCTCAATTTGCAAAATGTTTTGTCATCTTATTATTGCTTAGTCACATGATAATTTTTTAGTCTGCCCATCTTAAAGTCATTGTGAAACTCTAGATTCAACCCCAGAGCTGCTGATAGAAAAATGGAAGGCTTTGGACCAATTTCTGTGAAATCCACTAGAATATCTATTGCTTCATAAATTTTTTTCACTAAAAATAAAAATTTGTGGTCAGTTAAATGGTTTTTTAATCCATTAAAAATGTGCTATGTTGTTGTACAGGCCATATTTTAGTTTATTTCATTTTATTCATAACATTGTATGGTAGTAAAAGTACAGAACATCTACTGTATGTTCAAGGCATGCAGGCTCTTTAATCAGTCAGTTTACTGCCATATGCAAAATATCAGTTTTGTTAGATAAGAGCTATTTTCATATTAACATGTCATTAATGGTCACTAATTGTAGTCCTAGACTTTAACTTCATTCTTGATTTATGAACACGTCTCTTTTCAATACAAATGGCTGGTTGGCTTTCAGCCTATCTTTGCATTGTCTTGTTTGTCCTCATCAAATATTGGCAGAGAACTAACATTTTTCCAGTCATCTGTAATTTCCCCAGTATTGTGAGATTAAAAGGAAACATGAGGGAACCAGAGACCGCATCAGCTCCAATTTAAGATGTCCGAGTCAAAGTCATCCAGGCCTGCTGACTTCAAACAGAGTTGTTTCATGTTCTCTGAACCACTAAAAGCTCAGACAGTAGTTTATCATCCTCATGTGATCTTAGTGCATCATCCTGCTTTCTCCCAAATACAGAGTAGAAGCACGCTACCTTTATTGTTGCTGGCATGTCAGTTGTTCCTGACACACTTAAAAAACCCCTCTCTTTCTTCCTATCTTTGGCCTTTTCAGCTCTGGATAGCGTCTGATGTCTTCAGCTTCCCTTATCAACCACCTGATTAGAGAGAAATCACAAAACATATTTCCAACCTTCTCATTTGTTATATTCTCTTATTTTAAAATTGTTTCCACTTGTTGCTTTTACTTACCAATTGCACTTTTAACTAAAACTGGTGAGGTTGGTTTTTTGGTTTTTTGGGTTTTTTTCGATGATATGACACATTCTTCATAAAACAAGTCCAATTGTTATTCCTCATGACTCTTAATTTTCTTCCTTTTAACACATTTTAATGCATTTTTGGTTACAAGCCACACACTTATAGGTAAACCTCACTGCTATTTCTGCTATGGGTAATGCTGAACAAGTGCTAAAAAGAGTTTGAAACTTCAGCAGGAGAGTCCCAGCATACAGACAGATGTTAGCTGTAAGCATCAAAATGATAATAATAATAAAATAAAACCAAATCACTGCAGTTAATCTATTAGGGAGGGGACTTTGTTAAAGCATCTACCTGAGGGTGTCAGAGCAGTACACAGGGCACCAGTTTGATTGTCAGGAGCATTAAGGCATTGTCTGACCACTGCTTGGCTGTGTGACCACTGTCAACTTTTTCCTCTTTGTCCTTGGAATATGACTGGTGACACTACACAAACTGTACAGTAAATATCTGCGCTCAAACGGAGTTCAGTGGAGGTTGCAGATGCAATCACAAATCTGCTGTTCCTGACTGTTTGAACACTTGTTTTGCACTGAAATAGTTTTCTTCTGCATATTTCCTCTCGTTTGTTTGCTTTTTTTTTTTTAATATGCTGTTTCCCAAGGATTAGGGTTTGGTTTTTTGGGTTTTTTTTAGTGAGGGAAGAAAGTAGCATTCTTTTCATACATGGCTGTTTGATTGTTTGCTTTTTTTAATGTGCTGCTCCCATGGATTTCTCCTTTTTTGTGGTGAGCAAAGAATCCCACAATATATTGCATCAGTCTCCACACTGTGCACCAGCAACATGGCCTGAACCATGTCTCGAGCGCCGCAGCCGAGAGCAGAGATGGAGCTAAAGTTAACCGCTCCTCTATCAGCCACAGCCAGGCAGGTGTTGAGAAGCGCTGCACTGCTGAGCCTGATGTGGTAGGCGCAGGTGAGCTTACGGAGAGATCTTGTCTTTCCCTCCTCGCCTCCTGCTTTTAAGTCTCCGATCTACTCTCAGCATGTTTTGACTGGTGGAGGCCCTGCTATGCAGAGCATGAATATACGTAGCCACACATTTGTGATCCAGTATTGTAGCAGGCTCACAGAGCTTTCTTGAGAATCACCCATGAAGGAAAAATGCTGATTTTTTTTATGACAAAATGCAGCTCAAATGAATACAGCTAGAATTCCACACAACAAAAGATAAAGGAAAATCTCTAGACCCTAGACTTCCTTGCAGTGAAATTTCAAAGGCCAGTAGGCAATAAGGCTCTTCTCGCATTTCTCAAAAACATTAGAATAATTCAGGAAGTCTGAAAAATGTCTCTATGTCTCTCCCTTGACAAGGTCAAGGTAAATATTTGTGTTCCTTAATTCTTACGCTACTTCACCATTGTGGCTGTTGTTGAGCATGTTGTGACTTACCAGCTGTGAAGTCACAGTCAACGCAGGAGACGCAGGGACGAGAGGAGGGAAAAATAATTCACCCCCTGGAAGCTACTGAAATCTGTGAAGGATTCCTTTACAGATGATGGGATTACTCCTGGCAGGGCACATTCTTCTCCGTAAAGCAATCACTGGCTGATCTTTTGTGGGATGAGTGATACCAGCTGTGTTGTACTCTGGAACACTTTTTAGGAAACTATTAGAAAATACGATTTCTGTAGCCATTCAAATCAATTACAGATTGAATATTTGAACTTAAACTCATGGCTGTATTTCCTGACTGTCCTCAGCATTTTTTTTAAATGGGTCTTGTTCAGAAGATACTGGAAAACAAGTTTTTATTGGAAATTCCATTGAAAAGTTGCAAACAACATGTCATCACCTCAAAGTCTTGTGTCTGTGTCTGTATTTTTTTTTTTTTTTTTTGCTGAGGCCACTTATCAATTCCACATTTCTTATCTTGTTCTGATGATTTCAGATAGCAGGATGTAAGATATGAGTGTCGCCAGCAAAAGTCAGCACAATCTATTGGTTGACTCTAATCTCTGAGTGATGTACTTGCCTGTGCCTACTGTTCCTTAGTGAATATTGGATGATACATTAACACAGTTCGGTAACATCCCCCAAAATTTACTTTCAAGTCTACTCCCTTGATCATGCACTTTGACTTTGACTAAATATTAATTGTAACTTGTGCTTTCTTTTGGAGTTAACAGTCTCTTCATCCAACATAAAACCTGTCATGGGGCAATAGTTCAGTTTAAGGGTCCTTCCCAATAGACAAGGCAAGTAATACCGCAGTGTGTGTGTCTCCAAGCATCACACTGCACCCTCCAACACTAACAGTCCTCCGAGGCACGTCTTGTATTTTGATGGTCCATGCCAGCCACAGACCCCTGGTCCACAGATTGGTCCACAAGCTGCTTTGGGCAATAGAAACAAGAATAATGCACATAAATGGACAATGACGTCTTAGAGGCCCAGGACACCTGGTGCTCAGAGAAGACCACTGTCAAGTGCTATGTAATGTGACAACAAGAAAGTGCCCGAGCTGAATGATGTTGATGTAAGTTTTCTGCACCATTTGACTGTGGGCCCACATCCACTCTCCAAATGGCCATAATGGATATATCTAACAATATAGAAGCAGCTTGAAATGTTTTTTGCCTTGACTATGCAGCCTA
Organism: Rhinoptilus africanus; assembly: GCA_013400135.1. Lineage (NCBI taxonomy): Eukaryota > Metazoa > Chordata > Aves > Charadriiformes > Glareolidae > Rhinoptilus > Rhinoptilus africanus. Next base: position 190,388 of record VXBO01014821.1, read on the forward strand.
TAAAGTCTACCCACTTGAAGCCTCTGTGTCCAGTCCTCTAGGCTTAAGAAAAAGATTTGACCTTTCTGTTCCTCTTAAAACATTCAGAGCAAACATTTTTTAAGTTGAAATATACAAAAAACATGTCTTAGTCCGCATTTAACACACACAAATAACTCAGTTGATTTTTTTACTAAGCAGCCCCCTTAGTACTATAGAATATACCAATAACCATAAATGGTGAAAGAACCCTGGAATCCCCAGCAACCCTCCAAAAATAAAGAAATGACTGCTATTATAACAATGTGTAATGGGAATGCTATTTGAGATACATCATACTCTTTACACGCTGCAAGAAGCATCCTCTGGTGATTGAATCCCATCATTTCCCTTGGAAAAAGGTCATGGAAATGAAACCCACAAACGTTATGTTTAAATAACTTTGCAGGCCTGGCTGCAACCCATGACGGTAACGAAAATGCTTCATTAAGGTTTCCAGTTTACCCCTAATTCGCTCCACATTGCTTAACTATTACAGCATATGTCTCACATTGTACTTACAGGGAGATCTCTCAGGGACTGCACCCTGGCAGTCTGGGTGAATTGGAAAGGATTTTATCCTAGTTCTTAAACTTATTATTTCCGTGGGTTTCTGCGTGGTCTTTAATACTGTAATCTTGGTAGTAGAATCTGTTTTTTTACAATAACATTCAAATAATAAAGGGCAGCCTAAATATGGCAATGTTATTAGCAAAATTGTTGAAGACTACTGCTTTATTTTTTATTCTTTTATTGCTGTAACATTCAAAGATGAAGCACTAAACAAAGGTCTCAGGAGACAGGGCTTTCTCACAAGGTTTCTAGGTGACTTTGGACAATACCCCAGGTCCAGATTGAGCCCAACTAGCTTTGATTCTACGCTTCCACTGTCAAAGGATGAGAAAGACAGAGAAAGAAAAAAAAAAAATAAGAGAGAGAATAGAGACTTTCGGAGAGAAGTTCATCCCACATTAATGAGGATTGCCCAGGTGACTGACTTTCTTCTTTAAAAGCTGAAGGAACTTTGGCCAGCTGTTTTCCTGCTTGGGGAGCTTCAATCAAGTAAGTAAACTAAATAAGAGATAGTTGGGCATATGCCTCGAGGCAGGGGATCCTTGACTGGTGCAATGGCGAGCACTGAAGAAAGATTCACTAGAGAGCAACAGATGCTGCACCCACAGTAGCTCAGCTGGGCAGGCGCCCCAACACAAGTCCTGTCAGTAGGTTATGTCCTTAAACTCACAGAGAGGGTAGCGTCTTCATTGGTCCATGTGCGTTGGTTTCATAGGATGTTAGCTCATACCAATAATAAGGTCTGGATTTTTTTTTTCAGAATCTAGCATATGGTGTTCTACTCCAGGTCCCGCAAGAACAACACACCTTCCCATCAAAGACTCTTCAAAAAACTGTTTAAAAAGTGGCTATTTTTTTTTAATTTAAAATGTGTCAGTTCATACAACCAACCACCCCTATACTGAAGTATGGCCTGCCTTGAACTCCTATTGCAGGTTCACCACACCTCCTAACACTGTTCTGAAAGGAGTCCTGGGATGTCATGCAGAGGTGCAGCAGTCATGCAGAGTGACTCCAAGAGTTACCTGCCTGAGTCTGTGTGGAATAATTACTAAATTGGCCAAAAATATAAAAGTACAGCGTTGTTTACACATTAAGGAAAAGCATAAAATCAAGAGGCTTCTGAGGTGGAAAACAGCTACAGCTGGCATGGATGCAACATCTGCAATTCCTGGTACACTATTGCTTGCGAAGCTACATGGGGGATGGAACAGAATGCAACCCTCCCTGGCCTTGCCCTGTGATGTATAGCAGATACGGGAACAAGATGGTACTAAGTAACAGACCAGCAGCTTACTCACTACCCTGAGCCCACATCTTATCAAATTTTGATGAAATGCTGTCCTTTGTGCAAATTTTGCATCATAATGTCATTATAATACCAAAACATACCTCCATCCCGAAGGCTACCCACCTTTGTGAAGCGAGAGAATTTCACACCAATCATAATAAAGGTATTTATGACTAAAGTCACTCAAACTCCACTTTGAAGGTAAAAAATAGTACAAAAATAGCCTGAGAAAGGGGGGACATCAGGGAAGACACCATTGGGAACAAGTCAGGGAGAACTCAATCACAGACTGCCTTTGACTGCCAGAACCAGTCGACGGGGTGAGCCTTTCTTCCCTCCAATAGGGACACCTGTGGGTAAGACTAAACCGAGCGCTTCTTTAGGAAGCTTAGAAATTTCTCTAGAGAATCTCTTTTCTATATTTATAGCCAGGCTGTACTTTTTATAACTTTGTTGTGCGTTTTGTCTATGTAACGATACTTTTATTTGCATGTGCTTTGCAGACAGTGTATTTATCACCGGCAATCCAAAGAACCTGTATATCTGTTGTTTAAATAAACTGCACAGTTTAAGTAGCTAGTCATTTCAGTTTCTCACTGAAAGCAACCAAAGACTCGAGAGTGGCCGTGCTAGATCGTGAGCATGACTAGACTGAAGGTGCAGCCCACTATTAGCGTATCCAAATCGTAACAGTCTAATACATGTTAGACGTGACTGGACTGATAGTGGCGAATTGGGCATCACTCAGAATTTAAAGCTAGCCACACCCAGCCTCCCACCTTGGTGAGGAGTGTTAGAACCCAAAGGGGTTTATTTTCTGCCCAAACCGCTTTGCCCCTTTCACACAACACTCTAATGAATGATGTATCCCAGAGGAGCAGGGCAGATCAGTTGAAGACAAGCTGAAGCTTCTTAATGCCTGGTTCATCTGGCCGCCTCCAAGTTTGCAGTATAGCAACTCAGGTCCTGCTACTCATTGTAAATTACTATTTACCTCTCTCACACTTCTTTAATAATGGCCCAAGCTAACAGCAAATTTAATACAGTCTAAATGTGAAACTTTTTTGGCTTTGTAAAGCTGCTTCAGTCCTATGTTGACTTTTATTGACAATTGCATTTATTTTTACAGGCACAGTGTTTTTGTTTTCCCATGTCTTGCAACATGATTAAGACAGAGGAGGAAGATTAACCCTTCTACATCCGGACCATTAAAAACCAAAGCACATCCAGCCAAGCTGCAAAGCCGTACACAGACTCTGCTCAGGGAAAAAATGCTGAACCTGTGAGGCTTCCCAAAACCAGGGGCAACTTTGTACAGGGAGGACGCATTCTGCTAGGAGAAGGGTCGTTAGTGAACACAACATGGTAAGCTATTATTATAACCAAGTTTAGATCTTGGCTCTGGCAACTTCCTCAGTGAATGGATTTGCCTAGCACAGTACTACTAATCTATTTTCAACTTTGGTCGGGTTTGTAAACTGCGTCTATGGCAAGTGACAACCACATAGCATATAGATACCCAGATATGCTTTAAGCTGATGAGGATGAGTATTAACAGTCCAGAGCTCTAATGTGGATTTGTTTTCTCAAGCAGATAAACTAGCCTGCCCCTAGGCTGTCGACAAGATGCTTCTAACATCCTAAGGAGAGTGCTGATTGGCATGGGCCAAAACTGGACACATTTTCTTCCAGCAATCAAACTTTAGGCATGAACACAGCACAGTTAAGCCCATTCCCCGATTTTAATACTGCAACCGTAGTCATACAAACAAGTCTGAATCTAGCTTTATGTTCCTAATCGTGATGAATGCCTGCAAGTTAGCACAGACACTGAAAAATCCAGAGGGTCACACTTTATTAAGACCTCATGTTATTTCATGAGGCACTGTTATTCCATAGCAGTTGAGGCTCACTTTTTTACAAGACATAAGACAAAAAGAAGTTGGTTTGCCAAGAATGGATGTTTTCATTACCATTCCATATATGTATCACAGATGTCTTACAAGACAAAAGGTTAAGACTGTTCTGCAGCAGCACAGATAATTTATGTTCCCCTTCCACAGCCAACTGTCCTTCCACTATTACAAAATGTTTCCTTCTCTTTCCTCCTTAAAAAAAAAAAAAAAAAAATAAAAGCACTTGCTGGGATGCTTGGTGGGATGATGGAATGTCTGTTACGCTGAAATAAGGGACTGTATTGGCTAAACATTGATCTGTGGAGTGTAACTTTTATGTAAGTTGTCATCTTCAAACATTTAACAGCTGCTCCTCACACAGGATGCCCTCTTTCCCTGCAAAGTGAGCACATGACAAAGCCTGTGGTGCTGAAATATTTTGCATTCTGGGATTTAGAATGTCTCTTCTCTTAGGGCAGGATATAGTAAAAAAATAACCCATGGATCGTTAGGAAATGTTTAGCGAGGGTGGGAAGTCAGGCAGTGTTTTTGGACTCAGCTGAGCCCCTCCTACATAGTGGCTAACAGATGCTTTCATCCTGAGATGAAATGCAGATTTGAGGTTCAAAAGTATAACCTGTCTTGTCAGCTGTCATTTCCAAGACAGAACTATGAGGGTTTACTGGGACTAAAGCAGACAATGTCTTCCAAAATAAAGGATGCTGGAATATAGCAAAAGTACAAGCCCAGTCATGGAATGAGAAGTCCATCATAGACTGAAACCACAAAAGGATCTAATCAGCCTTGTATTTTAGCATTTTTTCTCATGACAGAACCAGTTAAGGGCAAACCCTTTGTGTACTCTTTTTATTTTTGGTTCCGTGTCATTGTTTACGGGGAATAGGATGGAGAGGTTTTATTGTTCTTGGGTTTGAATTTATTTCAGCAAGTTACTCATCTGTGACTAATTATATTTGTTTTAACGCCATGGACATCCTGTTCTAGAAGAGCTTTGCTGTATTTTTTTTTTCTTCTTTACTGTGTGTTGAATATGAATTTCCCCTATAAAATCCTATCTAGGATCTCACGACTCTTATTTCTGAGTATTTGTTGATCACAATAATTTGGTCAGGAACCAGAAAAAAAAATTGCTCTCAGCTAAATATCACATATACACAGAAAATAAAAAAAGATATTTTTCCAATCTGCAATGTTATCCATTCTCCAAGTGCGTATCTTTAATAACACAGTATCTAAGGCACAGCATGGAGGATGAGCATGTTACAGTAAACAGATTCTTTCTCTGATAGTTCTTCACTCATCTTTTAAAAACCTCTAAGGATGGGGACTCAACCACTTCATTGGGCAGCCTGTTCCAATGCTTAATAACCCTTTCAGTGAAAAAATTTCTCCTAATATCCTGTCTAAACCTCCCCTGGAACAACTTGAGGACGTTTCCTCTTGTCCTATCCGCCTGTTACTTGGGAGAAGACACCAGCCCCCACCTCTCTACACCTTCTTTTCAGGTAGTTGTAGAGAGCGATAAGATCTTCCTTCAGCTTCCTTTTCTTCAGACTAAACAACCTCCGCTCCCTCAGATGCTCCTCGTAAGACTTGTTCTCCAGACCCCTCACAGGCTTCATTGCCCTTCTCTGGACATGCTTCAGCACCTCAATGTCTTTTTTGTGGTGAGGGGCACAAAACTGGACACAGCACTCGAGGTGGGGCCTCACACCTCTTGCTAAATACTAAAAATAGGATGGAGAGCAAGAAAGGCAGAGTTCATTGGTTTGACCACAAAAATGTTAAGATGTCCGAGATAAGCTAATCATAGGCACACTCCAGAGTCGATGGAAGAAGACAGGGATGGGGGATTGAGCTAATTTATTTTAAACACCTGTCTTAGTATGAGGACAATTTCCCTCTGGGATTGACCAAAGAGGTAGTCTAGTTCACTATTTGGAATACATGCATAACAGTTGCATAACTAATTATTTTAGATGATCTTGATTCTACTCTACATGCCTTCAACAGAGCCCCTGGAAGTCAGTATGAAAATGTTTTGGGAAAATACCAGCCTTTGCAAAAGGCCGGAGCAGAAACCCTACATGAAAGAGCGCTTCAAAATAGCGTTGTTGCGGGGCATAAAGAACGTGCGTCCTCTGTGCAAGGACAAATTCTGCCATCCCATTGATTCCTTCTCCTGGACTTCGGCTCTTGCTGCCCTCTGGGATCTGATAATGGGGATAAAATATTTCACTTATGAAATCAGTGCTTATAACACATACGATCATCTTAAAAATGCTATGGAGCAGTTCTGGAAGGGCGGTATACCCAAGATGGAAACATCGCTAAGGTTGCATATCTATTTTCTACCCTGTGTAAGTAATTCACAGTTGTAGTACATATACATACCTGTATCTTTGGAAAACAGAAACGCACGGTAAATCTACTGAGGATTTTTTGCTCCACCTTCACCACAAGCTCCTCCTGGTCTGATGCTGAGTTATAAATAGAACATACGCTTTCTTTTGTTACACAAAGCCAAGCCACAACAATGCACAGTAATGGGTAGTTCCGTTGTTATTATTACTGTGGGACAGACAGGGTCTAGCTCCAAAACACCATGGTGAAAGAGCGCAACCCTAATTGCCTTGAAATGGGGTCTAGAGGGAGCAGTTTCCTGTCTAAACCTGCTATGCTAATTATAGTCCTGCAAAATGAACCTGAACTTTGACCTGTTTGCAGACATAGCTTGGCCTGGCTCCAGTAACAACCTCCAGGCGGTTGGGTCCCGCTCATGAATCACCACAAAAGCAGATCCTCCATGTGTATGACGAAAGAGGTGAAAAAATGCTCACTGAACAAAGAGATTCTAAACAAAATCTCGAATGCAAACTGGGTGGGTAGAAATGTAGAGAGAGTAAAGACAGCAGACGGACCTGGTGAAAGTATATTTGTCCAAGCACAGCCTGGAACATAAAGATTGTCCTATGAATTAAGAGACAAAACGGAATGGAATCCAAATTCAAACTCTGGCTCTTGTAGACACTTGTTTCATACTTTTCATCAAGACACTGATTTGATTCTTCAGAGCTGATAAAGACCTTTGAAGAAGTGGGTCCCAGGTCACCTTCTCTCTGCAAGATGGAGAACTTGTAATTCCTCTCAATAAATGTTATTTTTTGCATGATCCCCTCCCTCCACAGTCTTGTAACCATATGAGGGATAGTTAAAATATGTAGACATAACTATACACTTTGCATTCATTTATAATATGAATAGAATTAAATAGAGATTGCCATAAAACTCTAGGCTCTGAAATAAAGAAAAAGTATGAATAATAATTTAGAGAAGTCATTTAAATGTGTCAAAAGTTTAATTTCCTGGAGATATTTCAGCAGTAACAAAGTGAGCTGAACCTTCTTGGATCCTTGGTAATTATCAGGCATCCTGAAACAGTAACTTAGTTGCTGTTTTAGATCCTATGACTGAGATTCTGGATTTAAAATATAAGTGGGAATTATGTTGTTTAAAAATCTTGAACATAAAAATAATATCCCAGAGGGCATGAATGTATGAATAGAGGGTACCTTTGGTGTCTGGCAATTCATAAGAAACTTATCTGTCATTTAGGTCAGCAATGACATGTAAATTCAGCATAAGTATCCCATAAATGAGCAGACAGATAGGCTAATAAATGTATGAAACACTGAATGAGGGGTTAACTTGTTTTCTGATCCTTCCTCTAATGTACTCACAGTTTACATCATCTCTTGTCATGTCAGCCATGGCTCTGAGATAAAAAGTGTTGCTGCTATTGGTGATATCCCTGTATTGCTGAAGTGACAAAGGCAGCTAGTTTGCATATGTACTCTTCTGCATAGCTAAACACTTGAAGTGAAATGCAGCTCAGCAGGACTACACTACTACGGTGTAAGGAAACATTGGCCCATCTCACTGAAGGAAGGGGTATGCCTTGGGGCTATGGCTTGTGCTGTCCTACAATGATTTTTTCCCTACTTTTACTTGTAAAATCTAGGAATCTAACCTGCTCTGCATCCCTCCCTGCTTGAAAGGTTATCCCAGGTAATTTGAATTTCATAAACCTTTGTCTGAGATGAGACAAGGCTAGGAGATGAGGTAAACCTTAGACCCTCAGATGAAATGTCTCCATTTTTTCACTCTAAAACTCTAGGAACTAAGGTTGACCTGTGTCAGATGTCAGATCATGATGTCTGAATTTAGTAAGATAAATTCCTCCATTAGTGTTATCTCTCAGAGTGATTTCTCATTGTGCCTGAAACATAGACAACCCTTTCAGAAGTCAGTGGTACCACTGTAAAGTGGTAAGACATGAAAACCAAGAAAATGGGGAAAATAAGGAAAATTATCCTCAGCAAGCTCCCCCAGAAAAAAATCAGTGCATCAGGGAAATCATTACTGGAATTGCTCACAAGGATCCTGGGGAATGGAAAGACTTCTATAGAGGAGCATTTGTAAACAGGTCAGTTCGTCCACTGCAGCCACTAACAAATCCAATTTAATTTTCCTTCTAAGCCTGGCAGTGTCTTGCACTAGGCACTGTAACCGAGGTTGCATGGTTAGACATTGAGTGTTAAGGACAGTGGGCTTTTCATTAAGGAGGGTTTTCAAAAGCAACCCATTTCCAACGTGGTGTCCAGCATCCTAGATACATCTGAAATGCCTATAATTCATGTAGGATCATGCCCTGTTATTTGATTCCAGACAGAAGTAACAAATGGAATGGGCTAAGCTAAAACAAGTGTCTTCAGCCTTTAGCAGGGAGAGGTGATCATTTTGTCTTCAGTCTCAAAAGGGTAATTGTTATTCAGTTCCAAAACTCTAAGCACCGACAGTCTGAGCACTATTTAACAATGTATGAAATACCTCTGACAGTGGCACAGTATTTTGAAAAATATTGCAGCCAGGGCAGGATTACTGATGTCTCGTCTGTTACTACAGGTAACTGGGTACAGTAATCAACATTAGCGATGTGATGACAAGGGGAAATGTCCAGAAGTGGATCTCTTTTTTAGTAAAAGTTTCGCTGAACTTGGCTGCGTAAAAAATGGGAGGAAAGGGAACGTTCAGCTTCCAGGTTTCCAGGTTATGTTAGTCACACTGGAATTAATAACACTTAAAACCAAAACGCCTTCTTGCAAAAAATACAGATTTAACTTTGGTAAAAATGATAAATTTTTCATTGATGCAGGCACTGAACATAATCGAGAATAAATCTGCGTGTATCATGTGAGAAGCCCACAAAACACGGGTAGTCTCTAGTACCTGTGTTTTCTATATTAGGGAACAAAAAGATCATACGGCCATAGGCATGGTGAAATTTCCATCACAGCAGAGCAGAAACCCATGTTGTCTCATCTCAACAAAAAAGAAATAATGCACACATGCCTTGGAATTATGAAACTGTGGTTGAATTTCCAAGAAAGCTTAGCAGCTGTGATTGAGCCAAATGCCTCAAGCCAGGAATCCTGGTGCGTGCACATTAGAGGAGAAGAGAGTGTTTGGGATACTTGTGGCAAGGAACATCTTCAGTCTCAGCGAGGTCAGTGGGGCTGCTCAGAGAGCAGGACAGGCTACTGTGCTGGTGTGAACAGTGTGGAACCGTGTCTCCTGCCAAAGGGACTACAGCAAGAAACAGAGACAGACATGTCACTAAACAAAACAAGACCTCCTAGACATTTCATGCACTCAGAATTGGCTGAGGTTGAGGTCCTCTAGAGTAGTCGGGTGATCAAGAATCCCAAGAAAGAGCATTCTGAAGAAAAGGCCCCAAATCTGAAAGATGGTTGTGAAATGAAAACTGATCTTCAAGAGAAAGCTTCGGTCGGATATGTATCTTTCAGCTGTGTTTTCTTTAATCCCTTGTCCCTTCCTTAGCTCCTTCTCTGTGTTAGACACTCAGACACAGCCGTGAACATGGCTCAAAGGAAAAATAACCCTTCATATAAAAAAAAAATACTAAGAAGAGGAAGTCAAACCCTAATAAGCCTGTCGTTTCACATTTTTATTCATAACGTATTCAAAGCTCTGTCTTCGGGATGGGTGAAGGCAGAGGAGAGTGGAGATAGGTGACATGCTGCCTGACATGTGGACAGCCCTTACGGCAGATGGGACTGTTAGGATTTCACTCCAGTGGTTCACCCCAGCAGAGAGCCAATCTGGATTGGGAAGTCCCCTGCTCACACTGGCATTTTAGGATCTCAGTGTGGGATTCCTCTGCCTAATTTGGGTATCCCACAGGCATCCCTTAATGGACGGCTCTCAGTCAGTAGGCTTGCAGGACACGAAATGTCTGACCTATGAGGTGCATCAGCCCTGGGAGAAGCCCTTAGGCCATGCCCTGGGCGGATCTGCCTCACCTCCAGAGGAACGTGTCCTCTGCTAACACCTGTGGGTGGCCGTTCCCTTGAAAACTCTCCAGGCAAGCCTACTCCCAATATTTTGTAATTTATAGGGGAAAAAGATGTTATTAGCAAATCTTAGAAAATGGAGACATTTTCTGGAGTTACTAGGTTATTTCCATTATCTACAGTGGCTACACCTGTATTAGTGAAATAAATAAAGCTGGGACCAATCTCTGGCCCCGAGTGCGTGTATCTGCTCTCCGTGCCCAGGCGCCGGCAGTGGGGCTGCCGGGCAGCCCGTGTGTGGAGTGGCCGGGGCCGCCCTGTGCCGGACACAGCCGGTCCCAGCCGGCTCCAAGGGCCCCAGCACAGGACACAGCCGGTCCCAGGCGGTCCCAGCGAGCTCCAAGGGCGCCAGCGCAGGACACAGTGGAGCCCCTCAGCCAAGCTGGGGGCGCCGGGGGGAAAAGAGGTTTGGGAAAGGGCGGCAGGCGGCCCAGGCAGAGGAGGAGGAAGGCAAGGAGGGAGCAGCAGCAGAGGGAGCCCCGGGGCGCAGGAGGAGGAGGGCAGGAGGTGCTGCCGGCCCGCAGCAGGGATCCCCTGCAGCCCTGCAGAGACCCCGCTGGAGCAGAGACCCCCCCTGCAGCCCGGGGAGGGCCCCAGGCCGCAGCGGGGGGATATTCCCTGCAGGAGCTGCGGCCCTGGAGAGCCCAGGCAGGAGCAGGTTGTCCCTGAAGGGCTGCAGCCCGGGGCAGGGCCCGTGCTGGCGTGCTGGAGCAGAGATGAGCAACACCTGTAAGGTCTTCCCTAGATCTGAGCTCAGAAAAAAGGTATTTGGCCAGTGTTTTTTGTTGCTTTTTTTTTTTTTTTTTCATTTTCACACCATAGATAGAAAAGTGTCAAGTTCCCACATGGAACTACAGGGCTACAAAGATGATGAGGGGACTGGAACACCTCTCTTATGAAGAAAGACTGAGGGAATTGGGTCTCTTTAGTCTGGAAAAGAGACGGCTGAGGGGGGACCTTATCAACACTTATAAATACTTAAAGGGAGGATGGGGCCAGGCCCTTTTCAGTGGTGCCCAGTGATAGGACAAGGGGTAACGGGCACAAACTTGAGCACAGGAAGTTCCACCTAAACATGAGGAGGAACTTCTTTCCCTTGAGGGTGGCAGAGCCCTGGCACAGGCTGCCCAGGGAGGTGGTGGAGTCTCCGTCTCTGGAGACATTCAAAACCCGCCTGGACGCGTTCCTGTGTAACCTGCTCTAAGGTGGCCCTGCTCTGGCAGGGGGTTGGACTAGATGATCTCCAGAGGTCCCTTCCAACCCTACCATTTTGTGATTTTGTGATTCTATGTCACACAACCATTAAACTTTGTAGACTTTAGGAGCTGCAAGTGAAGGAAAGCAGCTTTCCTTCGCTTCCCTGATGTATCTTCTTCATAAGACAGGCAATTGCTTCTGTGTTTCCTGGCCCTGGATCATCATCATCACTTCACATCATCCTCCCTTTCAGAATTATTAGTTCTGAGGGATGATAAGCAATATCAGGGAACACAGGAAGAGGCAACAGAAATATCTTTTGTGAGGATAAAACATTTCAAAGCACTCTGCAGACGAAGATTAGAAAGGATTGAAGTCATCCAGACATTTAAAGTCATAGTGAAATACCTAACCCCAGATCGTCTCTGATTTCTTGTAGGATGATGAAAACTGATGCCCCGTGAACAACTTGCAAAAGCAAATGATTCAGAGACTCCTGTTTTCTGTACAGGCTTTTTTTTTTTCAGTCAGTTAAGGAAAAAAAAGGAAATTTGCTTTTTCTGGGGTTGCTGCTCTTTTCTAAACAGAGAAAGAAAATATTCTTCTCTTTCGAATTACTGGTCAGCAGACTGAAAATTTCTGCCTCAGCCTTCACAGTGGAAGTGTGACTGGAGCCTCTATAACAACATCTCTTCAAACAGCCAAGGGTTTATGCAAGTGGGAATACACTGACATATCCTTCCTCTATTTTCTCTTTCCTGCCTTTTGTGCAGCAGCTGGTTCTATCAACACCTTATTTTTCTTCATTAAGAAACAACCTTTAATCCCAAAGGACCCCTGAATGGTAGCCTGAGGCTTTTCAGAGCTTCAAATGTTTGGATTCCCAAAGCAGAGAAGAAAAATGTAAGAAAACTTCTGCTCTTCATCTGAAGACTGTGTGTGACTCACCAGCTACTGGACGACAATATGGAACGTTTTAAACTCTCTTGACAGTTTTGGCCATTAATAACTGAGATGATACATGATTTTCTGAGACTGCCAACAGCCTCATCTGTCACAGCCTTCAGTCAGGACTCTGCAGATGATTTTTATGTCACTTCATTCTTCTGTGCAGAGGACATTTCAGTTAATAAAGGTGTTCGTAAGAAGTGTGATGAGTGTGTGGAGGGATGACTGACTCCAAAGCCCTTTTCAGCTCATCCTAGCACTGCTGCAGAGACTCTCAAGCCCTTCACTGGCATTGTACTGTAGATCCATGGATTCTTATGTGCCCTGCAAATTTTATAGCCATAAGAAAGAAGCAGTCTAGAAGAATGACAGTCAAGGTCAGGTTGGATGGGGCTCTGAGCAACCTGATCAAGTGGAAGATGTCCCTGCTGACTGCAGGGGGGGTGGAATAGATGGCTTGTAAAGGTTTCTTTCAACCCAAACTATTCTATGATTCCATGACTGAGAAACATGCTACTGTTAAATGCTTTTAAAGTTTCCCTTTAGCTACCAATGTTACTCCGTGTATTGGGATTTAAGGTAAGAGGTCTTGTTGCAGCTCCCAGTGGCTGAAAGTTATTTCTGTACTCACCATATTTACTGTCTATCTGCAGGGATTTCCCTAAAGCTGTAACAAAAAATGACATCCCTCAAATGCCACTAACCATGTATGTTCAGACTACAGCCAAATAATGCCCAATGAAGTCTGAAGCCACTGGGGCAAAACAAATATATAAAAGTAAATATGATGCTCTTATGTTGTGAAAGATGCACAGAAAATGATGCACAAGAGAAAGCCTTCAGAGTATTACTGATCTGTTAATCATGCATCAAAAAACTGTATAAAGACTTAATCATTCATGGGGACCAATTTACACTGTATCTTAATAGGGTGAGAAGATATTTTGTGTCTGTGTGTATATAAAAAATGTACTTTTTCCTAACAGAGACTAGCACACCGTTCCTGCACAGGATTTGCTGAAAATTCTCTGCTCTGGGCTTTTGTTTAAAAGATACTAGCAAGTGGCGGGTAATACGCACTCTAGTGATGCACTCATTTGAAGGAAGACTTGGCAAATAGCTAATTATTTATGAATCATAGAGTACCAGGTTGGAAGGGACCTCAAGGATCACCTGGTCCAACCCTTCTTGGCAAAAGGACGGTCTAGACAAGATGGCCCAGCACCCTGTCCAGTTGAATCTTAAAAGCGTCCAATGTTGGCGAATCCACCTCTTCTTGGGGAGATTATTCCAATGGCTGATTTTTCTCATTGTGAAAAATTTTCCTCTTGTGTCCAATTGGAATCTTCCAGGAGTAACTAGTACCCATTACCCCTCATCTTTTCCACGTTACTCCTTGTAAAAGGGTGTCTCCATCTTCTTTGTAGACACCCTTTAAATACTGGAACATAGTGATAAGGTTTCCCCTTAGCCTCCTTTTTCTCAAGACTGAACAAACATCTCATTTATCAGTTATCTTAGGCTTTAGTTATATGGCAGGCTTCCCAGTCCTTTGAATATCTTGGTGGCCCTTCTCTGGACCCTCTCCACTCTGTCTACATCTTTTGTCTATAGTGGTGACCAAAACTGAACACAGTATTCCAGGTGTGGTGTGAGTAGAGCCGGATGATAACTTCTTTATCTCTGCTGGTGATGCCCCTGTTGATGCACCCTGTTGGCTCTCTTTGTCGCTGCAGCATGCTGTTCACTCATATTGAGTTTGTTGTCCACCAGGACCCCCAGCTCCCTTTCCAAAGAGCTGCTCCCCAGCTGGGTAGATCCCAGTCTGTGCTGCACTCCTAGATTATGTTTTCCCAGGTTCAAGACCTTACACTTTCCCTTGAGCTTTATAAGGTTCTTGTTAGCCCACTCGTCCAGCCTATCCAGGTCTTCCTGCAGGGTGGCTCTCCCTTCTGAAGTGTCCACTTCCCCACTCGGTTTGGTATCATCAGCAACTTCATCAGGGTACACTTCATCCCATCATCCAGATCAGTTGCAAAGGTATTAAACAGCATTGTACCCCATATCAGTCCCTGGGGGACCTTAATTGTGACAGGTTGCCATTTTGAAAAGGGGCTATTTACCACCACTCCCTGGGTGCTGACTGTCAGTCAGTTCCCCACCCACCACACAGGCCGCTGGTCTAGACCAGAACGTATCAGTTTCTCTAGGAGGAGGCTGTGGGAAACCGCATTTAAAGTTGTAGAAAAATCCAGGCAGTGTCCACCGCAAGCCCCACATCGACTGAGCAAGTTACTTTGTCATGGAAGGTGATCAGGTCTCTGGCTTGGCTGTGAGATGCACACCCCTGGAGGGAGGCTTGCACTGACAGAGGTAGCCTCTGTCCTTCTGGGCATGGCTGTGTTCAGCTGAGCACCAAGTTTAACCCTAGCCCTGCTCCTCCTCCTCCTCCCCAGTGCCACTGGATGATGCTGGGATGTGCACTCATTCCCTGCACATGGACTTCCGTCCCTTTCTCATCGCCCCTGTGGATCTCTGGTCCTTCCTGTTGCAAGAAGCGAACACCCAAGTTAGTTATCAAACATTGGGATCTGGTGTTTGCTGCTTTTACCTCTCACCTTGGTTATGCCTGCCCTGCAGCCTACGGGGTGATGAGAGTTTGGAGTTATGTCTCCGTTATTTCTAAACTAGCCACAAGACAGGCTCAGCCCTGCATCCTACCCCCTTTCTAAGGCTGGGGCTTAGTGGTCTCGCGGTGCCAGCACAGTTTTGCCCTCCCTGTCCACTCCTCTCATCAGGGAAGGCTTTGACGTGAAGTCAGAGAGATCTTTGCTGCGGGTTTCAGTGGGAGACCTCGGCTCTGTTTGACCCTCTATTTTCATTCAAAGTACACAAAACAGAACTTCAGGCTGCTTCCAGGGCCAGACACTTTCTTGGCCAGTTGCAGGAAAACTTCCTGATCTGGCTGCAGTACAAGCGGTCAGAATTTCACTTGGATGATTTGTTCTAAAACAACGTCTCCAATGTATTAGGCAAAAAAAGCGGTTTTTTTGATGTCAGCTGTGAGGCAGGGCTTTTTATCTCAGCACAATTTTGTCCACAGATCTATTTACTGTAGTGGATGGGTGAAAGCGCTGAGTGGGAATTAACAATGTTACGTCTCATGCACCACTGCAGTGCAGTTTTAATTTGTTTATTTTCTCCCCTATACTATTACTATTAGATTTTATTGATTACCCTTAGATGCTGCTCTCTGGGGCTATGAATCCCCCCCTTTCTGCGGAGCTCCATTCTTTTAATTAGCACTAAACTGACTCCCCAAGCACCTTTCAGCAGTGAAAACGCTATAGTAATTTTGAGGGGTTTTATTCTCTATTTTCTCTATTCAAAGTCATCATAAACTGTGAAGTGAATTTCATGAAAAAAGAAAGCCAAATAGCTCCAAGTTCCCCACAGCAGCAGCGCAACGACAAGCAACAGTACAATTGCAAAGCACACCGGGTAAAAAATTCTGTTAGGGCTTGCTGCAGTTAAGGACAGCATCACAGCAGAGAAACCAGAATGAGCAGGGACTGGACTCGTTGGTGAGTGCCAGTCACCTGGAGAGAAGAGGGGTACCTTGCTGGGACTTTACAATGCACCACCCCAACTTTTGGCTTTGCATCAGAGGTTCAGCTTGAACATAGGGGAAAAGAGTCGAGTGAAATGAATATGGAGAGTGTGAAGAAATAGGGTAAAGCGGAGATAAATAATTAGAAGTTAATGAGAAGAGAAAAAGCAGCTGCAGAGGGGAGGATGAAGTGGGGGCAGGAAAGAGACTGTGTCCTGAAAAGTAAAGCCTCAGCAGGCCAAGAAACGGCTGTGGATATGGAGTGTGACTCTTCCAGGACAGCATTTCCTGTTGACCGAGGGGCTCTGACGAAACCAGTATCAGTTGGGGAATGTGGACTTGAGGAAGTTCCACCTAAACATGAGAAGGAACTTCTTTACCTTGAGGGTGGCAGAGCCCTGGCACAGGCTGCCCAGGGAGGTGGTGGAGTCTCCATCTCTGGAGACATTCCAAACCCGCCTGGACGCGTTCCTGTGTAACCTGCTCTAAGGTGGCCCTGCTCTGGCAGGGGGTTGGACTAGATGATCTTCAGAGGTCCCTTCCAACCCTGTGATTCTGTGATTCTGTGATTCTGTGAAACATTTCTATATTGGCAAAAGCATAACTATTATCAGAGAATTATAGAGTCACAGAATCACAGCATGGCATGGGTTGGAAAGGGGCTTAAAGATCATCTAGTTCCAACCACCCTGCATGGGCAGGGACACCACCCACTAGACCATAGAATCATAGAATGTGTTGGGTTGGGAGGGACCTTTAAAGGTCATCTAGTCCAACCCCACTGCAATAAGCAGGGACATCTTCAACTAGATCAGGTTGCTCAGAGCCCCGTCCAACCTGACCTTGATTGTTTCCAGGGATGTGGCATCTACCCTCTCCCTGGGCAACCTGGGCCAGTGTTTCACTACCCTCAGTGTAAAAACTTTCTCCTTATGTCTGATTTAAATCTTCTCTCTTTTAGTTTAAAGCCATTACACCTTGTCCTATTGCAACAGGCCCAGCTAAAAAGTTTGTCCCCATCTTTCGTGTAGGTCCCCTTTATTTACTGAAAGGTACTATAAGGTCTCCCCGGAGTCTTCTCTTCTCCAGGCTGAACAATCACAACTCTCTCAGCCTGGACTCACAGGACAGGGGCTCCAGCCCTCTGATCATCTTCGTGGTCCTCCTCTGGACCCACTCCAACAGGTCCATGTCTTTCCTGTGCTGAGGACTCCAGAGCTGGATGCTTTACTCCAAGTGGGGTCTCACCTGACCAGAGTAGAGGGGCAGTAACCAAAGGAGGTGAGCCACTGGCACTGGCCTTGGGTCACTGACAGGCTCGTGCAAAGGGTACATGGGACCCTCCACCAGACCCAGCCTGGTCAGCCATGGGGAACTGCACGCTCAGGAGAGCAATGAGAATAATAACAGTAAGGCAAACTTCATCCAAAAGAGAAAGCTGTGGATTAAAGCAGTAAGTTAGATTTGTCTGGGCAGGTCCCAAGCAACTGATCCCTGGGAATCAAGTTTAGTTTTCTAGTCTTTTCCCAGGCCATATTGATCTTTAGTCTGTGACACAATGGCCTTACTGAGAGTTAAGCATAGGCCGAGATCTACTTTTAACATGCTAAAATATTCCAAAAAGGTGAAAAAAGGGGTGTAAATCTGGAACTGGATTCCCTGGGGGAGAGCTGTGGGGTTTTTATTGTGAAAAAAAAAAATGGCTCCTGAGAAAAAGTTCTCCTTTTGGAGCATTCGTGGCATCTTGGCAAAGAAATAATTAGTTCCCTCAGAAACACAGCCACCACTCTGAGTGCAACTGGTGTAAATCAGGGCAGCTTGCTGGTGCTTCTGACTTCAGCTGAAAGGCAGGCCCATGGCTCTCATTCAGGTGTTTATTACCAGGCATGAAAGGAGCGCAAAGTGCCATGCAAGTGATCTGAAGCAAACACGACTGTCAGAGTTTGACTTCTCTCTCTGCCTGTCAGCCCTCTGCTGCCTTTGAAAGCAGTCAGAACCGTGGCTGTATGTTTGACTGCGTTGGCTCGGTCAGAAACAATGTCAGGCTCATCCTTAACCGGCTCCATGGGAGCTCGTCTCCTGAGAGTTCTCATCCCCGATGATTCCCACAGGCAACCCTTGTGTCATGACATTCAAGGGGTTTAGCCTTCACCTCACAGCGCAAGGTGTGGATCTCTCCTCTCCTGACGGCCCAGGAGACTGTAACAAAAAAATGTGAAAAACCAGAGTAGTAGAGTCAGAGAAACCAGGTCACGAGCCACAACTCTAGATAGTCTTGAAATTCTTAATGTTGTATTTACCTACGAGAATTAAGTATAGGACAACGGATGTAGTAATATGCTTAACTCCTAAGGTGCTAAGTGGCTAAATAACTTTGTGAAGTTATTTTATTTGTGAAGTTTGAGATGGCATAGGGCCCTTTGCAGTTACGGCAGAAAATGGCTGCTGTAAACTGCTTGTGACTCCACAGACTTCTTTTATATGGTTGCAAAATAGGGGTATGTGGCGTGAGAGAGTACATATATGTTAATAATGAATAAAGGACATGGAAAGTGCTAGCTGACCCTTAAAACTGGCCAGCTGTTTATCATGGAAAAAAAAAATAGGTGAACATTTTTTGGTCTGATTTGCTAAAGATCTCAATCTTCACCAGGGAAGCTGAGCAAAAGGTTAATTCTCCCTTCACAAGCCATGTACTGCTGCCAATTGCAACGGTGCTTTTCAAAGTGGACATCCGCTCATTATGAAAGGGCCAAGACTCCTAAATGAGCACTGACCATTGCACAGATGTTGGGTGGGGTTTCCAAAGCCATAATGGGAACCGGGCATCCAAATTCCCTATAGGTTGGTGGGATCTGACTTACAGAATTCCTTAGTCAGCTTTGAAAAACAGCTGTGCTGCTTAAAAATATCCAGTCCTGGCTGACTTTGACACAGTGGCCTGCAGGATACTATCTAGTATCTTCATCTAGTGCTCCCTAGCCTTTCTATAGAGTGATCGCATAGAAAGCAGCCAAGATAAACTACTGAGACATGGCCTCTTGTAGTGATAGCAGAATACATACAGGAATATCAACAATGAGGAAGAGGAGGTCTCCTTAAAACAACACAATAACAGCTTTTGTAATGACTCAAAACCTGCCCTGTGAAGCGTGGCATTTTCCACACCCAATCATACAGCGAGCCTCCCAAAGAGTGAGTAAATTTGGCAGGAATCACAATGCAAAACTGTCTTAATTCTCATTGATGGCGTATCAAGTCTCCACTGGAGTTCAATGAGTTTTAGTCACTGCTGGAATCAAAGGGTCTTTCTTGGGCAGCTGGAAAACTAGGAGAGGGAGCTCATATCGTGGCGACCAAATTCCACGTGAGAGGATTCAGATCTGCAGCGGCAGGCACTAGTGACCTCTCAGCTTTGGGCCAGTTAAACGTGATGGAAATAGAAAAAGTTGAAAACACTGACTATCACACTTCCTATTAACCAAATTCTCTCCCCACCTGAAACTGATATAAAATCCCTGCTAGGCGAGTGTCTATGTTTCAAAGACCAAATGAGAACCATGTGGAGGACCTTTGCCTTTGTGATCATGTTTATTTTTTTAGCTTCATATGGGGAGGAGCGATGGCCCATAAATCTATAATTACTACTATATAAGCCACTGCTATGTACTGTAGCTGGAGCAAGTTAGAGAGAATACAAGCCTTTCATATAATACAGAGCACTGGTTGTGATGCCACTATGCTGGAAGACTGGATCATTAAAGTTAGCCAAGAGAACTATATGATGTGGGTCCATGCAACAGCAGGAAAACAACTGTGATGTTCCAGCTGTATGTGTCAAGTCCTTATGAAAACAATTAATGTTCCAGCACTGCCACTTAGTCAGTCGTTTACTTTACAAATCTGCATGGTAAAATCTTTCTAATACTCTACATTTTTTTTCTGTTGCCTAATATCTCCTGTGCAAAAGAATCACATAAAACGCTGTAGGTTAGATATTCCAGTCTTAAAATGCAACATAACTCAGTTCCTTATAACAGAACGGTTCTTCTTTTTTCAAAAAGTTCAGTTTAAATAACTTACTTGGCATTAACTTAGTTTGTCTGGGTGTGTGTTCATAAGGAAGTTTCAAAGGATGCTTCACTTCTAATAAATTATAGCTATTTCCAGCAGGAGGGAGGAAGGCATGGCTCTAGTCAGCGTGCTTCTGTGCATTGTTTCACCACCAGATCACTGAAGTCGTCGGTATTGCAGCTTAAAGCACAATGACCTCAATAGTCTGAGAATGTATTTTTCTTACTAAGAATTATATGTGGGAGCAGACTTGGCCTCTCAGTATCACCAAGGCTAAAGTCTCCTGACCTCTCTGTCAGTCAGGCCACATGTAGGTTTTTCTAATTAAATCTTCTTATTGGATTTGACTGAGCTATTTCTAACTCTTCCCATAGGGGAGAGCAGTAAAGTCAGGAAGGTGACCAGATTTACAGCCAAAGACTGGATCACTTGTAACTGCTGCAAACATCACTTCAGATTTCAAAGATGTTTGAGCTTAAGGACCTAGGATGGAAGATGGGTGAAATACGGAATTAGATGAACACATGGGATCATGAGACTGCATTTACCTGCATCAAAATGCACCTAGGCAGAAGTGAGTTAAAAGAGGTATGGAGAATGAACAGGAGGACTAGTAGAGGGGAAGAAGAGGGTGCAGAGAACTGGGAAATAATACTGCTTTTTTTAAAGGAGGAAACAAATAGTGGGCCACAGAGAAGAGCGTGAGGGCTTCTAGGAGACCTGGAGAGAGAGAGAATGGCCTGCAGAGCTGCATCCAGTGCAACAGGCTGGGTTTGGGGCAGTCAGTCACTAATGAAATAAAGATGTTTTACAAACATTCCATACTTAAAAAGGCTCCTTTACCAAACCGACAGTCAAACTGAATACCTCGGGAGGGGTGACCTAAAAACCCAGTCATACCTACCTACCTACCAAGCCTACCAGATGGCCAAGACTGTAATTAGGAGGCTACAAGGCTAAGCTGCTGAGTTCCTAGCTCAAAATTAAAACCTTTTCTCAAATTCTGGAGACATTTCGGGGCTCAAGGTGGAGCTGAATAGTGAGTGGGGAAAGATTACATATTTAGCTTCACTAATATGAGTCAATACTGAAGCATTTTAAATCTGTCATCTGTCTACCAGCTCCATGGGCAGCAGATTAATACTGGGGTTGCTGTGAACAATAATTAGATCTCAAAGATTTTTAATTTCGTACGTTATATTTTATTCTTTATGATATTGTGATGCAGAAGACAGTGTGTTCACAGTATTATGAAAGGAACCCTGCTGAGCTGAGCATTTCCTGTTGGAGTTATTGAATTCATTGGACATGTTTGTTTTTTCTTATGATTTGATTCTTTAGAAGCCAATTGTGTTTAATTGCTTTTTGGGAAGCTGGCCTGTTTGAAATGACACTACCAAAGTTGGTATACACAACAGGGGAAAAAATCATTTATTTGCGTTTCTTTTTGTAAATATTCATCTATATAAAATAGTAATAAAAAGCATATGTTTATAGTTTACTAGGATTAAAATTATTTAAGTATTACATCTAGCATTGCAGTGTTCATTGTAATAGCTTTTTAACACCTCGTTAACAGCAGCTTTGGGATATTGGGTTGATTCACCAAAACTCCTAGTCCTTGGCCCATTTTCCTCAAAAGTGATTATTTGACTCAGTGCAACAATACAGCCTGGCATATGGCTATACCAAGCCCTTTCTCCACAAACAATAGGCCATTTAACCTCAGTATTTCATAGGGATTTGGCTGATGTTCTGGAGAATTTGATTTTTTTTGCAGAAGCAAAGAACATTAGCTGGGAGAAGATGCCTCAGTGTTGGGATTGAAAGACAGAAGGACCAGGATAGAAAGCAAAGTGTCCTAAAATACTTTTAGATGAGTTATAATGCATTTTTTTAATGGATGAAAAATAACTTTTCACATTTGCTGAAAATTTATACACACACACATATATATATATAAAAAAATCTATATAAAATAAAGATTCACAGGACTATTAGGGTCTAGCTAAGGAGTATCAGGATGCTACCACTGTAGAAATTAGGTGACAGAACTAGAGAAACCTACGTTTCTTTAAGCCAACTCACTGTTAAATGGATCTGAAATACTGTAGCTCAGCTTTGGGTCTTTCTAGGGCTGGAGATATGCACAGGACTGTCTGCATATCTGGACACATGGAAAATCATACCTGTTATTAAATTAAGAGGATTTGGCAGGTTGCATTAAGTTTTAAAGAGAATCTGTGATTCTGTGACTCTATTAGACATCAACTTCCAGGAGCAGTCTCTGAAGAGGAAAAAGTAAACCCAGTCTGGGCCAAGGAATCGGAACTGCTGCATCTATAGTTACTGCAAAGACAGCATCCTCTGTTGAGCTATACGATTGAGATCTGGGATTTTTAAAAAGTTCTTAAATTTTTTTTTTTTTTTTTTTTTCAATACCAATTAGTTAGCATAGGTAAAGATAATGATGGAAAACACAGTTTGATTTCTCCATCTTTACTTTTCTATATTTAATCAGTTAACAAGCTTTCTGAGTGTTCTGTTGTATTTATTGTTTGTTGAACAGGATGTATTCAACCCTTCCCCATTTTGAAGCTTTTTCATTTTCTCCAGAATGCCAAACCAAGGCTCCCACTCCTATCAGCAGCTTGTGATAGGATAAGCAACAAAAAAAGAACAAGTCAGATATGGCATCTAGCAAATGTGAGCCTCATTAGCTGAGGGACTTCTCGAGAGTTTCAATGTACATCCTGTTATGGCTGGTGGTACTACAGCGTGTTGGCATTTGGATAGATGGAAGAAATAAAGTCCAAATACTTTTGGGGTTTTTTTTGCAGTTTTTATTGATACTTCATTTTTCAAATTACAGTTTCTTTTGACCTAAAATAATAGCTGTAGGGCTTATTTTGTGTCATGTTCACCAACTTTCTTGAAAAACTACTGTCTTGAAAGGTCTACTTTACTCGTTCAGAAAGTTAACTAAAGGAAGCAACTTGTTCATCTGGTGTGACACGGTTGCATGGATGTATAATCCTGTGACAAACCCATCCAAGAGCACTGTGAATTTCTATCTGCTGTAAGCCACCTTGTCTCCCAGTGGCTGGCTCTCCCGGGAGGTAAGTGCTTCACTGGGAACTTCAGTAGGGCTGTTTTCTGCAGATGGCTCTTCATTACTTGCACTTCCTGAAAAGACAAAATAATTAAGATCAAAATAAATATCATACCCTGGATGCAGCAAGCTAGACGTTACACACTTTGTCAATGACACTTAAAAGCCTTTTTATGCAGCTAAAAATGTTCAGGAAGGTATTTTTCTCAGTTTGCAGTCCATTTCCAAAATCCTTTAGGGTAATGGCAGATCATCTAGTGGTAATTAAGTATCATGCTTCCAGCATGCTTTAAATAACTGTCACTGGAATGCACAATAGATTGCACTCCACTTGTGCAAGACTTGTTCTCTTTTTTGTATTATCTCCTCAGACCTGCAGGAAGTGTGGGGAACATTATTTTTTTGTCTGTTTGGAGTACGTAAAGCCTCAAGCACCTACCTCTGATACATCTCTTCTTCCTTACTCTATACCTTCTATGACTTTAGTCTTCCACCCTATTTCAGTAGTGCAGTTGCCCAAACAACACCAAGAAAGTGTGCTGATGGTGTTTATTTAATGTATCCTAGCCAGAGTGCTCCCATTGCTGCATAGATGTCCCTCATACTAAAGGAATCTGCTTTCTAGTGGAGATTTCCAAAAAGAAGGTGTGAATAGAATGGGTAAAAGATGAATGCTAACCACAACACTCATGATTCAGTCTTGATTCAAGTCTGAACTATGAATACTGTCACTTTATTTGGACTCTTGTGTGGCCACACATGGTGTCTCAGAGCTAATGAAGAAGGCTTCAGCTTTGTAAGCCATTGGGTTTTCTACAGGTGAGTCCAGTCAGGCTAACTTGGACATGTACAGTATGCTTAAATATCTAAGTTTAGGCACATGGCAGTTTAGGCAGACAAGATTTCACTTTGGAGACACTAAAGGTACCTCCTTCTCCCCAGTTCCAACACTGCCTACAGAGGCACTTATTTTAGGAAGACTGGTTCTGTTTAGATACCAGTTAGATCAGAGAGAGATGTAGATTGGATCCAAGTCCACCTGTTTGGGATGCAGTGAGAGGCCCCTTAATAAAAGGACTCACTGTGAGGCAGCACAGTCCACCACACTATGTAAGGGGAATTTTAGCATTCAGACATACTGTCTGAATATGCATAAACTTTCTGGAGCTCCTGTTTTTAACTGAATTTCAAGTTGGTAACACATTCCCTGGAAAAAGCCATCCACAGGTTTTTTCCACAATGGACACATTTCTTGTTTCTGGTTTTGATGTTTCCCATGGAAACCATCGTGATTCAGAATATAAAGTATGTCTTTGAAATGCAACCATGAGAACGCCATTTACTAAATCCAAACCTTTTCAGGCACCGTCACTTTCATAATTCCCCAGGTAGACTGCCACCCAAAATGCCAACTTTACAAACTAGTTTCAAACAAAACTTCAACAGATTTATAGGTCATCTGCAACAGATTCAAACTTTCCTCCACAATTTGTAAAGGCTCTGGCCAGTAAATACCATGAAGAATCATTGCATTTATGACATGACTTCTGTTAAATAATCTTCAGTTACGACAACATACATTTCATCTATATGCCAGGAATAAATGATACATTCTGTCATTAAATATTGCAGTCTGATCGCAAAATGAAACACCTATTTCAACTTAGACAATATTTTTACTAAATGGAAAGAAAACTACAGGTAGCAGTTAAGCTGGATATATACACAACAGCTTCTTGATCCAGCAATGAATAATCTAAAAGACATGTAATTTCAGCTGTATGAGAGATTCTAAATATGAGAGGCTTTATTCCAGAAACTACAATGTATGAGTTTAGGAGTAACTCAGTTTTCTGTTGGACTGACACCTAGGGTTTAAGATACTGAGCTTTGAGCCTTTAGTTATCCCAAATTTGACATTTCTAAGTCAAGACCTTGCACATGGCAGTAAACAAAGGGTCAAGAAAAACATTTGAAAAGCCAGTTGCAGTTAGATTTTATGATCACTGGTTTGCCCAGTTTTTCTCCATTTTACTGAAATATGTTGATTGGGTTTTTTTGCTTATAGATCACAGATGATACATGAAGCTGGAAAAATATCAATTTGGAGGAAGAGGTGAGATGGACAAAATAGGATTCACCACAGTTGGTTGGGATTGCATCAGAATAGACCCTCTACAGCTTTGCACTTTGATGTGAAAACTGGATTGTTTCATTAACAATGTCTCTTGCTGCCACACTTGTAAACTCCATCTACTTGGCATGAGGTTGTGCAACGCACAACAACTGAGACTCAGGAGTCAGAACAAACAGCGTATCGTACAATCTAAAAACACTATCATGAAGATCTATAATTTTTGTAATACAGGAAACTGCTCTTTTTACCACAAAGTATGCGTTAGACTGGATCTCACAGTAGTTGACTGACAAATAGTTGCCCCTCAGGATGGAGTGGAAGGTACATCATCCAAAAATGGTTTGCAGCATTGCTGTCTCAAACCTAGCATCCGACATCACACCAGAATCCCATATGGCAGCCTGGCAGTACTCTGGGAACAGTCTGAAGCAGTCAGGTAAGAACAAAGATGCAGAGCTTCAGCTCTGATGGTACGTAAAGCAAGCTAATTCTGGTGCAAGGAGGCACACCAACCAAGCAGCAACATGATGCTTAGGGACTTAAAAAAAAAAATAATTCAGTTCAATTCTACAGTCTCAATTGTCCACTCCTGCAGAGTGTGTTTTTGGGAGCAGTGCAAGTGATGACCTTGTACTGATGGACTGGTATTGCTTTGGCATGAATTTTGGCACAACCTTCTCTCAAAAAGAAATTGAAGGTGTTTAGCCATCAGCATCTGAAGTTCATAGAGTCCTTCTAGCTGAACTGATGAACATTGTGAATCTTTTTTCACAAGGAGGTGTGCTCAGATTGTATCTTACTTACAAGTATTGTTACTTTTTTGTATTGTATTCTTACTTATGAGTATCTGTAAGCATCCCATGCTGAGGACTGGAGCAGAAATGGGTTTGATTTGACCCCTACTTAAGTGGAAGTCTTATGAGAAGTTTCAGTATTCCAGGGTTGAGTTAAGATTCAAGATGACTATCAAAGCAAAGCAACAAGCCAAGGTTGCTATGAGATGGAATTTAGTAGAAGTCAACTGTGTAGCTGAATTACCATGGTGCTGAGGCCAAGCAAATGCTGGCTTGAAGAGCAGGCAGGGTGTACTCACTTCTGCTTGCAGAATAACATGTTGACATGTACTTTTTAAACCTTCTCCTTGACAATCTATATTCCATAAATCTCCCACTGTGTGGCTTGTTTTCAAAAATTTGACTCATATTTTTGAACTCTTTCAGTGTGTTTTTCTCTCCCTCTCTCAATTTTTATGTTTGACATTCAAGTATGTTTAACATGATACCTCTCTCGTGAGATCCCACCTGGAATACTGCATCTAGCTCTGAGCCCTCAGCACAGGAAAGTCATGGACCTGTTGGAGCGGTCCAGAGGAGGGCCAAAAAAATCATCAGAGGGATGGAGCACTTCTGCTATGAGGACAGGCTGAGAGAGCTGGGGTCGTTCAGCCTGGAGAAGAAAAGTCTCCGGCGAGACCTTATAGCAGCCCTCTAGTACCTAAAGGGGGCCTGCAGGAGAGATGAGGAGGGACTCTTTATCAGGGACTGTATCGGGGGGGGTAATGGATTTAAATTGAAAGAGGGTAGATTTATATTACATGATAGGAAGAAATTCTTCACTATGAGGGTGGTGAGGCACAGGTTGCCCAGGGAAGCTGTGGCTGCCCCATCCCTAGAAATGTTCAAGACCAGGCTTGATGGGGCTTTAAGCAACCTGGTCTGGTGGGAGGTGTCCCTGCCCATGGCAGGGGGGTTGGAACTAGATGATATTTAAGGTCCCTTCCAACCCAAATCATTTTGTGACTCTATGATGATTCTATTTGGTTTTGGCCACTGACAAAGGCTAGGCAGACCATTGGACTGACTCATACACAAATGTTGTTGTGTTCTTATGCAAGTTTGCATGGTTTTAAACCGTCTCCATCTCAAAATCAGTCTGCCCCTAAATCAATTTTCCCACCTTTTTGGGGGATTTTCTGTGAGTGCTGGGAATAGCCTCTGTCCGTGGTGCTCGGTCAACAGTTGTTCCACCAGAGCTGTGACTTCAACTCAGTCTGGCATTACACAATCATAATGCTGTGAGATGAAGTTCCAAAAGATCTACAACCTATACCTAGCACTGTTTAAACATCAGAATTAAGATTTGCAAATTATGAATATCTCGACCAGCAGAAAGCCATCACAGAGATCAAAATATCGCCTCTGAGCTTGAAAGATATTGAGGGATACAGCAAAATTTTGAGACTGCTTTGAAGAAAGATCACAAGTGATGATTCAGGCTGTCTTTTGAATGAGCAAATTGTTGCTTTGTGTTTGTATTAGAACCACCAACTTAATAATTCTGAGACATTATAGTTTGTGTCACTCAGATATCAGCCTCAGTCAATTTGAAGTGGTCTGTCAGGCATAGGAAGCCTGGGTGGCTTAGTGTCTTGAAGAGTACATTTTGTTCTCAGAAGTGCAACTGCCCCCCAAAGCAGAGGGCCTGGACTGTGTTCACTGTGAAGATGAGTCCTTAGGACATAAAAAACACCTGTAAGCTTGCAGGCCTCCAAGAATAATTCAAAACATCTCTGCCTGCCAGAAAGGGATAGTTCTGTTTGTTTTTCTTGAGGCTACCCAAATTTATTTACAAGATACACAGACATGAAGGGGATTTTATTTACCAAAATGAATTGAGTGTTCAGGACAAAGCAGCAGATTGAAATCTCTGCAGAGTTGGTCTTACTGTCCTAAGCAGCAAGAAAAAATTGGAGGAATCTCACAGCTGCATGGAAATTTATGGAGACAAAGGAGAAATACATGGGACATAACCAGTACAGCTATTAAAGAACCCAAAGAAACTTATCTAGTGTGAAGTCAAAGCATGCAGGATCCATAATGAGATAAACCTGAAGTCTCAGTTACAATGTTACAGTGGATAGAAGTTACTGTGCTCCTTCTAAGTCGTATGAATCTCAATATTCTCATGTTGGGTGGTTCCAGTAGACAAAAGAGGCCCGTATAGCTAGTCTTCCAGTTTAGTCAAAGTCTATATTATGATTGCAAATAGAGAGCAATCTATTAGAAGATATGGCTTCATCATATCTTCTGTCATCACTGCAGGAAGATTTCTCTATCCCTAATTCCAGAACAATGAAACTTTATTACACACTATCTGCTATAAAATAAATTTGTTTAGTGTTGCATCCTTTCAGTCTCAGGAGAGTCTTAACTATATAGCCTGGACAATGGAATCTATGAAAAGTAATTTTCCACACTGACATAACAGGACCACAATCAGAGGAAAATATTAAGCAGGGAATTTAAGTTTAATTTAATGACAGGAAACATTCTGCTCACCTGTGGATGCTCTCAATCTTCTGATATAATCAGACCAAAAAGAACAGTCTGCTTTTTTCAATCCTTTAAGAGTTGGCAAGGAAACAGTGAACTCCTTGTAGTTATCACCATCATCATTTGGCAGATACATAGGCCAGGGGGGCATCACCCCTGGCATTTTTCTTGAGAAACTATGAGGGTAGTTTGGATTTCTAGGAGAAAGGGAGAAAGAAACATTAGAAAACAATGACAGGAACAGTAGAATGCAGAAGGAGATCAGCTAGGTCAAGGAAATATGTATCCAGTCGCTCTGACCAGAAGGATTCAAATTCAGTCCAGAGTGGTGTCTCACCTGACAGTAACTTGTTAGTGTGGTTCGAAGATGATCAGAGGGCTGGAGCACCTCTGCTATGAGGTCAGGCTGAGAGAGTTGGGGTTGTTCAGCCTGGAGAAGAGAAGGCTCCAAGGAGACCTTATAGCGGCCTTCCAGTACCTGAAGGGGGCCTACAGATGATCTTTAAGGTCCCTTCCAAGCCGAACCATTCCGTGACTCTGTGACTCTGTGACTACCTATGTGAATAGGTACACAGAACCCGTATAGGCACATCCTTATGAACACTCTCAACAACCCCCGGTCCCAAAGCAACCCAAGGTGCTCTAAAAAGTACATAAAATCACAGTTCCCACACTATCTTTCCAGAGATACTCCTCATTCTTGAGCATGGCCACAGCACAGTAAAGCTGAGGATTATTTTCAGTGTAATTCATAAAGGTTGCACTGTGTCTTCATGTGCTTTCCCCTTTCTTCTGGGAATAAGGGAACACTTAGCCAAGAGACTTCAAAAGTGGGATCCTAGAACTAAGCTCTGGAAACAACACCAAGGCCTTTGTAACCCCCCCATATTTAAGGAGAATTTGCAGCTGCTCCATGGAGATAAAATTCCTATTACTTCTAGCTAAGTGTCATACTGCAGATTTTTGGTATCTGCTTGACAACTTGGCCATGAGTTTCCAACAGTGTTGACCAAAGCCCCCTCTGTAGGATTACAAATTTGTAGAGAAAATGGAGGCAACTTGAGTGAGGGCAGAATCTGAACTACCTTCCCTCTACTCCTTGCCCCGCCCTCAATCATGGCAATTCTTAAATATAATAGACTTACCCAGAGTTTACAAAATTGGAGATATACTGCATAATTTGCAAGGAAAGGCTTTTTTCTTCCAGAGTAAATTGTTCTTCATACTTCGGGTAGAATGGCAGTCCAAATGCATACTGAACATCCAGCAAGAGCTCCTGACCGGAACTAAAAAAAAATATTCATATAAAGACAATTAAAACCATCATTTATTCCATTGGGGGAGAAAGGGATCTAATATAATTCAGACAATAAAACAAAGTTTTAAATAACTAATGACCATTAATTAGAATGTGGTGAGCTGTGGGGCTTCTTAAAATCAGAACATAAAAGAAGAGCAAGCAATAACAAGGAGAATTTGCCATTAAGTTAATGCAGGGTCTTTAACATTTGCTACAAGAGGAAATTGGGGAAGACAGCAGGGCACATTTTCTAAAGTGACTGAGCATACTTCCAACCCTATGATTCTATGATTCTATGATATAAGAGAAAGTGATAGAGGGCGAACCTACTATGCTATTCCTTAAATGCCTCAAGTTTTGTACAGATTTTCACTAAAATTAAATTCAGAAAGTGGAAGCAAGTGGTGACATGGAATCTGGCAGCCATGAAGGAAGGTTAATTATGGTTTATTTCACAGACTTGGAATAAAATTCTGGCCCTTCTTAACAGCAATTGGAGTTTTTCCATTGACTTCACTGGGGCCAGGATTCTGCCTCAAATCTTTGGATAAGGAAAGATGTAATAGGAGATGTTTATGAAGATTTCTCTTAGACATAGTTTTAATCTAATTTCTCTGCTGGCTGGGTGGTTTTGGTTCATACAGTCTGTTCTCCC
The DNA here is from genome assembly GCA_013400135.1 of Rhinoptilus africanus. NCBI lineage: Eukaryota > Metazoa > Chordata > Aves > Charadriiformes > Glareolidae > Rhinoptilus > Rhinoptilus africanus. The sequence goes on from VXBO01014821.1 coordinate 220,985, forward strand.
CAAGCTTTATGTGGCAGTCAAGTCAAAACAGCTTGAGATAATCACCTAGATCAGATTTAAGAAAGTGCAATTGTTGTTTCATTCCATGTAATAATTAACACATATAATAAGGAATATTTCAACAATTCAGAGACAAGACTGGCCAGGCAAGACAACAACACTCACAGGACCTAGTATCAGAGGTAACTTAACTCAAGATATTAAAGTTCTGCAGAAAAACAGTGGTCAACTTTTATTAATAAAATTATAACAACTATTCTCAATACAGTGTTGAATGACAGCTCAGGAGAGATTTCTAGTATGGCCCAATTGCATTTTCTGTATCCCATATTTAGACAAAGGTCTTATTGACTTGTTTAAATACTGCATGAAGGCAAACAGCATCAGGGGACCTGGGAAAAGGAACAGATGTCTACGAGGCAGAAATAAACAAATCCCAGATCCACTCGGCAAGATTTCATCTGCAGTGGCTGCAGAGGTTTTTGTCAAAAGGTGGCACAACTGAAACTATTTTATCTTTGGCATGAAATGCAGCAGCATTGATATGACCCTGATACTGCCTCTACAGGAATAAGGCTTGTAGTTCAAACCGTTGTGGGCAGGTGGGCTGAAAGCAAGATGGCTCCTTTACATTTTATGACTGGTGGCACAAAAGCCCCTATTCTGGAAAACAAACACACAACCCTCTAAATGAAATACATCTTTGGTTGTATTTTCCTTAGTCTTATCATAATACCTCAGTAATACTCTGCATCTGGAAAGTGAATTATTCACAGATTATTCACCAAAAAAATGTAGAACTGAAACAAGATTAAAGCATATTTTTCTTCCCCAAATGTTTATAGAAGGATTAAGAAAGATCATAGTTTAATAATTTTGCTTTAAAAATAATTTGCTTGGCCCAGTATATTACAGAATGTTTGGTGTCAGTATTGCAGCAAAGGTACTATATACTTAAAGGAGCTATTTTCTTTTCAACAGAGCCACTTTTGAATAGAATAGAAGATATGTTGAGATGCAATGAAGGGACAAATGTACTCATTTAGGGAAGGCATGGCAGAGGTGAATTTAGCTCTAAATCTACAATGAGTGAGCTGGGACTGAGGGTTTCCCCCAGAACGAGACTTTGTTCTCAGCCCTCATGTTTCTAGAGGTGAAATCTGTTAAGGTCACAGCCCGGACTAAAATGCAGCAAACTCCTAAACAGAGATCTTATTAGGATTGAAATTATTTGTACAACTGTAATGGGTTTGATGCAGAGACATAAAACGGTACAAAACTCTACAATGTCATCGGTTGCTTACAATGTTTCTGGTCGATGCTACCACACCGTGGCCAGTGATTACCCATAGTAAGAGGATAAGAAAGAAAACATAAGGTTAAGAGGGGAAAGAGGCGCACATATACATGCACAGAACAGCAATAAAGACAACTGTGAAACATCTAGATGGCAGATAGATGGAGAATACAAGGGGAACATTTTTCTTTCCTCCCTCAAACTCTGATCATCATCTGTTACTGCCAGAGGAGAGTGAAAAATGGCCATAAACACCCAAACAAGGATTTTGGAGTCTTGTGGGAGGTCTGAGCAGTCTCAGGGTAGCCGCAGGTAGTAACGCCGTTTTCAACAGAAGAAAAGCAGAGTGAGATAAAGAGGAGTGACAAATAAGCAGAGAATAGCTTTGCTGTTGTACACTGCTAGCTCTACAGGGATTTTTTTTTATTTCCTGAGCTGCTCCAAACTGCACTCCTGGAACCCCAGGGTGCCATATTGGTGGCTCAAGAGCATCAACTCTAAATGGGGAAATGCAGAGCCCAGCAACTGCTGGACTTCAGAGGACAGTTTGATACAAGGGAGAACTGCAGAGATAATGGCAAAAGGGATTTTTAAATTTTTGGTTTTTAGGAAGACAAACTAATAGCAGCTAACTTCCCCTACAGAAATCCCTTTTCAAGGAACAGATCCAGTATTTTAATAACAGTTATGTGTAAGGATGAAAGCTTGGATTTGGTGACTTCAAGGGACTAGTACTTCATGCAAAAGTATTGCTTCAGGTCTTCTGCATATACCTTTTCTTTTTAAGATGTCAGCATTTTTAGAAACTTATTCACAGCTCTTCTCATGTGACTGTATGACAGACTGGCAAACTGAGCCATGGGAAAGCTAGGAGCCAGATCCTACCACTTTGTTCACACTAAAATGAGCTCACCTTGGGGAATTATTACTTCCCTTCAGAAGGAGGCACTACTGGAGTTGAGTAATCCAGTTTACAGAAAAACAGGTGTTAAAATCAGAAACTTTGTGCCATTCATAGCCAACGATTTAACAGCAGACTCTGAAATATCACTTGCTAGGAAGTTTCATTACACACTGCCAACCGATTTAATTGGGAAGGTATTGGTTCTGAGAAAATTTTCCTTAAGCCTGAGATGGAGTTTCCATTTAAATGTTTCCAAGTAAGAAAGAGAGAAAGGGACTTCTTAGCCATCAGATACTCCATTGCTCTCTCTGTAGGACTGTGCCTACTTTCACATACAAAGAACAGCTTCAACAGAGAAGAATAAAAGATGAGAAGGTCAGAATTTAGAACAAAAATACCCAGATTCTGGTTGATTAGGTTCAAAGTCTTGTTCCAAATCCAACAGAGCATAGACGTAAACCCAGATTTCCAACAGTTGAAGTTAATATCTTAACCACAAGATTTTGGAACAGTAAAAAAAAAATCAAAGGAAAAAGAAACTAAAAACAAACCAACAAAAAACCAACAAAAACCCAAAACTCAACACTCCCCCAATCCATAAATCCTCAAAAGTTTTGTTTGCAAAATGTATTTGTCATTTATGTCAATAATCAAATTGTCCATAGTCATAGCAGTCAGAACAGAACATGATCTGGCAGACCACCGTGCTACTCTGCATTACAACAGAATGCACGTTAGAGCTGGGGCTGCTGGGACCTCACACTGTGATCCGCTGTAAATTAGGACATATATCTCATTTTGAACTTTGTCCTTGTTCTAGATCTGGCTAATTATTTCATACTGGAAACTCATTTTGATGATTAATGACTGACTATGGTCTAAAAGTTCTCTTTTTTTTTCTCTCATTTAAAAATAGTCCTTACTTTCCTAACAATTTCAACTAATTTCTAAGCCTTTTGACTCACAGCTTCTATTCTTTGTTGGCTTAATGCAGTTTTGGGTTCTTTTTTAAAACTCCACGTACAGATAGAAGCCAATGTAAATTAACTCAAAATTCAAATGACATCCTATACAATACCAAAATACCAAACTTCCCACTGGTACCCAATCATTTGAATTTTAAAATAACAAGATAAACATAACTCTAGCTAGAGTTCAGCCAGAGTTACCAGTAAATTACTCAGGATGAAAAAACAAGTTCAAGAAGAATCAATTTGTCATTAGTGAACATACCAAAGGGATATTTATTTATCAATCTTTTTAGCTATATTGATCAATAATGATAGATACTTCAGTCCTCATAAAGCACAGATAGCTATTAACAGAATACTTTTCTAATACATATGGTCTAGAATGAGAAACTAATGTGTGGCCATGAGTTTCTTTTTCTTTTTGTGCTTTAAAATTTTTTACTGATAATTAGGAAAGAGTTTCAATACAAATGGAAATTTAAACCTGCTGAAGAACCTGACATCACATATTAAATAGTACATGGGAGGCATTTAATCAACATTTTCACTCCAAAATTCATTCTATCTTCGTGAATACTAACTATTTTAACCAATTTTCTTCATGCTCCTTTTAATACAATTTTATATACTCACCCTACTGTCCATTTTATGACAAAAGCACTCCCTTTTTCACAAGCTATACAGTTTTGGCATTCTGTTTTTGTTTGGGGTTTTTTGTTTTGTTTTTTAATGAATAATAAGCTTGAAACAAATATAGTCTATCAGTCATATTTCTCAAGCTCCAGCCTGAAAGCCCCTGACCCTTAAATGCTCTTCAGTCTCCCCCAGCTTTGACTAGAGATATTGGCCATTACCCTATGTGATATGAAGCCAGGCATAGCCCAGCAAGCTAGGCCAAGCAAAAATCTAAGCAGAGAAGTTCAGAGGCTTAAGTTCCCAACCCCATCCTATTGGGGACAGCAGCATCATTAGTCATAAATGGTCTACTGGGCAACTTCTTCTTCAATTCCTTCACAAACCTTTTGGGTCAGGTAGAGCAGTGCAACCCAGCCTCTTCAGGAGGTGAAACAGAGAGATCTGCTTATTTTGCTTCAGCTACAATGATTGTCTGAGACATCTCAAACTAATGTTAGTCACTAAGCTTAGCAGATACTGGTGATCTGCTGCAGATTTGTGAGACAAGAAACCTTTAATCCTCTAAATGTAAACTTTTATGAGCTCATTCTAACAGCTCTGTGAAAGTGCCTGTGTTAGAGACGGGATCATGGCTTTGAGTTCCTAACCTCATATTCAAGACCCTGTTCAGTATTCCATTGGCAAGGATAGGCCTATCACTAGGAACTAGGAAAACAAAACAAAATGCCTATCCACTGTCACTTGGCTTTGGCAAGAATAGGTCATTTATATACTGATTGCATTGAACAGTATAGATTAAACCCAGACTTATAGAGCTGGTCATAAATCTCTTGCTGATTTAAGGTAAGGTAGGATTTCATAACAACCATGTCCCTGGAGAATAGGATATAAGGAAGAAATTTTTTACAGTCAAGTGGTAAAACACTGTCCCAAGCTGCCCTCAGAGGTGGTAGATGCCCCATTCCTGGGAACATTCCAAGTCAGGTTGGACGGGGCTCTGAGCAACCTGATCTAGTTGAAGATGTCCCTGCTCATTGTAGGAGGGTTGGACTAGGTGACCTTTAAAGGTCCTTTCCAACTCAAACTATTCTATGATTCGATATATAAAATGCCACTGCCTGCATGATTTTGAGGCCCTGCTCTATGTTTGTTTTCAATAAATGGATTTAAAATTAACTTCTGCAAGAAGTATTGGAAATACTAAATGTGGTTGGTTGCAGACATCTACATTCTCTTCATATTAGTACCAGCAGATTTGCAGAGTGGGGTCAAATATTCAAAGCTGTTAACAGGCACCATCTCATCCATGTCATGGGAGAGGAACAGCCTACCAACACTGCACTTTGCCTGGACTGAGATGTTCATTTCAATGATAAGCAAAAATAATTTTTAAAAATATTATATATAAGCACACAACTCAGAAAAGGAAATGGTACATGACTGTATGGGGAAAAAAAATAATCAAAGAGCAGCTGGATATTTATAGAAATTTAATGAGCCGATATAAGGCCTTGTGTGACCTCTGTAGTTCTAGGGATGCATTTGGCTCATTGTGTCTCCTCACATTACAAAGTCCTGCCAAAGAAATGGGGGAAAGCATGGGAAAAACAGATGAATATTTTTCTTTCTTCCTTCTTTTCAGGAAAATCAGGACATATGGAAAAATCTTAACTCCTAACGGGATTAAACTGCCAAGTTTATCCACCTTTGTACCAAAAAAGCTCTATAGATACATGTGACTTGCAAAAGTATCCTGGAGTTTGCTGTGTCTTTTCCACTTGGGTTACTCCCAATACACGCAATGTTCTACTTTGCATTATAGCTGTGCCAATTGAAGAAAATAAAACTGGAGTAGCAGATAATAAATTCAAAAGCCTGAAAGCTCACATTAATTGAAAAAAACCCCAACCAAACATATATCTTTAATGCAGAAAGAAAGCACTTTTATCATCTTGTCAGGACTCCTAAATAACACAGATTACAGAATTTTGTCAGGGAATTACTGTATTAAATAGCAAGTAATAGGCATGTTGACACTTGAGTGCATCTTTGAGGGACAGGAATTTCTTCAATATGCCTACTCCTGAGCTGAATGAATGGATGCATTTCCTTAAAAAGGTGATGTGTCCATCCAAAGACAACAGAGCACCAAGGAAGGTCTCTCTAGTTATATGTGCTTTGTGCTTATCTTCTAAATTAAACTTTGTGGGCACAGCCTGTCCCAGCACAGTGCATGCAATTCCAAAAATTGCTTTGTACTTTTCTGAGTTTTTTAGCTGAATTTTTGTACCCTTAAAGCTGATTTCTGCTTTTTCTTAGCTTGGTACTTTCCTTTTGCATATTTATGGCTAATTTCCAAGATGAGAAAAATCTACTGAATGATAAAGGCCCCTAAGCCACCCCGCAGGAAGAAAAATCAAATTGTCTAGACCTCAAGCCTTTACCAACACAGAAACTATCTAAAGACTTGGGAATGGCGTGATGTGGTTGAATCAGCGGGTGAGTGTTTTCATAGCTGCAGCTGGCATAGCGCAATGGATAAGGCCAGAGCGATGAGAGGCACTTTCAACAAGAACAAAACAATAACTTTTAGGAGATGATTGGGAGTACAACTTTATAGAGAAAAATGACAAGCTGTTGTTGCAGCAAGTGTATGTATCTACCTAAGATGATTGTGGTGACCAGCTATGCAGGCAACGTGCATCTTTTTGTTTTTGTTACCACCTCACCAGTGCCTTATCTGCCCTCTGTGTTGAGATGAGTTTCTTTGAAGCCCAAAGACATAACTTTCTGTCTGCCTGCACAGCACCCACTTCACACTGTGGCCACCCAGTCTATGGGGTGTTGGTACTCATGGACTAACAGCTACAGTCAGGGGGACAGCCTCAAGTGGACAACAACTGGTGGACAGGGATATGATTATTACAAAATCAAAAGAGTAGAAAAATCTCCTTTAATTAGTGGGACATTAAGAACAGCCAGAATTAGCATGGCATATATAATAAATAGAAAATGAAAATATTTCACATAGTTGAATGGTTTTATACACAAACATTTGAGGTTTTTTATCAGTCAGGAGTTCTTGTCTAAAGTTACAGGAATCATAAAAAGTGTCACCAAAATCCAGCCAACTATGTGAGCACTGGCATGGAGCAGTCTTTTAACAACTCACACCGATGTACACAAGAGCGCATAGTCAGAAGGTCAAGGCAGTCCCAACTAAAATGACTCAAAACAGACAGCAGCTCTCTAATCTTGGATGAATCTGTCCAGTGCACAACAGTTAAAAATAGCTTTTGTGACAATTATTATAGTAATGTTAATGACTATAAGATAGAGCCTGATTAAGTCTCCATTTTGACCCCTTCAATTACAATGATGCTTTGCCATCCTGCTGCAGCTGATGATCTGCCTCCTCAGTGAGCAGAGCACTGATTTTTACCCCCCATCTTTAAGACAGCACATTTGTCACCACAGTGTGACTTGGAAACTATACTGGCAAGGCAAGCACTGCTATTTCATATAATACCCCCAAATCACCCAGAAACCTCTTGAAGGGTTAACGAGGCAAATCTTTGTACAGTTAAGAATATTATCCTTGTAAAAACATACTTCTCCTATCACATATTTCTTTACTGTAACTAAAGCTATACTCCAGCCCTCCCCACTAATCCCAGGCAATGCTGAGCAGTCACATTCCTCCCACATTGTTTAGAATAAATGTTTACTCCAAGGCCTGAGTGTTCTCAAAAAGAGAGTGAGAAAATGGCATCTGGGTTATGTGTATAACCTTACCACATATCATTAATGTGGGAGTTGTCTTCGCATCCCGCTCCTTATTCAAATGGGAATTGAAGACTAAAGCAGACACGGTGTCACGCCAAGCTCAGGAGAATGCTACCACGTGGAAGGAGATATTAGTTTGGTCTCTGCAAGATCCATTCATCTATATGAAAACTGTCAGTTCATGGGTTTATGTGATTTTCCACATATGTCATAGACATCAGCTTAGCAGTGCATTTTTAATCCTACCTCTGTATCTACGCATGCGTCAATGTGTGTACGTGTATACCTTTTAGAAACACTCAGCTGTGAGACAAACTTTTGCTAATTGACTTGTACTGGTAAAAATGCCTCCCTGTTTAATAACTTTTTTTCTACTTTGCATCATTGCAGTTGGGTCTGTCTTTACTGGCTGACTTCTTCCTCCGTCTTGTTTATCTTGCTGTGAGTTATTAAGGGACTGCTCCACGTGAAACAAGAGGAAATACCAGTACTTTTTCATCTCTGCATTTTAACTCTCTCTTCTGTTACACATTTTGGGAGACTCACACAAAGTAGGAGAGACGTGACAGAGTTGAAATTGGAGAATGTGTTGCTGCACCTTATCTTAATTAGTGAATGGCCATTTCCCCAGCCACAATATTTTAACTAAGACTAAATAGTCTTCCATATTTTATTTATCTGAGCACAATAGTGTTTTAATGTACTCTTTCCAATACCTCTGTCATGTAGCTATTAGTAATTATGACAGATAATATATAATTATATTATCATCATCATCTTTATGATACAGATAGCAAACACAAAGGGGTAAAGGTCCAAATCCTCTGTAAACTAACATCTTAGGAAAAAGTTAGACACCAAAGACCAAAAAAATCATTATTTTATCTCTAATGTTACCCTATGGACATAATACTATAGAAGTTTCTATTTTTACAAGCGGAGGTATGTACCTCAGCAAACACAGATGTAATTCAGTATTAAATGGGCTAAGAAATCATTTTTCTGTCAAATGCCTACGAGCGAGTGGGAATATCTAGTGACGTGTTCCTCCAGCTACAATGCACTGAGGGGGATCTGATCCTGTACGTGTACTCACAGAACATCCTGTGCATGCCTACTATGTGCAAAACATACTGTTGGATATTGCATTCATTAAGACAAAGAAATGGCTGTAACAGGGTTCTTCTGCTGTGGATGCCCCATCCCTGGAAGTGTTCAAGGCCAGGCTGGATGGGGCTTTGAGCAGCCTGGTCTAGTGGGAGGTGTCCCTGCCCAGGGCAGGGGGTTGGAACTAGAAGATCTTTAAGGTCCATTTCAACCCTGACAATTCTATGATTCTATGATTCTATTCATGAATTTGATAGCTAAGGTGTTTTCAGGGTCCCACATTAAATTCTTACTTCTGCTGAGCAAGTTCAAACCCACACATCCTACCTTCCAGCCTAAGCTGTAGGTTACTCTGCAGAGTATCTGCCTCTGCTGCTCCTCAAAAGAGTACCAATTTTGAAAGAAGAACTTAAGAACTGGCATGACTAATTACCCCAGTGGTTAGGAAAGTCCTTTGGGAGTTGGTAACATGGGTGCAAGATCTTTCCCCAAGATTAGTTTATGTATTCTACTTGAAGATTCACGTACATTATTGGTTTTAACCTGGTAGGGCAAATTGCCAATAATATTCCCAAACACCGCATTTTGCTGGTTTTAGATTACTGATGGTTTCTCATAGTTTTTAGCAGTTAAGGCCACTCTCCCATGTGAAGCTCCTCCCCTCGACATCGCATCACTGGCATGCAGTGAGGCTGCTGGACAGCCTGCAATGCACTTATACTAGATAGAGGGGGAAATGCTGTAGGGAGGGTGGGGGAGGGAGGCCACATGGCAAAAATGGGATGGAAAATAAGGAAGGGTTCATTTAGGGATGAAAGACAACAATGTTTAAACAAAAAAACCTCACAGCGTGTTCAGCAAAGGACCTAGTGTGAGGTCCCTTCGGAAAACAAGGGTATAACTTCATAAATAGTCGTGTCATGGTGTCAAATGAGATCTTTCAGTACACAGACAAGCTGAATTCTGTAGTTTCTGTTTAAATGCTTGCCTTTGCAACATAAACAACATTTATTTCAATCGTACTTATGTATAAATAAAGATGAAAAGAGTAAGAATGTAAATGCAGCATACCAATTTAGGCCATTTCTCCTTAAAAGTGGCTTAGCCCAAGGCATTTGAGCCTCTGCCTCGCGTTCCCACAGGTTTCAGACTGCATACTGGCTTTGTTTGTTCTTTTAAAGAGGGTTATGAAAAAGTGAAATAATAAGTTTTGCACTAAAATTTAAAGTAATTATCTCAGAAGACCACTGACAACACAAATATTATTAAATGTGTAGCTAAGTGCTATATTCCTGCTCTGAAGAGTGTGAGGAGAGCTAATTACATGAGCACAAGAGAAATCCTAAATAGGTCTCGATAGAAGAGGAAATTCTCACCAATCCAAAATCGCAGCCTCAAAGCCAGTGTCTCTAAGTTGTATAAATACCATTTCATCTGCTTTCAAATAAGATGGTTTTGTAGATGACTGGGCCACTATCATTCTCCAAAGCAAGAGAAAACTTGCTAGCTAATTTGAGAACACTTCTCTTTGTGTGGCTGGATTTTTGGCATACCGGAGATTGGCCCTGTTTGGAGCCTTGTAAAAGACACTTATCTGAGCCTATCAGTAGCCAAACTGTGAACATTCGCGCTGGAGCTGCCAGAGAAATAACGGCTCCCTGAGGATTAACTTCTTCCCAGCTAAAAAGAAAGCAAGCTGTGTTACCGCAGCATAATGGCCTTCGTCTGTAACCTAGATCTTGGTGGTTTCTTTCAAAAGGTTTTTTACTGTGCTATCAGGAAAGGAAAAAAAACCTGTGTGGTTCGCAGGGAGCTTCACAGTATCAAATGGTGCCAGTAGGAACCCGCCGTCCCTCCCCTGAGCCCTCTTATGGAAACAGATAGAAGATAAGGGTCCCTGTGTGCTTTGCTGCCCTAATGTGTGGCTCCGGGCGACAGGAGGGGCTACTGTCACTACTGCAGTTTCTGGTCGCTCAGCCTTTGAGAGCAAGGGACCAGGAGCTACTGTGGTGTGTCACAGAGCAGCCCAAGCACCGACCACTGCCTGCACACCTCAGTGTCTCATCCTGACTTCTGGAAGGGGCTGGGTCTGAAACAAAACCAGGGAAGGTCACTTTAATGGCTTTTGACACAGAACCAGCTAGTTCTGTACCCAAGGGAATGAGGCAATTGCATCTCCCACACAGGCATTTAGACCTTACTGACTAAAATACGATACAGCTTCTTCTGCTGAAAAGTTTTCAAACAAGCTTCTAACACGAAGGAAGACAGAGAGCTTGAGTCTGCAAATGCCTGTGTTCAAAAATATTTTTCCTCCCATGAGATAGTCTGCTGCCTGATCAGAACTCACGGTGCTGGGGCAGGAAGGAATAAATCACAGACCCTGTCCATGTTGAAGGCCAGTCAGTGTAACTGTGGAACAACTGCACTGACTTCAAAAGGGGGCAGTGTTAAATTAATGTTAGAACATGTTCCCCTATCTATCTTGAGCTGTGGACTCCCAATGGCTTAGACCTCATTCTGGTTCTTTCTGGGACATCGATCAGACATAGAGTAGAAAACTAAAAGGCTATATGGAACTGGAAAAGGTGGGTAAGTTGGAAAAGGGAAACTTAATTTAGACATCTAACTTGAAATACCTCAGTTCAGAAACAGAATTCCTATTTAGCCAAGAGAGAGAAATAATCTATTATATTATTTATAATAATAATCCTTTGCTAATCCAAACTGTTCATACCGCATCTATCCATTCACTCCTCAGGCTGCCTATACAGACAGCATTTGTTTTGCAAACTCTAAATCCAAGAAACATAATAAAATACATTTCCTTACCTGCTCTGTGAGGAGCTCTCGGGTACGTGGTACATGAAGACATTTCCTCTGGAAGCAGCAGCCCAGTGACTGGCCATGTTTATGATGGGACATGTGATAAACTGGTCACTGTCAAAAAAGGAGGAGCAGGGAACAGACACAGTCACATAACAGAGAAAAGGAAAGAAAAACACCCCACAAGTAGCAGACCTCTGTCTATATTGATAGCCTTCTTTAAATCTTCCAAACCAGCTCATATCTTTGCCTTCAAGTGCAGTGAGGGAAACAACATTCACCCTCTATGAACCCGGTACAGCTTAGAATTCAGTAAAATTTATGTTTATGGAGTGTTGAACAATGGTAATGATACTAATGATACAGAGCTAGAAGAGGTAAGAGACCACTTTTGGAGATATCCTGCAGGGCCTCTGGTAGGGCTCATCAATATGGTGCATTGAGGTCACCAATATTATAGTGCAGCTGTATGTCTGGCAAAGAAATGCCAAACAAGAGGAGTGCAATGAGATACTTAAATGATTAATTTATCACCAGGTATTGCAATACGAAAGTGTGAGTGAAGCACATATATCCAAACCAACTGAGCTTCCATTGACCCAAAAAGTGGGACTGGAAGGTGGGGTGAGCTGGAAGGAGCACAAGCGGTTCAAGAGGGGCAGGCAGAAAACGGGACACTTTACTACAAGATGTCTCATTATGATTGCTCAAGGCGATATTATATATACATATATATCACCACTTCTCATTCTCCATGTGCCCGAAGACTCAGCACAGGCTTTGGGTGTTTATAGATCCATAACTACATGAGCACACACAAATGTATCTGCTGCAGAAGTGGGAGGTTTCAATTCTCAGTCTAGCGAATCTGAAACAGTAGCTGCTCCTTCAGACTGGGTAGGCAAAAAAAAAAAAGAATGACTGATGGCAAGAAAGAACAGTGTCAGAGAAGCATAAAAACATGTTGCTATATTTAACCGGTATGATTATGAAAGGCACTGTTTGGGTAGCTATCTTGGTTCAGCAGAGCTTATTTTAGGCCCATCTGTGAGACCACAAGCCATGGGTTGACTGACCACAATGCTCTTTGACAGTTATGGTTGACAACACCCATATGAAATGAATATTACTGTTCTTCACATGCCTCCCAGCATGGGGTTTTACAGGAGCAGATGGCCTTTGAAAACTAGGGAGGCTGTGGGGAGCATTAGCTCTCGAGAAATGCTTTGAGATACATTTCATCACTTAAAATTGATTCTCAGTTGGTGCTATGGGGGGGGGGGGGGGGGATATATTGTG